>CM062622.1:23629950-23834950 GCA_025617555.3 Puccinia polysora
GATGAGATCAGCCCAACACATTTTAAACTGAATTACCAATAAAACCTCATTCAGAACACCCAACATAATGATTTTAACTCAAAGCACTCAACATAATGATGTGAAAAATGTGATAACCCTTTATATTAATAGAATTACAAGATCAGCATCAGAAGCAAAACCCAAATTATGAAATTAAAATGATTTTAAAAACTTAAAATACAAATTAAGTTGATCTTTTTTATGGTCAGCCAAAAATAACCTTTTTTAGAAGTCAAAGAAGCAGGTTTTGAAACAATGGGCGGGATTGGAATCATTTCTCCCACAAGTAAATGATTAACCCAGTGATTATTTTTGAAAAATCAAATTAAGATAGCTTCTGATTGTTCTTTTAAACCCATTTTCATAGGAGTATAAGTACAACATGAATCCAATGAAATGAAAAATATTGTTCTTCCACAAGTTTCAGATATTCATTGGCCCGTGTCAAGCATTTCAAGCCCTTTTGAAGAGGGGATCTTTTAATTGATGTCATCAAAATCAAGTCTTTTTTCTATCTTTTCAACCTATTTACTTCCTCCAAGGATCTTAGAATAGAATGTCTTATTTTTCCTCAATTTTTCAATCATTTCTTTTTTTACTTTGAAAAATTCATACTCATTTTACCTAAGTGATTTAGCAATGACTCCAAATCTGCAATTCTCATCACCAACCAAATCCCAAACCTCCCTCAAGAACTTATGTAAGCTCTCAGGTATTTGATTGAGGTATTTCACTTCTGGTTCCTATCATGAAACCAACTTAGTATTCATTCTTTTAATCATATCAATGAAATGATTACTCACCAAAGATGCACTTCTGGTTGAATTCTCACCTTCTTCTTCTTCCTCAGAAGAGGAAGAAGATTCCAAATGAAGTTATCCTAATTCACTTTTGGTCTCATCCTCTGAACTATGAAATGCAGATGAAGAGCCTTCCTTGAAATACAAAAATCATTTTTGCATCAGTTCATTAAACCATAAAAATGAACACTTCTCAAAATCAAAGACTTATTATCTTTGGTCTTTTTGGTGCCCTTCTACCCCATTTTCCCCTCTTAAAATCCCTTTCAACATGTTAAAATTTTCAAATTTGACAACAAGTAACTTTCAATTTTGGTCAACCATGGATGTACCTTGAGAAGTTTGGCTCAAGCCTTGGCTTGGAAATCAAATTAACTGTATAATCAACCACAAAATTTGATCCCCAAACTAACTGGTTGAGGTTGTCCCATGAGCATGGAATTCAACTTGCTAAAAAAATGGGATTTGTCAAGCACTGGATTGGTGTCAGTATTCCAAAAAGAAAAACAATAATTAATCTGATAATCCTATAATTGCTGTCAAACCTATAATTGGTAACCTTCAAAAAACCCAAAAACCCAACTTAATTCACTGGAAGGGTCATAGTCTCACCTCCACTGAGGATGAACATCCTCATGCACAATGGATCCTCTTGATGTTAGTATTTCACTTAAAATGTGGGAACAAGGCATGCCCATTTTTTTTGAAAATGAATTTGAGCACACCTTTTGATCATGGTTGATCTTTAACTGCTCAAATTGTTCCCCAATTATTTTAATTACCTCAATTGAAAATTTTTGACCCAAAGGTGCAAGTTTCTTTGGAAGGAAAGTTCCTAACTTTATTTGGTTTTTAAGTGAACCATGCACTGATTGTGTTTGAATTTCAATGGTTCCTTCAAGTTGTTTCCACACATCCAAAATTTTCCCCAATGATCCTGCAAGTAATTTTGTTAAAGTATCATGGGCCCTTTCTAACCAAGACGTTTTTTTATTTCCAAAGTCTGGGTTGACACAAGTACATGCCATTATAAACTTATTTTTGAGAGGGAAAATGTTCTTTTACATATAATCAAGAACATCCTCATGGCCTGTCAAGAAACACTGTATACAAGTTTCAACATCAGCTTTCCCACCAGAGATGAACAGAAGAAGAAATAAATTGGCTTACTCTGAGTTCCTCATCATTGACTTCTTCCTCCCCCTTGGTTTTAGAGGCCCCACACTTTGCCAACAGATTCATAAAACTTTGCCATCCTTCATTTTCATTACTGAAGAAAACTTTAAAATTTTCTTGAATGTTTTTGGACAAGTGCCAGGAGCACAAATGTCTGGATGACTTAGGGAAACTATGTTTGATAGCACAAATCAGAGCTTTTTTACGGTCCATCACAAAGACTTTGGGAAGCCTCTTGGTATCATAAGCCAACTCCTTTAATGCATTCAATGCTCAACTTTAGAGTTCATGCATTTCTTTTTTTATCAAAACAAAATCCTTTTTAAAATCTTTCCTGTTTGCTGTCATTCCTACAACATGCAATAGAAGGATCTTGTACCTATTTGTTTTATAAGGACAATCCAACAAAGAAATATGATGTATTTTTTTTACAAAATTTTATAGAATTAGGGTGAGCCAAGAAAAGGGACTCTAGGTGGCCCTCTCCACCAAATTTCAACCTGGAAACCCACTTGCTTTCCTGGAGCATTTCTAATAGAGCATCCATAACACCTTTCCCATTCATTTCTGTGAGCTTTACCTTGCACTTAGTGTTATAGATTGTTCTATCATTGATGTCTTCTCCACCATCAATCTTGTTCAATTTCCTTTTAAGGTGCACTGTATTGAGCCCATCTTTCATGCCTTCTTTAAGTTGATTCAAGGCTTGACCAGAGATTCTCCTCAGTTGAGGATGCATTGAGGGGTTTTCAGATGGTTAATGATTGTGTTGGTCATTTCTAATGGATAGATGCCACATGGGATCTGCTACTGTAAAACTTGCATGGATCATGAATTGACACTCAAACTTTCTTTTGTGAGTTTGCCTTTGACATTTGGTGAGTCACAGCCCTTCATATACCCCAAATCTGTCACATGCTAGATCAACATATTTATACTTTTTTTGACTTCAATGTTGTCAATACATAGCCATGCATGGCTGCCCATTTTTAACAATAAATGTTGGATTATTTCCTAGTAGGATAGGCTCTCACAGGAGGAGGGTCAAAGTGTTCTGGCACCTCATAGTTACATAGTTACACACCATGTGTTTATGTTAGTATTGATCAAGCCAAACCCTTCTCAGTCAAATGGTATATGAAATGTGACCCACCACCTTTAGTCAATTCCAGTTGTGATGAAACATCTTGTTCCTCAATTTTAAACCTATATGAGAATGCAATTGGGGTTTCCAATTTTTTATTTTCCAATGCCTTACCCAAATTCTTAGATTCCACCAAAGCTTTGTTAACAGCACTTTTAATTAAGTCCTTTAACACAGCCATGTTTAAACCAGGGGGGCTTGGGCTTGCCACTTTTCTCATAAAAAAAAATTAAACAGCACTTCAGTATTCAATTCAATTTTCTTTTTCAAAACTCCAAAGTGTGCTCACTTTTGGTTGACAAATAGAAGATTATCCAACAGGTGATTATTGTGTATGGTCTGTGAAAAGACTTTGTTTTTCCAATAGGCAGAATGTGCAGTACAGCTTCCAAATTGCTTTTTGTGGTCCAATAATAGTCCCACATAGTATTCCACATCCCCAAATTTGGGTTGATGTCACTCAAATGTGGTCCAGGGGTGACTAGGTACCCCAATTCCCCCCTCAAATTGCCCATTTGCGGTTATTTTGCCCCAAATGGGCCAGGAAAACAGGCGCAACCCCTGCTCACTTCTTGCCCATCCCCTGGGGGGTTGAAAATCCCCAATTTCAACTTGAAAAGTCTTGCTAATCCCCAATTGCAAATCAAAAAGGTTTGCAATTGGGGGTTCACAACCCCCTGGGGGATGTGAAAGTCATGAGCAACTTTGCTTGCTCCTTGTTCAGTTGTGATTTGCCATTCACAACACATATGGGTTGTGAACAGCGATTCACGCCTGTTTGCAACCCTGGGGCTGTGAATTTAACATTACATTTTAATTTATTTTATTTTATTTTTAAAAAAATATGTATTTTTAATTTATAAGATTAGCTGCAACATTATTACCAGGCATGAAATTATACAATCACCCATTCATCTTATTTTATTCATTTTTTTTGGCTGGGAAAATGGCAAACAAAAACTAGTGCAAAAAAAAAAAAAAAATCAATAAGTGGGACAACTTTTGTCACCCCACTGTGCACCCTGCACCCAGTGGTTGTAGTTTAATGGTTAGAGAAACCCGCATGCAAAGGGTCAATGTGGGTTTGATTGCAACCAACTTTTTTACCCTTTTCCCTGTCATTACACGCACACCAAGTCATTACAGACACAGCTCTAGCTGGGTTATTGTCAAGCTTCAAGCTTAAGGATCATTGTCTTCCTCACTTTGACATATCCTTTCCTCAGTACCATCTACCTCAGTCCATACTTGTCACACAAATAGAAGCACAACATCAATGGTGCCTTCCGCTTATCAACTCTGGCTTGCATAACAACCTTCCATTCTTGACAACTGACTCAGCACTTATTTTCAAAACTTGCAGTTAACTCTACTCCAGTCAACCATCCATTTGAGCTCTGCTCTTCCACCCTGGGTATCAATAGCCTTTGGGTTCCCATTCCCAGTCATGCACTCTTGCTAGCTTGCACCCATGCTAGTTAGCCACACCAACTGTATAGTTTGCAATTGGACTAGTCCCTCACCCTGCATAAACTGCATCCTCATATTTGCATTGTCTCTCACGTCACTCCTTCCTATCTCATCCTTTACGCCCTTGTACGCTCAGACTCTATTTGCCTTGCATCTATGTTATGACCTTGGAAACTTATATACTTTAATTTCATTTCCCAATCCGTTCATGTCATTCATTGCCTCATTGCCTCTTAACTGTAGTTGGCCATCCATCAGGTTGTATCTAGTCACTTTGGATTACCTTATAAAGGCTATGCTGCTTGCCTGAAGATTGTCTCCTCAGTTAGTTAATTTCATACGTTTTTGCATCTTGCTAAATCCAGTCATCACATCAGGCTTGGTTTTAGTTTCCTTTCCATTGAAACAATCCATCCCTCTCACCGTTTTTCAAGTTATCCAGTCATAACTTTGCACTTTGCAGTTAGCTTTGCTACCTTGCACTTGCCCTTGCACTCAGTCTCTACCTTTGGGCTCACAATCATCTAAGATTGCCCTGTAGTACGTGGGGTGGTTGTGTGACAGTTATCCAAATTCTAGACACTGTGACTCCAACAACCCATTGAATTTTTTTGTAAATAGCTCTTGTTGAAATTTTGAGCTGAATGCTCCGGTTGAAATAGAAAGGAAGGTATGAAGTCTTATTTTGCCCACAGGAGCGGATACATGGAGTTGAAGGAGGGCACTCTGGTTTGTTGTAAGTCAGAATGGATGAAGATGAATTGGAAGGACTAGAGTGGGGTTAAATAGTCTAGATGCAAGCCAAGTATTGAAGACCAACTTGTGGTATTGATAATGAGAAGGAAAATGAATAATGAATGGAAAATGAACAAAGAACTGTCACATAATCAGTGACAGGCAGTATGCAACAAGGCAGCAACACAACAGGCTATAAGGCAGGACATGAAAGCTATCAAAAGAAGAGTGGCAACACAATACAACTGAGGCTTTAATTCAAGCTGATTTGGTCATTTAACAATCACTAAAACTAAGAAAGATCAAGATAAGAAAGGAGGTTCTTAGAGATAAGAAGTCCATTAAAAGAACAAGTGACTCAGGGTTCCACAACTACAAGAGTGTGATGAGTAATGTAAAATCAGACTACTTGAACTAGCATTCTTTCAGACTTAATCATGACTTAATCTTGAAACATTCAACCAATAAGAGGGACACCTGATTAGAGATATGAGAGATCTTTTTAATCATAACACACTACTTTTATGAGACCCATGATACCAGAAGAGAACTTAGATTTAGAATAATTCTTATATAATTTTTATTTGATCAAAAAAGGAAAAGAGGGCACTAGTTGCCATAATTCCAACAGCTCTTACACAAATACCATGCCTCCCCAAATTTGGGGGCATAAACTAGTACACTATTATAGAAATGTAGCTTTTTCGAGGCTTCACAAATACCAACGTTGACCTCCTTTGAAAAAACCCTTCAGCAGCCGACGTCGGTCACTGATCTTAGCCGCTGACCCGGCGTCGAAGATCTTCCTTGCCTCTCCATCAAGCTTTTACGCCGGGCATTCCCAAAATTGGGGGGGGGGGGATCCAGTATGTATAAACAAGAGTTCGACCCAAGGAAAGGCCCCAGACAAGACGCAGCACGTTTGCTGTAAGGGACGTACAAGAACTCAGAAAGTGAAGCGGGGGAGCGATAGAAGTCAAAGATGAGCAAACCTTTCCGAGTGAAAATTAGTACATTCGCCAAACCATAGATGCACATACAACCTTGGGGGTGATTCTATTTGCAATCGCTCATGATTGGGTCGACACTCTTGGGATACTCATGGTAATGAATTATTCATCGACAGCTGTACTAGTCGACATGAGTGGGACTGGGACATGATGTTCATATTTACACATACAGTTGCCGGTGGGATTCTTGGGGTAATGATCGGTAAGGTTTGATTAATTTGGAAGCAATAGCATGACCGATGTCATCAAGTTTGATCAGGTTGAATGAATACGATTCTTTTACCCCACATATAAGTATCTATCTAGATTCTCACGTACATAGACGATAGGAACTTTAGGTCAAACAGTGGATGTCTACACACCACCCAAAAGCATTCTTCACCCTCAAGATGGGGATCGAACTTGATCTTCGGGAGAAGGATCGGAGGGTCAACATGCATGATCCCAAAATCGATGGAAAGCCTATCTAAGAGTTAGGTAGGGGTATAGGCAGGCATGCAGACCCAAGGTGCAAGTGGTATGTAGGCCAACAGCATTTGCGAATGCATCACAGCTATTATACTCTTGACAAACGTTAGAGAAGCCGATGCCAGTTCTGGAAGACTCAGACGGGTCACCAATCCATCGAATGGTGGATCGACTATCAAGAGGTATGCGACACATTCTCCGGCAGCTCTCGTAGCCACAAGTGGGCCATGCGCGATGCAAAATTCCACTCTAAAGAAAAAAAAAAGTCTTGCCGGAGGGAGGGATACTTGACACTTGGAGAATTTGCAAGCCAAGTTACAGGGGCGCTGGCAGGGTGATTAAAGATTGCGTCAAAATGATTGATAGTAATAGTAATAGTAACCAAAAAGCTCAAGATTCCAAGTCTAGCTCGATGAGGGCTAATGAGATGATGGAAGAGTGAGGGCCGAAGACGGCCTGTCATGTGGACCAGGCGGCACGGAAGGAGGGTGCGGGATCATTGGTTGAATGAGTGGATGACTGAATCAAGATCCTTAGAAATCACGATTTTGGCTCGATGGAGACCGCCGAACCTCGACGCAGTTTCTCGTATTCGTTACTTGGAGAGCGTTTCCAGCGGATCAGAGGAGATGATGAGCTAAACCTAATCCGGAGATCGAGGGGCAAAGGCTCGCTTGAGTCACTAGGGAGTCGAGGAAGGTTGCGTGGAGAGTGGTGGATGTATGGATATATGTATGTAGGTATGTGCATACATACATCCGAACCACATAGATTCACAGTACATCAGTACGTACACATGTAAAAGTACGACGCTGAGGGTATTCGTTGTCACCGGTGGGGATGGAAACTATGGACGGAGACGATGGATCAGTCGAGAAGCGTATCTCGAGATCGAGTGGGGTGGAGTGAGTCCAAGATCTCATGCAACCAAGTTCACAAGGACGACCGTGATCCCGAATTCTATAGCCCCGGTTGCCTGCAGTCTCACCCACTCACTAGCCCGACCACCGATGACCCGCCTACCCATTCCGTCTCCAGAATCAGATAGACTGGGGATGATGCCGACGGCCTCCCTACCCGGGCCGGGGGATCGATGGAAGACAGGCTAGAGGGGAGACAGTCGATGTGGGAATGGCCGAGACCAAGCCTGGGCTGCTCAGTTCACGCATACATGCATAGTTGCATACTCTTGCTTGCAGCTGGGGGTGTCTGGGTCTGGGTCTGGGTCTGGGTCTGGATCTGTAGGCACTGGGCGGGGAGAGGGGCAATGGATTGGGTGACAGTTTGCAGTTTCGCGGAGGGAAAAAGAAGAATCAAGACTCGATCGCAAGTCAACGGGTCTCTTGGATCAGGCGCAGGCAGGCGGTGGAGGTGTGGGTGATTGGATTTATGTAAATAAAAAGCCATCCTGGCCAGTCAGTCCGAGGCCGTCGGTCAGTCAGTCGTCTGGCCAGCCCATAAGAAATAAATAGTACTTTACCTTGCCGAATTGTTCTCCTCCGCTCCATCCACCGTTGCAATCCAATCCCTTGAGACTGCTGCTGCTCACTCATTCTCGCTCGTGGAGTCACTTCATACATATCTGGCCGTAGCCTGTCAGTTGCCTGTCGTCCAGCCTCCCACGTCAGCTTGGCGTTCTCTCTGTCCATCCCCCCCCACCCCCAGCTTGGCACCTCAGCCCCACCCCCACACTTTGGTCCCCCTCTCCTGTTTGACGCTTGCAGTCTGAGCGGTCTGTAACGGTATTTTCAAACTTCCAGCTTGTCCTCTTCCTTTCACTCTCGCCCATCACTCACACCCCGATCTCCCATACACCCCAGTGGCAGTCTTCGTCCCGCTTGACATAAGCCTGTCTGTCCGTGTCATCCATCGATCGTGTAGAGTTCAAGCTCATTGCAATTTACTTATCCATCCACATCCACAGGGATATCTCTCTCTACGCTCATCGAGCAGCCCCTTATCCATCCATCCATCCACTTCAACATCCCCCGTTAGCTGCCCTCCCTTTAAATCTCGGCCTCGTTCTGGGTCGGTCGCCCCCCTGTTCGACTTTCATACTTTACCCCCCCCCCCCTCCTAAGAATCTCATCCCAGCGCCTTGCTTGGTAGTAGATTCCATTCGTTGCGATTTGTCTCCCCTGGCTCTCCTTTCCTTCAAGTTTGTTTTGTACACTCCAACTCGTCCAAACCTCCCTTCGATCCGCCGACTTAAGATTTCTTCCTCCCACCCTCATCAGACATTGCATCATATCCCACACCATCTGCCTAGTCTACGGCTTACCATCTTACCAGGAGCCCTCCAGTAGAATCTTGCCCCACCTCCCCTCTATATCTTATACCCTCATCCCACCATCCATCTCTTCTCAGCATGGATCAATCACCTCCCGTCGATCCCATCTTTGCTTCTATCCACAAGTCTCTCTACGACCCTAGGACGACACTGGACTCGAGCGAATTCGAAATCCTGAGGGATCCTGCCCTCATCGAGCGATACGCCGAAGAAGATAAGAATCTCGCTTGTTGTTACAATGACAAGAAGGAGGTCTGTCATCTCCCCTCTGATCATTATCCCTGACATCCCCACCGAGCAACTCGACGTTGATCCTCTTCATCCTTCCTCTACCCCTCAACCTGGCCTCGGTTTAGATCCTCATGGTCAAGAAGCCTATGCCCAAACTACATCCTGGTCAAGTCCTCTTACATGTTCGTGCCACCGGGATTTGTGGCAGTGATGTACACTTTTGGAAGCACTCTAGAGTAGGTTCTCTCCTCCTCTCCCTTCGCCTGGTCCCAAAAGTCTCTTGCCCGGTCGTTAAAATATCCGTTCCACATTTCAACCTTTCTCTGGTCTCCGTCTGTCTAGGTCGGCGAAAAGATGGTCGTCAGGCATGAGGTAATCACTCTTTCACTTCCCATCCTTGCTCGCAAGTCAACCCTATGTCATGAACCACAACTCTAACGATTATCTTTGGTTTTGTTTCCGACCCAAAACAACTATCGATACTCCCAGTGTGGAGCTGGTCATGAATCTGCCGGTGAGGTCATTGAGGTCGGTGAAGGAGTTACTCACATTCAAGTCGGTAGGTTGAATCAAGTTATCCTCATCCCATCCTATTCGTCCGACAAACTTGTCATTGTTCGATCTCATCTCCTGCTTTCCATCTCACAGGCGATCGAGTAGCAATCGAGGCTGGGATTCCTTGCTCCAAGCCAACTTGTGAGATGTGTCTTACTGGTGAGCAAGCACTTAGTTGTAAGCTACTCAAACCAGAAGGATCAGCTAACTAGTTCATCGCTTCAACACTGTACGTCATTAGGTCGTTACAACGCCTGCCCAGACGTCGTGTTCCTATCGACACCTCCCTTCCATGGCTTGTTAACCCGGTATCACGCTCATCCCGCTTGCTGGGTTCACAAATTGCCCTCAAATATGTCTTACGAGGAGGGTTCTTTACTCGAGCCTCTCGCTGTCGCCCTGGCTGGCCTCGAGCGAGCTCAAGTTCGCCTCGGTGATCCAGTTCTGATCTGTGGAGCTGGCCCCATCGGACTCGTCACCCTACTGGCGTGTCATGCCGCCGGTGCTTGCCCGATTGTGATCACCGATCTCTCTGAGGGTAGATTAAACTTTGCTAAACATCTAGTCCCTTCCGTCTCGACCATTCAAATCGATCTTGACGTTTCCGAGCGGGAGCTGGCCCAACGAATCAAAACTTCATTGGGCATGGAACCTCGCCTGGCTCTGGAATGTACTGGATTTGAATCATCCATAAGGGCTGCTATCTACGTAAGCTTTGTCCTCGTCAATCGCATCACAAGCTCGGGCTCCCATCCTCCGTAAACTTCTGGAACTTTGGCCAAGCGTCATGGCTTACAAGTTCTTCTGTGATTAGAGCGTCAAATTCGGAGGAAAAGTTTTTGTGATCGGAGTTGGAGCGGACGAGTTACGTTTCCCTTTTGCACACATGGCCGAGAACGAAATCGACCTGCAATTCCAGTGAGTTAGAGGAAGACTTGTTTGTGTATAGGCGTAACTCTATATTTGGAAGTTGCTCATTATTGCCCTCGTGCCTGTGAAATCTCAACCTAGGTTCCGCTACGCGAATCAATACCCAAAAGCAATCAGATTGGTCTCCAGCGGATTGATCAATCTTAAGCCGCTAGTCACCCATCGGTACAAGTTGGAACAAGCAGTTGACGCCTTTCATACCGCTTCCAACTGGAAATCTGGTTCAATCAAGGTTCAGATCGTGGATATTTAAATTTTGGGACAAGTGAAATTGTTTTGTTGATAGGCAGGGACATTAAACTTCTTCGCGAAAATGTATCTTTTCCTGCCATCGAGGCAACTTAGTAGTACTTATCTGACGATGTCCTTTGTTGTTATCGCAAGGGAAAAGTCAAAATAAACCAAAATGCCAGCCTTAATAATCATCTTTAGTACGATTTGAATTGACCATTGAAAGAAAGCATGGGCTAGTTCCCTCGCACTTTTTTCGGTCAAAGATCAAGATGTCGATTGACAAAATTAATAGAACGTTTTCTTTGTGGTTAGATATACATATATTTTTGTTTGTTTTTTCTTTAGTCTTAGAGTGTCAGTTTTCATCTTTCGAATGAGGACCGTTGTTGATATAGTCAAATCCATCATGAGTAACTCGTAGCTCTTTCAATAAGAGAATAGCCGGCATTGAGCGCGGTCAACAAAAGGTTAATCATGTTTTCCAATCCTTTGTCGACCTGTGCTCAGCCGTGATGACGCAGCGTAACCTTGCAAACGCCAGTACCCATCAAAATTTACTTGAGACATGCATCCAGCTGGATCTAGGGGTCATTTCAGGAACATATTTCTTCGTTTTTCTCACCCAAGAGCTAGGTTCGAAAGGCGCCCTGCTCTTTTGTTTTTGACGACGGTTGTACGTGTGTATGCATGTACATAGAGGGGGAGGGGGGCGTAGGTGAGGAATTCTAGTGTATGGGGGTTGACTGGAGTATAGGGGGTGTGGTAAGAGGACCTAATCGGATGGGCTCAGAGTGGGGTTACACATCCTCCAACTTGCAACATTTTCTTTTAAAAAAACAAGAAAATATATATATATATATATCACCCCTATTCACGACGTCATCGATCCGGTCCTCTAGACGTCATCAAATCAAAAAAAAAACTGGACCTATTTATTTAATTTTGATTATTACCTATGATTATTATTAATATTGTTTTGGATCTATTGAAATTTTTTGTATTGATTTTTAATTTTTGTACTTTTTTTAGTTTCTTATTTTATTTTTTTATTCATTATTATCATTATTATTATTATTATCAGGGTAATGTTAGATTCACAACCCATTTGAGTTGTGTACACATGGGCTGTGTGGCACACTACATGACGGTTTGTAGTTGTGTGGCACCACACACCGCTACATTTGAGTTGTGTGGGGTTGTACATGGCTCAAATGTAGTTGTGTAGCATGCCACATGGCTACCAACCTTTGTGGACCAAAAAAAAAAAAAAAAAAAAAAAACAAAAAAAAACAATGGCCAAAAAAATAAAAATAAAAAATAAAGAAATAAAAGGATCAAAAACTAAAATAAACAAATAAAAATTGGTGGGACCCAGGACTCACCTGGTTCCAGTCTCATCCCCACATGTGGGGTGTAACCAGCAGACATGCTGCCCCCCCCCTCTGTCTTCAAAGATCTATTGATTTTTGTATTTGATTGTTTCTTATTCAAACATCACATTGCACTGTATTTTATTTGAAGGATGTATTGTATTTATCTTGTTCCTTTTTTTTTTTTTTTTTTTTTTTTTTTTTTTTTTGTTTTTTGGCCACATTTTTTTTTTCAAGTTTTAAAATGTTTATTTTTCTTTATTCATAGGGAAGTTCCAAACACACCCAAACCCCAGGGACTTATACCCCCGTACATGGGTCTAAATGGTTGTGTTTGGAACAACCCTTGGGAGTTGTGTATGGGCCCCCACGCTTCAAATGGGTTGTGCAGGGCCCTACATGACTCCCACACAACTGAGGTTCATGAATTTATCATCACCCTTTATTATTATTATTATTATTATTATGATTATTATTATGATTATTATTATTATTATTATTATTATTATTATTATTATTATTATTATTATTATTATTATTATTATTATTATTATTATTATTATTATTATTATTATTATTATTATTATTATTATTATTATTATTATTATTATTATTATTATTATTATTATTATTATTATTATTATTATTATTATTGTTGTTATTATTATTATTATTATTATTATTATTATTATTATTATTATTATTATTATTATTATTATTATTATTATTATTATTATTATTGAGTGGGTGAGTGAGTGGGTGGTTCAAATTGGCTTGGTTGGGTAAGCAAAACAACAAGTGGTGGTGGTGGGGGGTCTCAAACCAATCAATTGTCAGTTGGTTTGAGAAGATCATCACAACATGGGTTGAGTTGACTAGAGGTTGTTGATTATTATTATCATTATTATTATGATTATTAAAGGGAGTCATTATGGTCACTCTTCTTGGTTTGATTTGAGATTTTTCATCATCTATTTTTATCCATTGCATTCAAACTTGAGTTGAAATCCATCCAAGGCCTTATGTCATTATTATTTCTGGCCATTGCTGTCAACTTATCCCTGCCAAAATTTGCTATCATCTGTCTTCACTGTCTGGATTATGCTATCATCATACTTTGAATAGCCTCTACTTTCACGCATGGAGCTTCCTTAGTTTCTCTAGTAGTCCATCCTCTCTTTTCAAGCCTTTAGTTGTTTATCTGTTGCTCAATTGGGCATACTACCAGCTCTAACTTTACCACTAAGTTCATCGTTTTCCTTTCCTTATTCACCACCCTTCAAACCTTGAGTTATTTCTTTCTCTTTTTTTTTTAAAAAAAAAGGGCAATATTAAATTTGCAACCCCACATGGCTTGTTCACAACCCAAATCAGGTTTTGTGGTGCAGTTTGGAACAAATTTCTGTTGTGAACGGCCGCTCACAGCTGATTTCAGTCATAAATGGCCGCTCAAAACTCATGTTAGCCATGAGCAAGAAATAATAATAAATAAATTGAAAATAAAATAAATTAAAATAGGGTGTTAGGTTTTTCACGCCCCCAAACCTGGAAAACACACAATTTGGACGTCCCCACAACGTCCTTCAACCTCCCCCACCCCTGGAAAAAACACAGTTTTTGGGGTCCTCAAAAAAAAAAAATTACAGGGGATAGGGGGGCATCTCAAACCCCTGAAGAATAAATCCTAAGAATTTTGGCCATTTTCAAGGCCTTCAAAATTGCCCCCAAAAAACTGAAAAAAAAATGCTCTACCTTGGGGTGTCATTATATAGCCTTGGTTGGCGTGCTCAGCATTTGGTAGGTCAGGCTCAGCACTTGGTATGCACACAGTCTCAGCAGTAGGCACTGCGGGGCTCAACATACTGGGAGTGGGTTGGGCTTAACTGGGTGTGGCAGTTTGCGGCCCGCTTGGACATTGGAGACCCAAGAATGGGGCCGGCCCAACCAGGTTTGCGTGCAGCTATTTTGGGAAGGTAGGGCTGGGGAATTGGAGCTATAGGAAAGGGGCCGGCGTGCGCAAGCGCGGGCCAGCCCGTGGTGAAGGAAATCACGCAGCCCAATGGGTGGATACGGACAATGCCGGGGCTCCAAGTAGGGCGC
Source organism: Puccinia polysora (assembly GCA_025617555.3). Lineage (NCBI taxonomy): Eukaryota > Fungi > Basidiomycota > Pucciniomycetes > Pucciniales > Pucciniaceae > Puccinia > Puccinia polysora. The sequence goes on from CM062622.1 coordinate 23,644,485, forward strand.
GGCAGAGGGCCGCTTCATGAGAAGGACGAACCAGGTGTGTAAGGGTAGGCCGGCTTGAGGGTGGTTGCGGCATGGGAAAGGGTTAGGGTTAGGCTAGGGTTCTGGTTTTTAGGGTTTCTTTCCTACTTGTTGTTGGGCTGTCATTGTGCTTGAACTTAGTTTAGGGTTGAGAGTATGGCATAAATTCCACAATCTCAACCCCAGCTTGGAGGTCTGATGTACCATTATATATAGGATACCACGTCTTACGGCACGGAGAGGAAAGGAAAGGAAAGGAATTCATCTCTCTCTCTCTCTTTAAAAAGGCGCATCCTTATCCTTACAGACGCTAGGACCATTGATTCTGGAACTTAGGGACAACTTGGGGAGTATCTCACCCTTGCTCCACAGCGTCTTGAATCTTTTCACATTTTTAATCTTTTTTTATTGATTGTTTTGAAAAATCTGAAGAGAAAAAAAGTTTCCAAATATTGCAGGCCATTCAATTATATTTTTTTCAGAATTTTATTACTTCAATTTCCAGGCAGAAAATGGGATTTACATCAAAAATGAGACATTATTTTCAATTCTTTTTTTTTGTTATTTTTCCATGAGATTTTCCAAATTTTCAGTTTGCAGTATTTTAGTGGGAATTGTGAAGAGCCCAAAAAAGGGGGATTTTAAATTCAAGGCTGAAATGAGCCATGTGGCACGGCTACATGGCTACACCTGAGCCATGCGGACCCCACACAATTTGAGTGTGGTTGGGCTGTACTCCACATGGCAATGGGATGCACAACTACATTTGAGCTGTGTAGAGCCCCACACGGCTCAAATGTAGTCATGTTGCTGTGTCACATGGCCAGCCCAACCACATTTGAGCCGTGTGGGGCTCCACATGGCTCAAATGTAGTTTTGTAGCCGTGCCACACAGCTAAAAGTCTGGTGGGCAAAAAAATAAAATAAAATAAAAATAAAAAATAAAGGGTATAAACTAACCCAAAATAAACTAAATAAAAAAAAAACAACAGAAATCAATCAAAAGATTAAAAAAAGTTGATTTTTTGGTTAAAAAAAAAACAAAAAAAATAAGACATAAAATAAAAATAAAATAAAAACAATAAACAATGAAGAAAACCAACCGGTTGTCTTCAGATTCAAGTAAAAAATTCAAGTTCAACTTGACTAGCCCTAAAGTAAAAGGGCCAAGAAATGCAAAAAGTCTTTTGACCAGCCCTAAAGTAAAAGTGCCAAAAAAATACCAGTCTTTTGACCAGTCAAAAAATGCAAGAATTCTTTTGACAAGCCCTAAAGTAAGAGTGCCAAAAAAATTCAAGTCTTTTGACCAGCTCTCAAGTAAAAGCACCAAAAAAAAAAACAAGTCCAACTTGTGTTAAGCTGATCCCATCACAAGCTTAACACAAGTTAAGCTTGTGATGGGATCAGCCCAACACAAGTTGAACTGACTTACCATTAAAATCTCATTCAAAACACTCACCATAATGATGTTAACTCAAAAAACTCAACATAATCATGTTCAAAATGTGATAACCCTTTATGTAAATAGAATTACAATATCAGAATGTTAGACCCAACCCAAATGATGAAATTAATCTATAAGTTAGAATAAAACTCAAGTTGATCTTTGAGGTGATCAACCCAAACAGCTGGTTCTTCAGAAATCATGGAACGGGGTTTGGAAACTATGTGCAGGATTGGAATCACATCTCCCTTAAGTACAAGCCAGACCCAATGGTTATTGTTAACAAAGTAAATGAAAATAGCATCTGATTGTTCTTTTACACCCATTTTCATAGGAGTAAAAGAACAACATGATTCCAATGAAATGAAACATATTGATCTTCCATAAGTATCAGCTATTATTTGACCCATGTCAAGCTGTGAAAGCCATTTTGAAGAGGGAATCTATTCATTGATGTCATTGACATCAAGTCTTTTTTCTATCTTTTCAAAATCTTTACTGCCACCAAAGATCTTAGAATAGCACCCCTTATTTTTCCTCAATTTTTCAAGCATTTCTTTCCAAACTTTAAACCATCCATCCTCATCATACCCAAGTGATTTAGCAATGAATCTAAAACCACAATTTCCATCACCAACTGGGTCCCAAAACTCACCCAAGAACTTATGTAAGTTCTCAGGTATTTGATTGAGGTAATTTACTTCCTAAAATCAAAAAGTAGTCAGCCAGAATTCTAATCTCATTAAAGGAATAACCACTCACCAAAGATGAGCTTCTGTTTGACTCCTCCATTGAATCTGCTTCATTCTTTGAAAAGGAATTGGATTCCAACGGCACCAAACCCAATGAACTTTCAGTCTCTTCCACTGAAATATGAAATTCAGATGAAGAGCCTGACTTGGACTATAAAAATTTCTCAATCAGCTCATTAAACCAAAAAAATGAACCTTTCACAAAATGAAATACTTACAATCATTTGTCTTGTCTTCTTTGTTGCCCTTATATTTCTCTTTGCCGCTTAAGTTACTTTTCAATGTGTTCAAATTGAGAAGGATCTTTCTGGGTATCTGTCAATTTTGGATAGCCTCTGCTTGATTGCAAGAATTTAGGTTCAAGTCTTGGCTTTGATCAATAATTCGCTGTCTCCTTCATCAAGTGCTTCAACAGCCCACAATAATCTTTATCAGGATGATTCAAGATCATTGCATTGAGCTTCTCATGTAACTGAGAATTGTTGAGCAGTTCATCAAAATCAACCTTTAAAAATTAAAAAGGATCAAATATTAGTCAAGTAGGAATCATCATTTTATTCAAGTAGGAATCATCATTTTAGCCAAGTAGGAATCATCATTCAAAAAGAATTAATCAGAAAGTGATTTGAACAATCCAACTTAAACCAACTTACAGAACTAAAACTGAAAGGGTCATAATCCAACCTCCACTGAGGATGAACATCTTCAGGAAAAAAGGAGCCTCTTGACGCTAGTAGGTCCCCTATTTGGTGGGAACAGGGAAAACCCATAGTCATTGAGTATAACTTGGTGCACACTTCCCCATAATGGTTCCACTTTAACCTCTCTAATTGATCCCCAACAAGTTTGATTGCTTGTAAAGACACCTTGTATACCAACGGTAACAGTTCAGTAGGAAGAATTATTCCAATCTTCATTTGAGAGTTGTAAAGCACAGCCTGAACCAATTTAATTTTATTGGAAACTGTGCCCTCTAGGTTTTTCCAAACATCCAGCATGTTTCCCGACAAGTTTACAAGGAATTTTTCAAGAGTAGGATGGGCCCCTTCAACCCAAGAGGTTGTTTTATTTCCAAAGTCTGGGTTCTTGCAATTCCAAGCCATCAAAAACATCTCTTTGATATGGAATATATTATGATCCATATATTCAATTACATCCTCATGGTCTGCCAAGAAACACTTTATACAAGCCATAACGTAAGCAAACCAAAACTAGGAAGATTAAAAGTAGAGGCAGTGATTTGGAACTTACTCTAAGTTCTGCATCATTGAACTCTTCCTCCTCCTTGGTTTTTGAGGTCCCATACTTAGCCCATGGAGACATAAATCTTTGCCACCCTTCAAGTTCATTATTAAAGCACACTTTGAAGTTTGCTTGTATGTTTTAGACAAGTGCCATTGACAGCACTGTCTTGTTGACTCAGGGAATGTTTGTTCTAGAGCACAAATCAAAGCTTTTTCATGGTCATTCACAAAGACTTTGGGAAGTCTCTCAGGATCATAAGCCAACTCCTTTAGCACATTTACAGACCAAATTTAGAACTCAAAAATTTCTCTTGTTATAAAAACCAGAGCTTTTGTGGAATTTTTATGGTTTGAAGTAATTCCTAAAACTTGAAATAGGGGGATGTTGTACTTATTTTTCTTATAAGTACAATACATCATAGCTATATGATGGAATTGCTTGCAAATCTTTAATGACTCAGGGTGAGCCAAGAATAGGGCCTCCAAGTGACCCTCTCCACTGAATTTTGCTTGATGAACCCAACCTGAATTACCAAGTTGTTCAAAGAGGACCACCATAACACTTTTTACCTTGAGTTCTTCAAGCACTACCTTATGCTTAGTGTTATAGATTGTTTGGTCATCAACATATTTTCCACCATCAATCTTTCTCAATTTTATTTTGAGTTTAACTATATTGAGCCCATCATTCATTCCTTCTTTTAGATTGTATAAGGCTACCCCAGAGATTCTACTCCAGTGAGGATTCACTGAGGGGTGTGGAGATGGTTCATGGTTATGTTGATCATTCTTGTAGGAGATTTGCCACAAGGGATCCGCCTTTGTGTGACTAGCACGGATGAAAAACCTGCACCCAACCTTTCTTTTGCAAGTTTGCCTTGACTGTTTGGTGAGAAATTGCCCAGAGTACAAAACATGTATATAAAAGAATAAATCCACATATTGATAACTTTTTGAGTTGAAAACTGTTAAAGCGTAACCATTCTTCATTGCCCATATTTGAAAATAAGTTTGTGCCTCTTCCCTAGTAGGAAAATCTCTCACAGCAGTTGGGGAAAGTGGATCTGTCATAGTTACATAGTTATATTGATGGCGTGCACTCCATCAGTTTCAATCAAATTAAATACCACAAAGACAAGTAACATAAAATGTTACTCACCACCAGAGTTCAAGTCCATTTTTGAACGATTTTGTTCCTCAATTTTCACCCTCAATGAGGATGAAATTGGGGCTTCCAATGATTCATTACCCAAATCCTTCTTTTCCACAGCTTTGTTCATTGCACCAATGTAGTCCTTGAATGCCGCCATGTTAAAAGGAGGGCCTGCCAATGTTTCCATAATGCAAAAAAAATGCAACACTACTTCAGTATTCAATCCAACTTTCAATTGAACAACTACCAAGTTTGCTCACTTTCAAGTTGAGAAAGATAAATTTTGTGGGATGTTTTATTTGCAGTTTCCTATAGTGTGACTTTAATTTCACTTGATTTTAATTTAGTGTCACTTTATGATTGCTAGATGTGGAAAAATAGTCCCAAAAAGTAAGCGTTGATCCAAAATTTGGGTTGATGGAACCCAAATATGGTTCAGGGGGACCCAAAAGGTTTTGCACAACCCCCAGGGGGCTGCATACCCCCAAACATGGCTCAAACCCGCTGTGTACAGGGTGTATGCAGCCCCCTGGGGGTGGCGCATGTTTGAGACAGCCCCTTGGGCGCGTCTAGATGCGTTCTCTGGCCCCCATGCGTGTATGGGACCCCACGCGTCCATTGGGCCTTTTAGGGCCCTACACAGCTCCCACACAACTGGGAGTTGTGAATTTAACATCTCCCCCTAAAAAATTATCTGAGGATTTTTTGTAGCTTATTGTTTCCCAAAGAATTTATAATTGAAAACACAGAAGTGGTGTTTTTTTGCTTTAAATCAAGGGCTTTTTGCTCAAAATCAATGAGTAAAAAAAATTATGAAAAATTGAGTGAGAAAAAAACAGAAAAATGATTCAATTAAGATTAATTTGCACTACTTTATTATTTTTACTACAAGGAAACAAAATCTTCAAACCAAGTTCCAAGTTATTATAAATCAAATCTTCCCATTTTCGTGATTTGTTGCTAGCAAAAGCCTTCCAAAGGGGATCTAATTGGGGAGCTGGCCACAGTTCAGAATTATAGTGGAAAGAAAATATGTGCTTGAAATCTTCAATAATAATTAAACATATGGGAGATGCTTGAGAATTGGCAGTTGGAGGTGAATTGAGTGGCAAATAAGTTGATGGAATCAACTTAGATAAAAGGACCACTGGCCTTTTTATGTATCTGAAAGCAGGAAACCATGGCAAGGGTATTTCATCCAGTAACTTTGAGGGGCAGCTCCAGAAGTGTGGTTGAGATGTTTTCTTGCTTTGTCAAAATTTCCATCCCAGACTTGATCCATGAAGTTTTCATCCTTGAAGATAGAGGTGGATTCCATTTCCTCAATCATTTACTGACGTATTGAGCTCCAATGTTCAGATTTATGGCCAAAACTAACCGCTACTTATCTGAACCCACAGTTCCCATCACCCATCACATCTTGAACATTTGAAATTTGTGGTATGGCTGTCTTTGGGAAAATTAAATTTTTGTATTGATACTAAGGAAAGAAAGATCAATATTTTTCAAGACAAAACAGAAAAAAAAATCATACTGAATTTATCAATAGCCACCACTTCAAAATTATCAGAAGATGAATAAGACAATTTTGTGACCTTCATCCCAAAAAAACAAGGGGTTGATAAGTGAACAATAAAGCAAGATTAATTCAGAAATTTATTCACCTTTTCTATTTCAGAGGCTGTGGCTGCGGGAGCAAAGATTGGATTCCCCAGGGGCCTATAAGCATCTTCATCTTCATCTTCATCTTCATCTTGTTTTTTTCTTCTCTTGATCCTCTTCAAAGTCCCAGGACTCAAAATCTGTGAAAAAACCCCTCTTTTTGGTGATGGTTCCTGACCTCTGAGTGACAAATGAAAATATGACAATCAATGGAAACTAGAAAAACAATCCTGATCCCCCCCAACTAGAAAGAAAATTACTAACTGTCTTTATTATATCCAATTATTTAAGATCTTTGAGTTCTTCTCCACTCAGTTCCTCTTCTGTTATAAACTCATCCTTTTCAAAATGCAATGTTAGCCTAATTACACAAAAAAAACACCTCTTCCTCTGATTCCTGTTTCTTTTTTCCCTTGGCCTTTTCATTGTCTTCCTTTACTTTCCTTTTCCTTGGAGTCTGAAATTAGAGAAAACCAATTTCCAACCATATGCTGTTGAAATCAATTCAACAGAAATGGATAAAAAAACCAAAAAAAGAAAAAAATTAACATTGAATAGACCACTTGGTGCTTCCTTGGTATTCCTCTTCTCTTAGGTACTTCAACATATTCAAACCCAGATGGATCCCTCTTAGATGAAATCTGAGAAAATCTTTTGCTTTCATTGGGGGCTCCTTTGGGTCTTCCTCAAATTTTCCTTTCTTCCTTTGATAGGGGTTCTTGAATGGGAGTCAGTTGATACTTCCTTTTTAAAAGTTTCATCATTTCTCCAAGCTAAAAATTTTGTTCTCCTGGGCACAATTTAAGAAATTCTTCAAAGAGTTCATTCTGAAACCAGTGTATGTTGGTTGATTGGGAAGGTGATTCATGAGATTATTGAGAAGGTTGGAATGACCCCTTCTCAGCAAGCTATGAATAATTCCAAAATAAAAGAAATTAATCCAGAAATCAATGTTGGAATTAATTTCTTGTCCAAGAAAAGGAAACATACTGCAATACGAGGTTTGACATGCCACTGGGGATGAAAATAACCAAGCAAAAATTGTTGCTTCTGGAGATTTGCCTTCTTCACTTGGTGTACACAAGGAATCCCCATGTCACACGACTTCCCCACATACTATAGGGAAATCTTAGGTGCTTGTGAGCACAAAGGAAGAGACTGAGTTCAAGGGCAAGTGCAAGGTATCAAAGCTGACTGCAGAGTGTAAACTTATGATTGGGTAACTCAAAACACACAGTGAGAGGGATGAATTGTTCCAATGGAAAGGAGACTAAAGCCAAGCCTGATGTGATGACTGGATTTAGAAAATGCAAGAATGTATGAAATTAACTAACTGTGGAGACAATCTTCATGCAAATGGCGTAGCCTTTATGAGGTAACCCAAAGTGACTAGATACAACCTGATGGACGGCCAACTAAAGTTAAGAGGCAAAAAGGAAATGAATGACATGAACGGATTGGGAAATGAAATAAAGGTATAGAAGTTTCCAAGGTCATAACGTAGATGCAAGGCAATAGAGTCTGAGCATACAAGGGCATAACAGATGAAATAGGAAGGAGTGACATGAGAGACAATGCAGATATGAGTATTGTTAGGTATATTGCGATAGAAGTGTTAGGTATATTGTGATAGAAGTGCTCCTGTGGAGAGCGGACAATGAATAGAGGATCGCACAATGGAGATACTCCATATTTGGAGTATCTTAAGACTCTCAAGAAGTGAGCTGCATTCTCAAGCACATTGGAACGGACGGAGGAGGATCTTGAAATCACACTCAAATCTCATCAAACCTCTCATCAATTCATAAAAACACGGTCCTCATAACTCAATTGCTCTGTTTCCTTCTTATCTTTCTTAGTCTTCATTTCTTTTCATTCATACTGTTTCTTCAAACATCAACTCAATCCATCTTTCATCACTCAAGCCTCTATCTTGTGTGCCCAGTGAGATCTCAGCTTCTTTTCCTATCAATTGTATTTTGACCGCCATGTCTGACTTTCCGGTACAACCTAACTCTCACCTCAGCCTCATAGTTGTCTCAACCTCATAGTCTCAAACTCATTCTAGTAGCCTTTCATATCAAAGCCTTCCGACCTCACTCTCCTCATAGCCTGATGTTGGTGTTCATTCATATCATCACGTATCTGTGTTCTTTTTGTTGATTCTTTCTTTCTTCTCAGCCTGATTTCCAAGTTTTAAGCAATATCAAGCCTGTTGATCCTAATACGGTTAAAAGCCAAAGGAAAGCTCCCAGCAACTGTCTATAATCAAGAATTAACTGTTGATGAAACTGGGAAATGGCCGCTTCCAAAGGATTCAGACAAGCCATGCTGAAGACGGCCCTGGACACTATTCTGAGGCTCAGCAAGGACAACTATGGAGTCTGGAAGGATAAGATGGACGCTATACTGGATGTTTGAGGATGTTCCAAAGAGATAAACAATGATACCTCAACTCTAGAGAGTGACGTCAACGACAAGATCAAACTCTTAATCATATTGAGACTGGAAGCTTCAACTCATGACAACATTGTTACTGCGTCCAACAAAAACTCAGCTAAACTGTTGTGGAAGGCTATTATTGATAAATACGCTTCATCTCAAGCGGCCAATAGGGCATGAATTTTTAACAACTTCCTATACCTAAGATTCAAATTTGATGAGATTGAAGATTTCATGACAAAGGCTAAGGTGTGTCTCAAAAAGATGCTGGAAGTGGGAATCGTCCTTCCAAACGACATCTTGGCATACCTCCTTTTATTCAAGTTTCCAGAAAACATGAAAGACTTCAAGCGGCAAATCATGCACACTGACAAAGAACTCTCTGTTGACTACATCATGAATTATTTAACACAAATGAATAATGAATCCAAGGCACAAGGCACACAAGATCAACAGGACAGTCAAACCAAAGTTGCTCTCACCAATACAAAACCTCTACCTACGCAGAACAATGAACGCAAGAGGTGCTCGGAAGGATGGCACAATCCCAAAAAAGACAGACTGCACTTGGCAGACAAGTGTTGGCACCTCCATCCAGAACTTGCCCCAGAGTGGTGGAAGGACGATCAGATAAAATGGAAGAATAAGAAAAAGGCCACAAGTGCTTCAGCTAATTATCTTGCGTTACTCACGGCGTGGATTGATCATGGCAATCAAAATCAAAATTCATATTGGATAGTGGCGCTTCACTGCACATGATCAACGATAGCCAATATTTCAAAGAAATGGCTACATACAAGGGAGAGAACATCAAAACCGGAAAAGAATGTGCAGAGTTACCGATCATGGGAAAGGGAACGGTGGTCTTTGTATGGGGTAATTTTACCCTTGAACTAACCAACGTTTTCTACGTACCAACCTTAACAACCAACCTGCTAAGCGCAGGAGCTTTAAATCTATCAGGCTGCACCCTTAAGGGGGAGAAAGATTGGTTCGAGATACTTAAGGACGGAAACTTTCAGTTCGGAGGGACCATAGTTGGTAATATGTATACCTTGGAGACTCCTAAATTCATACGGTCTCTGGCAGCAAATGTGACAATTTATCATGAGGATGACCTCATGGAAATTCATTGTAATCATGGTCACGCCTCAATCATGAAACTTGAGAAGACCACTAAACACATCCCATCCAAGGTTAAGAAGAATTTTGAATGCATACATTGTGTCAAGAGCAAGATAGCCAGGAAGTCCTTTAAAGAAAACTCAAAACTGGAAGATAAGGTATTTGAGCAAATTCACCTTGATTTAATGGGACCCCTCAAACCTCAATCAAAAGGAGGACATAAATATATACTTACTCTAGTCAATAGTGCCTCTGGATACATTGGAGCATTTCCAATGGGTTAAAAGGATGAAACTCCCGAGATTGTGATTGACTTGATAGAAAAAGAACACAGACAATGAGGATACTACCCCAGTGAAGTCTGTTCCAACGGTGGCTCAGAGTTTGTCAATCAGAAACTCAAAACCTTCTACGATTTGAATCATATTTGACAAATCCTATCAGAACCCTACCATCCTCAGCACAATGGCAAGGCAGAATGGGCAAACCAAACAATCACGGAGTCAACTCAAACTATCTTGAAGGATGCACAACTTCTGGCGGACATGTGGCACAAGGTGATCAAAGCGAGTGCACTCATTTTGAATCAGATATGTAGGGACGGATGTGAGGAATCTCCATGGGGAGGCTCTACCACCAAACTATCTGAAGCCAATTGGAAGTTGTTGCGTGTATCTTCTTTCACAAAGGGTAAAAGGACAGAAATTCAAGGAAAAAGAGGAAAAAGGTTTACTTGTAGGCTTCAATCCATCACTTTGTTCTTATATAATTCTGACTAAAACTCATTCTATTTTGCTCACAAAGCATTTCACATTCCTGAAAAAGGCCAATCCTCAAATGTCAGACCTGGTCATACCACAAGATGACTCATGGGAAGACATTTGTGAAACAGAAGAGAAAAGGGACCCAGAAAATCAAACCACCAACATTAATCAACTCATGACCTCATCTCAACTCAGAAACACACCAATCTATACCGACTATTGCAATCCCGCGGAGGAACTGTCATCCGGGGAATCCAAAGATCATTCTGCCATTGACTCAATCTCTTTGGATGACAAAAGTGAAAGCCCAAAAGTTTGAGAGTTGTCTGAGGTATTACGAGTTGGCATTTCCAATTGGCAACCGCGAAATACAGAAGTCTCACAAACCAATCAGACTGGAAGAGCACTTTGTGACCGCTCAACCATAAGACCCCCCCAGAGGTATGGGTTCTTTCACTATTACAAACCAAAAAGTTACAATGATGCAGTAACATGTGAAGAAAGGGTGAAATGGACTGGTGCCATGGATGTTGAATTAGGGTTGATAGAGTCTCTGGAGGTCTAGGAGGATTACAATGGTCCTGAGCCGCTGAATCCACTACGGACGGTTTGGATATACAAACTCAAAGAAAACTGTCATGGAGATCCACTCAAATACAAGGCTCGTCTTTCCGTGCAGGGTTTCAATCAAATAGAAGGATTGGAATAATTTGAAACATTTGCTCCCACAGGTAAACCTTCCACTCTACGCATGCTACTTGTATACGCTTTGAAATCATCCCAGAAAATTTGACAATTTGACGTAAAAAGCGCCTTCTTACATTCAAAGATAAATGAGGAGGTCATTATCAAGATGCCAAAAGGATCAAAGCGCAAATTCAAATTTCTGAAACTGAAGAAGTCGCTGTATGGGTTGAAGTAAGCTCCAAAGAACTGGTATGAAACATTAACGGTGTGGTTCAAGGAAGTTGGGTTTCACAAATCTGCCTGCAATCCGTGTCTCTACTTGTCAGAAGATGGCCGGTCGCGTCTTTTCTTTCACGTGGACAACTTGATTCTGGTGGGTGACAGCTGTGACTTTGAGGAAAAATTCCTGAACAAATTTGATGGATTGATGAGCAAGCTTCCAGATACTCTTCTGGGCATGAAGATACAGGTAGAAAGCAACAAGATTCTTTTAAGTCAACCAAATCACATCCAACATGGCCTAGAGGAGCTTGGTCTGTGTGACTGTAGAGAATCAACCACGCCTCTCACCAGGAATTTTCAACTCAAACCTGCCTCAGACAAGAAACATGAGGATTTCAAATCATTGAATATCAACTACAGGTCTGCAATAGGGATGCTCAACCACATTGCCTGCTACACTAGACCGGACATAAGCTTTGCAGTATAAAGCTTGGCTAGATTTTCTGTCAAACCAGGAATTACGCACTGGAACAAGCTGAAGAAAACTTGGAAATACCTAAAACACACAAGGGCTTGATGCCTTCAACTTACATATAAGTAGGAGAAGGATTCACTTCAAGTGTTCTCCAATGTTTTGTGGGAAGATGATCCGGACACTCGCAAATCTCAAACAGGCTATCTCTGTGTGGTATTTGGCAGCCTTGTATCCTGGAACAGTTGCAAACAACAGAATATTACCTGGTATTCTACTGATGCAGAACTTAACGCATTGGTTGAATCATACCATGAAGCTACCTGGATCAAGTTCCTGTTGAATGAAATTTTTGTTCTTTTGGTAACTACTATTCCTTTAAATATAGATAATAGCGGATTAGAAGACAAGATTCAAAAATTTGGATCTAATTCAAAAAGAAGACACCTTGACTTAAAAACAAAAGGAATGAGAGACAAGCTTAAGGACAACAAGATAGAATTAAGATTGATAAGATCTGATAAGATGATTGCAGACTCACTGAAAAAAGCTGCTTCGACAAAAAGCCTTTTACTCTTTTCTCCCTTCTTTACGTCTAGCTCAGAAACCTCTGAAATCTCATTGGGCATTGAGGGGTGTTAGGTATATTGCAATAGAAGTGTTAGGTATATTGTGATAGAAGCGCTCCTGTGGAGAGCAAAAAATGAATAGAGGATTGCACAATGGAGACACTCCATATTTGGAGTATCTTAAGACTCTCAAGAAGTGAGCCGCATCCTCAAGCACATTGGAACGGACGGAGGAGGATCTTGACATCACACTCAAATCTCATAAAGCCTCTCATCAAGTCATAATGACACAGTCCTCATAACTCAATTGCTCTGTTTCCTTCTTATCTTTCTTAGTCTTCATTTCTTTTCATTCGTACTGTTTCTTCAAACATCAACTCAATCCACCTTTCATCACTCAAGCCTCTATCTTGTGTGCCCGGTGAGATCTCAGCTTCTTTTCCTATCAATTGTATTTTGACCGCCATGTCCAACTTTCCGGTACAGCCTAACTCTCACCTCAGCCTCATAGTTGTCTCAACCTCATAGTCTCAAACTCATTCTAGTAGCCTTTCATATCAAAGCCTTCCAACCTCACTCTCCTCATAGCCTGATGTTGGTGTTCATTCATATCATCACGTCTCTGTGTTCTTGTTGTTGATTCTTTCTTTCTTCTCAGCCTGATTTCCCAGTTTTAAGCAATATCAAGCCTGTTGATCCTAATAAGGATGTAGTTTATGCAGGGTAAGGGACTAGTCCAATTGAAAACTATACAGTTGGTGTGGCTAACTAGCATGGGTGCAAGCTAGCAAGAGTGCATGACCAGGAATGGGAAAACAAAGGCTATTGATAACCAGGGTGGAAGAGCTGAGCTTGAATTGATGGTCAACTGGAGTAGAGTCAACTGCAAGGTTTGAAAGTAGGTGCTGAGTCAGTCACTGAGAATCAAAGGTTGTTATGCAAGCCAGGGTTGATAAGCGGAAGGTACCATTGATGTTGTGCTTCTATTTGTGTCACAAGTATGGACTGAGGTAGATGGTACTGAGGAAAAGATATGTCTAAGTGAGGAAGACAATAATCCTTAAGCTTGAAGCGTGAAAGTTGCCCAGGTATAAAGACGTGAGCTCCTGCAAGTGGCCAGATGATTTTCCCATTGATTCCAAAATTAATGGTGGGTACTGTATACCCCTAGTTATTATCCAACTTCTTTTTCTCTCAAAAAAATTTATAATTAAAATATGTTGTCATTGTCATCTTGTTGTTGTGAAAAATGTATTTGTCAAAATGAACAATGTGTCCCTAGTACTGCCAAAAGAGGTCTCCAAGGCAGATGTGAGCAATTTTGCCTGTGCAAGGTTGCTTGCACTCTTCCTTTAAATAGAAAACCAATAGTGGATACCCCTGTAGCGTCTTGGAGTGAGGTGCAAAGCCAAAGGTCTGCACCGCAAGTGAATTCTAATATACCTCCAGTGCCGGAGATCAAATTCTTAGGCGTCCAAAACCCTGGTAAGTTTAAGACCTAGAGACAAACAATAAATAAAAAGAAAAGGAAATGGAACTAATATAATTTTTTTTACTGATAGTACTACCACAATTCAGAAGGTACACTACTGATACACCTCTTCCACGGCCACCATATATTGCATTTTTGTCTGAATTTGAGGTGAATCAGATGAATCCCAAGGTGCAAGGCAAAGAGAAAGCTTAGGAATGGGCGGTAGTTGGAGAAGCAAGGGAGGAAGGGATAATGGCTGAAGGAGAGGGTGATGCGGAAAAAAGGGAAGGAAATGAAGAAGAAGGAAATGGGACAGAGGGAAGGGATGGAACGGAACAAGGGATAGAGAAACGGGGTGGAATGAAAGGGAGTGAAATGGAAGGCCAAGATAGAGGGAACCAGGTGCAAGTCAAAGCGCCCATCAAAAATTATGCAAGGAAATTAACTGGAAATGTTGGAGAAGGTTTGTCAAGGGGCAAAAGGAAGAGAGCATATGAGGAGCTCTTGGAGGAAGGTGGATGGAATGCCCGGCCAAAGAGGGCTTGGAATGAAAGGTGCAAGGAAATCTTTGAAAGGCACCTTGTGATGCAAGGAATGGTGTTGCAAAGGATTTCGTTTGTGATAAACAACAAGGTTTGGATGAATTGAGGTTGATGGTAAAGGAATTGACCAAAAATTGGGAGGAAGCAGAAAGAGAAGTAAAGGAAAATTTGTAAAAATGTATTTTATTTGTAATCTTATTTTATTATATAGGTTATTTTATTATTATTATATAGGTTATTTTATTATTATTATATAGGTTATTTTATTATTATTATATATATATTTTATTATTATTTGAAATAAACAAACGTGAAAGAATAAAATATTTTGAAAAGAAAATGGATAGTTTTTAGGAATTGAAAAGGAGATAAAGTAAGGAAACAGGATGATATTGATGGGACGGAATGAGATGGAAGTGCAGAATGGGATTGGCAAGGTTTGCAAGGGTAACTTGCATGAAAGTCTCAAAGCAAAGTGGGAGAGTTGCAAAGGTGATGGGCTGGTTCCCACAAGGTGCAATCTTTGTCTGGCTGGAAGCCAGTCCATTCAACAAGGTATTGAAGTTTTCCTTTGCGTAACCTGGAATCCAGAATACAACTTAATCCCCATTCTAAATGATCTTGGATGTTGACCAGTTCAGGACGGGGATGAGTCTTGCCTGGGTATAAGACTCAAGCTGGCTCTAGGAGAGACACATGAAAGACTGGGTGGATACCTTTGCATTTTTCAGGTAAGGTGAGTTTAAAAGTGTTAGGGGAAATGACTGATTTGACTTTGAAGGGGCCAAGTTTTCTTTCAGAGAGTTTTTGGGTTGGGCAAGTACTGCAAATATTGCAATCATTGAGCCATACCTGATCTCCTACTGCAAAGGTTGGAGCCAAAGTGCAAAGTTGGTCTGCTTGTTCCTTGTAGCGCTGGTTTGCCGCTTTGAGGTTGGTTCAAAGTTGCGTTTGAAGAGAATGAATGTGATTAAGGTAATTGGTAGCAGGTTGAGAAGGTGCTACATGAATAGAAGAGAAAATTGGGTTTCTACCATAAATATTCTGGAAGGGCAACTGTTTGGTGGAGGAATGAGTGGAGTTGTTGTAGGCAAATTGGGATAATGGGAGCCATTGCAAGCAGTTTTCCTGTTGGTAGGCAACGTACATTCAAAGATACTGTTCAAGAATCTGATTGACTTGCTTGGTTTTCCCATCTTTTTCTGGGTGGTAAGCCATTGATAAATTGCAAGTGATCTTAGAATGTTGGCAAAGCAAGGTCCAGAATCTAGAGACAAACAAAGATCCACAATCACTAATTATGTTATCAGGGAGACCATGTTTTGAGAATACATATTCTATGAATAAATTAGCTAAGTCTTCTGATGAGGCCGTCACATTAGTGCAAAGGAATAAAGACATCTTTGAGAAGCAATCTACTACTACTAAGATAGCATCATAACCACTAGAAATAGGTAATTGCAAAATTAAATCCATAGGCAGTGAGTGCCAAGGAATAGGCAGAGTTGGAAGTGGCTGGAGCAGCCCATAATTTGGGTGTTTTGAGGACTTGTTAAAATTACAATCATAGCATGCGTTAACATAGTCTTTTACTTCCTTGGTCATACCAGGCCAGTAGAAGTCTTGTGCAATCAATTGGTAGGTTTTATCCTGCCCATGATGACCATCAAGCGGGGAATCATGCCTTGACTCAAATATATCTAACTTAATGCAAGGATTATCTGGTACTACTATATGGTCCTTATAAACTAAATAACCATTTTTGTCAATACTGTAACCACTATCTAATAGATTTGCACTGTTTCAAAGTTTGGCAAACTTGGGATCATCAAGTTGAGCTTGTTGTAGTTTGGAAGATGTATCTTGAAGGTGAGTGATGATTGAACTGAGTTGGGAAGATTGGGTTGAGAAGAGTGTCCTAAAGTGTTCAGGTTTGTTGTTGGAAAAGGTGCCCCCCCCCTGGGCAAACGTTTTCCCAATTTGATAAAGCATCAGGGACTACCTCCTGTTTCCCAGGACGGTACGTGATCGTAAATTTGAACTCAGAGAGGTATTTGGCCCATCGTGCCTGTCTGCATGTAAGAACTTTTGAGCTCATGAAGTATTTTAAACAATTGTGATCAGTGAGGACCTCAAAGGGTTCCATAAGACTCAAAAGGTATGAAAACCATTTTTTCAAGCAAAAAACAATTGCAAGAAGTTCCTTGTCATGGATCTCCTAATTGAGCTCTGCAGCAAGCAATTTGCAAGAATAAAAAGCCATGGGATGAAAGAGGGAAGAAGAGGAGGAAAAATGCAAGATTACTCCTGCAACCGCATAGTTGCTTGCACCGGTTTCTACAATAGTGCAAGCTAGCTTGTTGAAGTGAGCAAGTATTGGAGCAGTAGTGAATGCTTTCTTCAGAGCTTTGAACTCTAAAGCAGCTTTTCATGTAAAAACAAAATGAGTGTCTTTTTGAAGAAGGTTAGTAAGGTTTATGGTTTTCTTGGCATAATTCTCAATAAAACTCCTGTAAAAATTACTGAAACCAAGGAAAACCTGAAGGGATTTGACAGAAGAAGGTGGGGGCCAGTCCAATATGCTCTGGCTCTTGGCTGACTCCATTGATAGTCCTTGCTGCAAGACTATGACACCTAGAAACTGAAGAGAAGGAGTATGGAATTCACACTTAGAGGCTTTTGAAAAAAGGTCATTCTTGCAAAGTGGCTGTAGCACCTCTCACACATGTGCAATGTGATCCTCAAGATTTTTTGAGTAGACTAGTATATGATTAAGATACACCACAAGGTCAGAAAAAATGTTGTTGACAAAGTGTTGAATAGTAGAAGGAGAATTGCAGAGGCCAAAAGGCATGACAGTATACTCATAACCGCAAAACCATGTTCTCATTGCAGTAAAATATTCATGACCTCTTGCAATGCAAACTAGGTTTTAGGCACCTCAAAGGTCTAACTTGGAGAAATAAGTAGCTCCATGGAAGAGAGTGAGGAGGTGCAACATAGGTGGTACTGGATAGGCATTCTTCCTGGTTATCTGGTTAGGTTTCCTGTAGTCAACACATAGGCAAAGTCCGCCATCGCTCTTTGGAAAAAATAGGACAGGCAAACCAGTATTTGAATTGCTTGGTCAAAGAAATCCTTTTGATACATTTTCCGCAATGTATTCTTGAAGCACAGTTGATTCTTGCTTTGGGAGATAGTAGACTGGTCTGGGTGCTGGAGGTGGGCCAGTAAGTTTGATCCTGTGATCATACAAATGGGATGGGGGAATTTTATCTGCCTTTACAGCTGGAAAGATGTCAGAAAAGTCATGATAAAGAGGAGGTAGAGACTCTTGAATGATTTCTAGATCTTCAATCTTGTCATCTTCAAGCATGGGGTTTGAAGTGCTTGCATGATTCAAGAGGATTAAGGAGCTCAAGATACACCATTTGGTTGGTTCCTGTTTCTCTTTGAAGAAACAAGGAAGGGGTAAGTTGGAAAAAAAAGAAATAACTCCTAAATCTGAAGAGGGAAGTTGGGAATGGAGGTCAGGATATTGCAAATCTCCTGGCGGAAAAGTTTCATCCAACTTAATGACAGTTTAAGGTAGGTTGTTTAATTCCTGTTTGACAGAAGGGCTAGTGTCCTAGGGTTGCAAGGTTTGAAGTTTAATTAATCCTTCTTGCCAATTCACATCCAGATTCAAGTAAAATAGGAATTTGTGGCCTAGAATGGTATCATCCATTCTGGGAATATCCAAGAAAAATAAGTCCCATTCGAAGCTGGGGAACTTGGAGAATGCAAAGGTCCATTTTGAATTTTGGGAAACCAAATGAGACGGCTTGGTTTCACTACTTACTGAATAGATGGGAACTTTATCTATCTCAGAACGCATAAGATTTTTGGAAGTGACAAAAGATTCACTTATAAAAGAGAAATTAGCGCCAGAATTGAACAAAACTCAATAAGGGAAGTGGTCAGAATGAAAAAGGACAAATCTCAAACTTGGAGCACCTAGTGACTTGCAAGTGCAAAGATTGACCTGCTGTAATTTATATAATGTTTAGTTCTCCTTGCAATTATTAGAAAAACCACAAGCTAATTTTTTGACTGTCTAGCTGTTTCACGCGCTAGCGGCTTTGCACAACTATCAAAATCATGTTTTCCTCCACAATACATACATAAACCATTCTTTTCCCTCCTTAGCCGTTCCTCATTACGGAGAATCACAGTTTCTTTGTCCAGGAACTTTGGAGTTTTGGCAATGGCCTTCCCTTTCAGGTTGGAGTGCAAGGTTGGATTTGGTTTGTATTTTTTTGGATTCTTAAAGGATTTTTTTGAGCAGTCTTCCACCTTTGGAGACAAGGTTGACGGTCCATGGTTGTTTTGTCAAGAGCGGCTCTTGTTGTGATAGCCATTATCAAGCTCAATCACCTGGTTGATTCACTGATGAAGGGAGGTTGTCTTATGTCCCCCAACTTCAAGTTTCTCAATCAGGCATGCCAGTAAAACTTTTAAAAAATGAAATAGGAGAGCTGCCTTGTTCCATTGGATGAAAGACTGCAAATTTTGGAAATTGGAGATATAAAAGGAAAACCCTTCTATTCTCCTTCATGACTAAGTTATTAAGTTTGTATTCTGCATTTTGGACTTCATTAGGGTTTCCAAATAGGGTGAAAAATTGATGCTTGAACTTGTCCCAGTTGTTAAGGATACCAGTGGGGCTAGTGTTATCTAATAGTTTGAGGTAAGGTTTGAAAAACTGCAAGGCTTGTAAACCAAGGAAGGAAGAAGCATACATAAATCTGTGTCTATCAGTAAGAAAATTATGAGGATTTTTTGAGAAAAGTATTTTACAGGACTGTAGGTAGGCTCTAAGTTTATGGGGGTGTTCCCCAGTAAAATGATCAGGCTGCTTCATTCCCAGAGTACAAAAGCTAGGGCCACTTGGACTGGATTGCAAGGCAGTTTGGTTAAGAGCCTGGATCAGGGTCAAGAGCAAGGTCAAAGCATTGGGTTTGGGAGCATTAGTGCAAGCCCTTGATCTACCATGAGTCAAGGTTTCATTGGAAGAGTGGTTGGAGTCTTTGATTTCTTTGAGGGGATCCACCACTTCCCAAGGAGGAGCAAGGGGATCATCCAGAGACTCAACCAAAGGGTATTAGAAGAAGGAACAGGGTCTAAAGATTGTCTGGCCCAAGAAACACTGGATCTCCCTAACCAATGGATATCATAATTATAAGGGGTGAGGGAAGCATTCCTGGTTGAGCAAGTATGTGACATTGTAAAAGAAATCTACTATAGGTTGGAAAAATACAATCAATGAGTTGAGTTAGTTAATTTAGTTGGCTTAGCCTTTATAAGGTAATCCAAATTGACCAAGATACAACCTAATGGACAGCCAACTACAGTTAAGAGGCAACAAGGCAATGAATGACATGAATGGTTTGGGAAATGAAATAAAAGTATAGAGGTTTCCAAGGTCATAACGCAGATGAGAGGCAATAGAGTCTGAGCTTAAAAGGGAGTAACGGATGAGATAGGAAGGAGTGATGTGAGAGACAATGCAAATATGAGGATGTAGTTTATGCAGGGTAAGGGACTAGTCCAATTGCAAACTATACAGTTGGTGTGGCTAACTAGCATGGGTGAAAGCTAGCAAGAGTGCATGACTGGGAATGGGAACCCAAGGGCTATTGATACCCAGGGTGGAAGAGCAGAGCTCAAATGGATGGTTGACTGGAGTAGAGTTAACAGCAAGGTTTGGAAGTAGGTGCTGAGTCATTTGCAAAGAATGGAAGTTTTTTATTCCAGCCAGAGTTGGTAAGCGGAAGGTGCCATGTATGTTGTGCTTCTATTTGTGTCACAAGCATGGACTGAGGTAGATGGTACTGAGGAAAGGATATGTCTAAGTGAGGAAGACAATAATCCTTAAGCTTGAAGCGTGACACCCCATAAAAGAAGAATAATCACAATCAGAGAAGGTGGTTGATTCTTCTGCTGAAATGTGGAAGGGATGCACAATCTTAAGAGCATAGTGGCTTATTTGTCCTGAGAGTTATTCAACACAATATGGGAGACAAATCAATTTCTTAAGTCTTGTTGAGAAGTTTCAATGGCAGTTTCATGGATTTGAATTGAAAATGAATGATATATTTGGTGAACTACATCAGAGATGGAACCAGAAGAAGTTGTGATATATTGTTTGACATAAGAGTGAAGCCCTTCTATTCTAGATGTGCGGTATTTACAAAATGCAGGTGCTTGTTTGCAGCATATGAAACAAATTTTCTTTTTAGAGGAAGGCAGTTGTCAAGAAGGTAGTCAGAACTAGGGGGATTCCAGACTAAAGTCAGTTTGGTAAAATTATCTTGATAAGAATTTTCAGATTTGGATTTGACCAGCATATTCCAGTGTTTTCTGAGTATCATCCATTATTCTTCAGATTTAAATTGTTTTCTACAATGTGTTTGAATGTTTTTGAAGATATGCCAGACACAAAGTAAATGATGAGAGTTTGGAAATAAAGTTTAAATGGAATGAGGTTCTTCATGTTCTAATAATTGATGAAGTTTTTGAAGAGCCCATTTATAGCCTTCCCTTCTTTCTTGCAAGAGGAAACAGAAACCAAAAGAGAATTTTCTAGCACAATTTTTGACTGCAAAAATGTGAAGAAGAGGCATGGAAAATTTGTTGGTTTTATAGGTACAATCAATCATTAATACTGATGGAAAGAGTTTGATTAATTGGATAGAATCTGGGTGAGAAATGAATAAAGAACTAATATGAACATTTTTATGATTGATTTCATATTTGAAAGAAGAGTTTCTTAATTACATTATTAGAGCTTCTATGGGTGATTTTCCTTCCAGTTTTTTTTTTTTTAATTTTTGATCTTTTGTCATAGATTGTACTAAGGGTTGTGTGAACAGGAGAATCGGACGACTGCATTAAGCAATCAAGAATTTTCAGGGGAGGAACCCCAGCTTTGGTTAAAGAATTGAACATATGCTCTTAATCACCCTGAATCCTTCTATGAAATGGATGGGTGGATGGATCAGTTGATTGTGGATGATTGTGATCAGGGCATTGGATTTTTATTTCCCAAAGACCAGACTTCTTGTAAAAGCTTCCAGAGAGTTTGAAGGGAAAGTTTGTTTTTCTAGTTGATGAAAGTCTTTTGCTATCCAAATTGGGTTTATATTCCCTGGATTTGTCACATTGGTAAGTATATCTTTTCTCTTTAATATTGTAGACTTTGGTGGAAATGGAATATCCATGGGATTTAGCCCACTCTTGAACAGAATCCAAAAGGTCCCCCTTTGAATGATATGATAATTCAGGTGGAGGAGCCAAAGGGATGGAATCATGGGGGTGATATAAATCAGTTAAAGCATTAGAAAGAGAAGCAGCAGAGGCAGATAGTGGAGAAGAAGAAGCAGCAGCAGAGGCAGATGTCAAAAGTGGGTTGATGTGTTGTTCAGACATTTTTTGTTTGGGATTGTGATTTTGAGATAATGTTTTTTATGAAGATTTGACTTTTCTTGATTATTTATTGAGTTTTTGGATTCAGGGGGGTCTATTTAGTGGGGGTGGAGTGTTAAATTTGATTGGTTGAGTCGTGTTGAGTAGTGATGTGTGATTGGTTGATTGGTGTTGAGTTGTGATGATTGGTGATGGTGGTGATGATGGTGTGGTGTGGAGTAGATTCTGGGTTTTGAAAGGTGATTTTGTGGTTGAGGAGAGAATTGGACCACCCCAAGAGGTGAGGAGGAGGCAGAAAATCATTCAAAATCATATTGAATATCAGATTATTCACATAGAAGAGCCCAAAAATGCGGAACTACCCCAAAAAGGGGTTTAAACATGGTATTTTGAGGTTGGACATTTCAGGGCCAAAGCAAGGTCCAAAAAATATGAAAAATATATATTTAGGTTTTATTTGAAGTGAATTTCAAAACTGTAAGCTCAGTTTGTCAATAAAAAGAATCCAAATAATATCAAAAATTGCTTCACAATGCACCCAAAAACAGACACTTCCCATTATTAATGTAGATGCATCAATTTTTTTTGGGTGAATAATTGATCATAAAAATCCCCAAATAATTTTTTTGCGCCCTTCAAAATGCCCACTGAAATACTGAGAACTGAAAGCTTGGAAAATCTCATGGAAAAATAATAAAAAAAAAGAATTGAAAATAATGTCTCATTTTTTATGTAAATCCCATTTTCTGGAAGGAAAGTGAATTACTAAAATTCTGAAAAAATTATATTGAATGGACTGCCATATTTTGAAACTTTCTGTACCTTCAGATTTTCAAAAATGATTAACAAAAAAATATTAAAAATGTGAAAGGATTTGAGACATGGAGCATTTTTTTTCATTTTTTTGGGGGCAATTTTGAAGGCCTTAAAAATGGCGAAAATTCTTAGGATTTATTGTACAGGGGTTTGAGATGCCCCCCTTTCCCCAAGTATTTTTTTTTGATGACCCCCAAAAATGGCTTTTTTCCAGGTTTACCACGTGGGTGGGGGATGTTGCAGGATGTTGTGGGGACGTCCAAACTGTGTGTTTTCCGGGGTTGGTGGCGTGAAAAACCTAACACCCTAAAAATAAATAAAAAATTGAAAAAACAAAAACAAAAAACCCAAAAAAAAGAAAAAAATCAAAAAAGATAATAAAATAAATAAGAATCAATAAAAAAATGAACAAACAACTTGAATAACCTTAAACTTCAAAAACCAAACAAAAAACAAGTTCAACTTGTGTTAAGCTGATCCCATCACAAGAAGTAAAAATACTCCTTATGATGGGATCAGCCCAATACATGCTAAACTGAGTTACCAAAAAAATCTCATTCAGAACACTCAATATAAAGATGTTAAATCAAAAAACTCAACATAATGATGTGAAAAATGTGATGAACCTTTATATTAATGGAATTAAAAGATCAGAATTAGAGCCAAAACCCAAATGATGAAATTAAAATGATGTTCATAACTTAGAACAAAACTTAAGTTGATCTTTTAGATGGTCATCCCAAAAAGAAGCTTTTTTAGAAGTCAAAGAAGCAGGTTTGGAAACAATGGGTGGGATTCAAATCATTTCTCTCTCAATTACAAGATGAACCCAGTGATTATTGTTGGAAAATCAGATGAAGATAGAATCCAATTTTTATTTTGCACCAATTTTCATAGGAGTATAAGTACAACATGAAGCCAATGAAATGAAACATATTGGTCTTCAATAATTATCAGCTATTATTTGACCCATATCAAACTTTGGAAGCCATTTTGAACAGGGAATCTTTTTATTGATTTCATTAAAATCAAGTCTTTGTTCTATCTTTTCAAGATCTTTTATGCCACCAAGGATCTTATAATAGAAAATCTTATTTTTCCTCAATGTTCCAATCATTTGCTTGTGTACTTTGAAAAATGCATTCTAATCATAAGCAAGTGATTTAGCAATGACTTCAAATACAAAATTCCCATCACCAACCAGAGCACAAACCTTCCACAAGAACCTATGTAAGTTCTCAGGTATTTGACCCACTGGGATTCCTGGAAAATTTCCAGTAGAATGTCCATGTCACCTTTCCCATCCAGTTCTGCTTGCTTTACCTTCCCCTTAGTGTTATGATTTTTCTATTGTCAATTTATCCACAATCAATCTTGCTCAATTTCATTTTGAGTTGAATTGTATTGAGCCCATCTTTCAGGCCTTCAAGTTTGTGCAAGGCTTGACCAGAAATTCTCTTCAGTTGAGGATGCACTGAGGGATTTTCAGATGGTTGATAATTGGGTAGGCCATTTCTAATGGAGAGATTCCACATGGTATCTGCTACTGTCCAACTTGCACAGATCATTAAATGACACCCAAACTTGTTTTTGTGAGTTTGCCTTTGCGGCTTGGTGAGGCACGGCCCTTCATATACCCCAAATCTGTCACATGCTAGATCAACATATTTTTCTCTCTTTGACTTGAATGTTGTCAATGCATAGCCATGCATGGCTACCCATTTGTGAATGCAAATCTTGGATTCTTTCCTACTACCAAAGGCTCTCACAGGAGGAGGTTCAAGCGGTTCTGGCACCCCTTAGTTACATTAGTATTTCTCAAGCTAAATCCTTCTCAGTCAAATGACATATGAAATGTTAACCACCACCTTTAGTCAATTCCAGTTGTGAAGAAACATCTTTTTCCTCAATTGTAACCCTAGATGAGGATGAGATTGAGGCTTCCAATGTGTTCTTTTTCAAATCCCTGCTAAAATACCTGGAATCCAAAGCTTTTTTAACAACACTTTCAATTAAGTCCATTAACACAGCCATGTATAAACCAGGGGGGCTTGGTCTTGCCACTGTTCCCATAAATCAACAGAATCCAATGGAAATTTAGTATTCAATTCAATATTCAATCCAACAAATCCAAAAGTTTGCTCAATTTTGGGTTGATAAAAAGAAATTTATCCAACAGGCGTGTGGTGTGTGTTTACATGGTTTGCAACAATACTTTGTTTTTCCAATACACAGACTTTTTGATTCCAAAGTTTCTTCTTTTGGTCCAATAATAGTCCCACACAGTATGCCACATCTTCAAATTGTGTTGACAGCACTAAAATGTGGTCCAGGAGTTCCTAGGTACCCCAAATCTCTCCTCAAATGGCCCCTTTGGGGCTATTTTTCCCCAAATGGGCCTGGAAAACCAGTTCAACCTCCGCTCAAGACTTGCACGTTTCCCAGGGGGTTGAAAATCCCCAATTGCAACCCCCCAGGGGGCGCACAAGTTGTGAGAAACTTTGCTTTCTCCTTTTTGAGCCATGAATTTCTGTTTGTGACCCATATGGGCCGTGAATGGCCATTCACACCAATTTGCAACCCCAAGGTTGCAAATTCAACATTGGCCAAAAAAAATAAATAATCCAAAATTGGTTTTATATAGACATATTTTTTTCTGGAGATCAATCTCTCAGTTCATCTCTATTAAATTTTATTTCATTTGAGTATGTTCTATGAAATTTTTTTCAAACTTTTCTATATCAAATAAAAATTTGATTTGTCAAAAAAAATGTTTTTGGTTTTTTTTGGGGGGGGGGGAAGAGGAGAAGCTGTTGTTGGGCAAAGTTAAAGTGTTGCAGAATATCAAAATATACATAGAGAGGGATTGAAGAACATTTACTAGCAAATATTTGAAAAGAAAAATCAATTCAAGTGGCTGGTTACCCAGCAGGGTGGTATTGAGGTTGAGTGAGTGTGAAATCAAAGACCAAGAGAAAAAAATAATGATAAATTTTTAATTGCCTTGATTACTTTCACTAGTCATGGATTTTGAGAAGGATAACATGAAATGATTACTAATTTGAAATCTTAATAAAATAACAATAATAAGAATCTAATGATTGGAAAATTGTAGAAAGAAAAACAATTTAAACCTTGCATCTCTTGAAACAGTGAGAAAACTTGTTGAGGATTGTTGAGGGTTACAAGCACCAGTCCAGCCATGGAGGCTATCTAACCCAAAAAAAATTCTCAAACTAGGCTGGAATTGGTGATCTGATTTGTTATAATAAATCTTCATGATTCACCACATGTTCAATAGATTTGTTTGTTTTTTTGGTTTCATAGGATTTTCCTTTTTTTGTTTTTTTAGGAATCATCAAGGTTCTTTAAAAAAACAGAAAAAAAAATCTTGTGGATCATTTGGGTATTTCAAAAAATTGGGTTCAAAATGATTGAGAGCTTTTGATTACAGTTAAAGGATTTAAGGTTGAATATTTGTTGTCAGTAAGAATTTCCCACACAATTTGAAAATCATGATGATGGAATTTTGTTGAGCTTTGTGATTTGATGAATCATGGAGAGTAGATATTTTGTGATTTGGGGTCATGATCAGCCCATTCCTCCTCCTCCCCCACCCTCTCAAAAAAAAAAAAAAAAAGAGAAAAATATTACAGATAAACTGCTCAAGTTGAAGCCTTTTTCAAATTTTCCATGAAAACTAAAAAGATGGTAGTAGTAGATAGATCATCTTGAAAACAAAACAATAAATAAAAATTAAAACAACCTATCTGGAAAATTTTTGATGTAATTTTGATTGACTAGGATTCAAAACTCAGAATAAAGTTGAGATTTCTTACCCATAAAATTTCTGTTTGATCATTCATGCAAGGGTATATATTACTGGAGTTAATTGAATTAGCAGGTAGTTTTTAATGTACCTGAAGCCTGAAATCAGATGAAGATCTATTGAATTTATGGGTATAGATCTGAAAACCTTCCTCAAATATATTGTTTTATGAATAAATATATATATGGCTCAATATAAATTATAACTTCAAAATTAATAGATCTACATCTTATTTATGAAGGTGTGAATATTGTAATTTCTTCACTGAATTCATAATTTATAGTGGGTTTTACCACTCTAGGAAGGTTTGAAAACATTTGAAAAGATATTCCAATTGAAAAAAGGTGTGAATATATACAGCTAAGGTTTAGAAAAAAAAATAAGGTTTAAAGGACAGCCTGGGGTGGGAAAATATACCTATTCAGGACCTTTTTCCACCTCTTAAGGTTCCAAGGATGGCCTGGGGTGGTAAAAAATTGCTTTTGAGGACTTGTTGGGATTTGGGAGGCCTTGAATTCAAAGAATCCTTTGCACCAATGGACAAAATATCTTCTATTGGGGTGATTCATCAGTTTTCATCAAATTCAACCTAAAAATCAAGCATTTTGATGTATAATTGGTCTTCATTCCTTCCCCAATAGAAGAAAAGGTCATCATCAAAACCCCAAATGGCTGCAACAGGAATTTGAAGTATCTCCAAATTAACAAGAATTTGAAGTGTCTCCAAATTAACAAGAATTTGAAGTATCTCCAAATTAACAAGAGTGTATATGGACTAAAGCAAGACACCAAGAATTGGTATCACACCCCCACTGGCTAGATCAATTAAACAGGCTTTTCAGAATCCAAGAGTAACCCTTTCCTGTAAAAATTCCAGGATGAAAAATTATTCCTCTGACTTCATTTCAGCCTCCTGGATGCCAAGATCTTTTCTATCCTTCAGCTACCAGAGGTGATAGAATAAATAATAAATATATTATACAATTAATGCAGCAAAAATCGGTAAAATATTTGGATAAAGCTTATTGCAAGGTTGATTGGTTTGGATATGGTTTATTGTTATGAATCAATATTATTAAAATTTATTATTAAATATTTTAACAGAGGGGCCAAAATTATATTGGGGATCTTTAACACCTCTCTTCAGGGAATTCAGTATGAAAACACATAGGCCTGGTCAATTTGGAACATTTAATTCATATTCTTCAAAGGATATATTGACCAAAGATAATATGTATATAAAATACAAAGTGGATTGGCAGGGCTTTGTAACCAAGCTGCCACGACAGAGAAAGGATAATAAGCCTCACTGGTATATTATTAAATCCTTTGGGTACCTGTTTGGGACGTGCACTGATGGGTTAAACCTATTACTGGGATTAAAAAGGTTGTTCAGCAGTTTAAATTGATAAAAAGGGTTGGGGACGGATATTATTAATCAGACTAAGACCATAGATCACTTAATTATCTCTTATAAGTATTTGATTACCTTGGCACGGTTTCTGGATATAAATATAACTGGGTCTCTGGGTATCAATATCCTCAAAAGAGCTCTTTATTTATAGCTTTTTGAGTCCCAATAGTGTCCTTCTGAGGGATACAGGGGCTCAAAGGGACGGACACTGAGGCTAGAAGGGTAACCAGTGGTAGCCTGTCACGTGTTCTTGGTGCTGTAGTAGGGGTAGCATCTAATTCCACAGGGTATGGGAATTATTCTACTTTATAATTGATGTTTGGATGTGTGAATAACACTAATCTGTCCATTTTATTTATTATTTAATTAATTATCCTTAGTAAATGTTCCCAGTAAGTTAATAATTATTTTAATAGAAATTCCTATGGATAGTTGGATGTCAGGTGAGTTCTCATTATGTATTAAATAATTGGAGTAAAGTCATGATATTGATTTTACTCCTTATTTTCAAATTCCAGTTGATCTTTTAAAATGATTACTTAAAAATATAAGTCATGGGTATTCATGTAATATTTTTACATCATTAGTTTTCTTAGTACTTCACAAAAAATATTGATGTCTAGAAATTCTCATAATTGTATATTAAAGTATTTTAATATACTTTTAGAAGTAGTCATGATCTTATTTTTGACATTTTTGGTACTTTGAATTATATTTAATAACAAATATTTATAAAGGTTATTTATATATTTTTATATAATTTTATGAATTTTTAGACTATCTACTATCCACAGGAACCTTTATTACATATTTAGAATGTTCCTGTGTAGGTTGTAGCATGTTTACGCGGTACCTAGGTTTCTCAGGCCGCCTGTCACTTTTTCAACCCATAGTCCTGCGGCTGCGTACTTGTCAGAGGCCCGGGGCGGCGTACATGGCTTTGACAGGGTGAAAGTGCTGTATCTCAGCCGCGCGCGCGTGTATTGGCTGCTGCGGCTGCGTGCGGGAATTGTGACAGAACACATTTCTGTCTGTAACTCCTAAAATATACACAACACCTCAATTCTGACTGAATTTTAGGTGTGAAACCTATAAGTGAAGATGCATGTGAAATACTTAATTGGCAAAAAAGTTACCATACTGGTGCCGTGGTATTTTGGTCTTTCTTTCCTTAATTATTTAAAAATGTAAGGAGTTTGATTTCAAGGGTGGGGTCAGTGAGTGACCCTACCTAATTTTGGGTGAAGGATCCATTTTTGCAATAATATGCATGGTTTTCCTACTCCTTCTTAGGTTAATTTTAATATTATTATTTTTATGTTTTTTTCTGTTACTTTTGCAGCTTGCTCTGCAATAGTAGCAAGCTGACACTTCATGTGGATTACCTCATCTTGGTAGGAAAAGGTAATGCCTTCAAATAAAAATAAAATAAATGATTTAAGAACATGCAACTTCCCAATCCAGATAAAATACTGGGAATTAAATTTGAAAGAACAAAGGAAATGGTCCTCCTCAGCCAACCCAAAAACATCAAGAATGGGTTGGAGCAACTTGGACTGGGATAATGCAGAGCTTTTTAAACTCCCTTGACTCCCAATATTCAAATAGTGGAAGCTATGGACAAAGAATTTAAGGTCTTCAAAAAACTCAACATCAATTATCAATCTGAAATAGGACTACTGAATTACATAGCAAGCCAAAATCAACCTGAAATCAGCTTCCCTGTGTCCATTTTGGCAATATTTCAAAGCAAACTCAGTTTCTCTCACTGGAAAGAGGTGAATAAAAAATGGAAAGATATCAAGACTACCAAAGACATCATGCTGAACCTATCATTTGATGGACTGTAAAGTCCGCTCGGCTTCTTCAGCAAAGCATCCTGGGGAGACAGCCCCACAACCAGGAACTCACAATCAGGATATCTAAGTCTCCCCATGGATCACTCATCTCATGGGAGAGCTTTGAGAAACACAACATCACCTACTCATAGACTAAATCAGAACTAAACTGCCTTCTAAATTAATTTCTTGAAGAAAAATGGCTCAAAAACTTGCTTGGTGAAGTATTCAACATCTCCATTCCCAAAAATTTACACTATGTCAAAAACAAAGGTATTGTGTTCAAACTGAAAAAGTTTGTCTCAAATTCAAAAAATCACCACATTTACATCAAGAACAAGGGATTGAGAGAGGAAATAAAAACCAAAAAACTCAAAATACCTTCAATAACATTTGAATAAAGGCTTTCAGATCTTCTGAAAAAAATTTCATCACAATCATCAATACAAAAACTGATCAATTTTTTTCAACATTTATTAAACCTCCTCTCCAATCCCTAGTGAAAAATCACCCTAGTTATGGGTAGTGTAAGAAATATTTCAGAGATCAGACCAGCCCAGAAAACATGTATCAATACTCAAGACCAAGTCGCCCCAGCTAAAACAACCACATTCATTCAAGGTTGAGAAGGCTGCCTCTGAGAGTTATCTGGATTGGTATTAATCAATTTAGTTGCACAAGGCAGACACCTCCATGCAGCCACATCTCCAAATCACCCAATCCCAAGCACCATCTCATTCTCCAGCAATCTAAACTCCTAGTTTATTTTCCTTATTTCTGTTTCCTTCCATTATTCTCCTCACTGTTACATTTTGTGTTCATCCATCTCCTCAAGAATCAATATTAAAGACTCTCTCATTTTAAGCTGCACCAAAATCTTATCTTCTATGCTTGCAACTTCTTCTGTACTTGCAACTGGTGAGAGTTGTTGTGTATTTTACCAACATAACAAAATTGAACTTTGAAATTCTTCAACTCAGCCTTCACTCACCCCAACTCTTTCTTGTCCTCAAACTTGCCACCTTATCTCATCTCAAATGCAAGCTGCCAACTCCTTGTGAGGAGTAACCATTTTAATCTGAATCTCAAAGACCTCAACTAACGCCTTTTGGTTGTACTTTTTTTCCTTGCTTCATTTTCATTTTTTTGTTGTTTCCTCCTGCATGATTTTAACTTTTCCCTTTCACTTCAGCAGTTGCAATATATATTGAATAATCAGATTCTTTAATGCTGAATTATTTCAAAAAATTTGAATTCCTCTCATTAAACAGTTACATGCAGAATTATATATATATATTTTTTATTTTTGTTGAAAAGTCATTGACATTCCATCAGAAAATTGCATTTCATTCAAAAAAATTAATTTTTGATAGATTTTATTTAATTCTTTTAGATTATGAGTTTTTTTTGAAATATTCCAATATTTTTTCATTCCCCTCATGAAATAGGTATATTTAACATTTTTATATGTTTTTTTATGTTTGGTAAAAACATATTTAAATCCCACCATAGATTTTCCATTTTTTCAAAAGAAATTTTCATTTCACCCTCTTTCTAATTTTTCATTTTCCCAAAAGAAATTTGAATTTCAAAATTTTTCTAATTTTCCTTAAATTGAACAATTATTCTTTTTCAAATCTGAGCTCAGATTCAAATTGCTTGAAAAAACTGAAATTTTTTGTATATTTACATGTTACATTTACTTGATTTATTTTGATAATTCAAGTCTGAAAAAGATTCTAACCCAGTCTGGGGGCCTTATTTAAGCCCCACAAGTCCCCAATTAATATTTACAGGCCTCCACAGGCCCAAAACCTCTCAATTTTGTGTTTCCCCACTCAAAGTACCACCTCTAACTTTAAAGGGTGTGTTTTTGCACCCTTTGGCCCCCTTATACCTGGAATTGTCTGCATAAAACCTCAACTGGCATTTTATCCCACCACAGTAACCTCTTCAAAATTTAAAAAGGTTCTAAAAACCTTAAATTCCTATATTCATGCTCATATTTTATATTAAGGATTTCCAAAAGAACTGTCCCATTTTTTCCCATGCATTCCGGCTGGAAAAGTGGCTTAAAAACCAGGAGATCCCTGGTAAAAACCTAGATTCAGGTGGAAAATATTCTTGAACAAGATATCCTGTCATAGGCTTCCTTTGGAGTTCTTCGCAAATTATTAATTAATGATCAATCATTTATATTCATTTTGGAATATTTTATATTGATCAAAAATACCTGTTTATTGATAAATTCCATTTTCAAAATTTCAAAGTAAAGCCAAAATTTCTTAGATTGCCAGAAAAATGTCACATTAATGAATCTGCTGTGATTTTTGATCAATTTAAAATTTGAAGAAATGAATACATGATTTAGTATAAGGAGCTCAAGCCATTGACTACACCATCTCATGAAGTAAGTAATTTCTTCCATTCACTCAAAATTAAACCTACTTCATTAAATATTTTTTTACTCTATAGAATATCCTCATTTATTTCTCCTGGCTAATTAATTACCTAAGAAATTAATGAATTGATATTATTATTGCCATTATCTTTTAGATTAGATCAGTATGTAAAACCATAATGTCTTTCAAATTTATGATTGAGAATGAAGAAAATACCAGGAAAAAATGGAGTTTCATATCCTTCCCAGGGGTCCATTGGAACCTTATTCCAAATGGTAATTTTTTATTGTCTTTGAAATATTTGAAGAAAAAAAAGGAAAATGAAAAAAAGGAAAAATTTCAAAACAGCCAAGTTTGGAAGAGGCATTGAACAATCAGTGGTGAGGTTAAAAAGTCTTTCCAGCATCATCTACTGAATAAAAATACAATTCAAGTCAATGCTTCAAGAATTTTTGGAATATCAGAATGCTAAGGTAGAAGGATCGCTTTAAATGCACAGGATCAAACCAAAATCAATCAAAAGATTCAAGAGGTTGGAAATCTAAACTTTGGAAAGGATTAATTTCATCCACCTTGATGCAAATTGAAGAAAACCCATAAATTTGATTGAAAAATTTTGAAATGCAGATCCAGAACATGTATAGGACAAACATTTCAGTGAATAGGGCAAGAGAAATGGTGGAAGTATCTCATTAGATATTGCAAAGTTTTTTCTCCAAATCTACAGCTTCTGCCCACAAAAATCATCAATCTTCACGGAAAACACAACAATGTATTGCAGTAGGGGTTTCAATTATTTCAGCCAGATCAACCAGGAATCAAAAAAAATCCTTTCAAAGTATTCCCAAATGCTCAATCCTATTGGCTTCTTTTCAAAATCATAAAACTTCGTTTCAAGCACCAAGATATTCAAATTTAAAGGGTTATTTTTGAGAAATTTTTGGTTCCATTGAAGAGTAGACCACTGGTGAGGTGGCTGAAAATTATTTTGTATGCTTGAAAAATTATACAAAAAATGTGTAGAACTTTAGCCAATGACTGAGATAACCATTGAATTTCCCATTAGACACCTTAACTTGCATTTATTTTTTTTTTTGGTTTTATTCAATAATTTCTTTGTTTTTGTGATTTTTTGATTTAACTTCAAAACACACAAAATGAAAAATATATTCTCCAGTTTTTTTGATTTGAGATTTTTAGCTTCCAGAATCAAAAGGCTCAAAAATTTTCCTAAAGGATATTACAAGCAAAAGGAAAAATAGTTCAGGAATTGAGGACAAAAAAAACATTGGAAAAAATCAAGAAAGGACAGGAGAAAAATTTTGAAAAAGAGGAAAAAAACTTTGAGAAACCAGGACATTTTTCTTGAAATCCATAGTATTTGCATAAATTTTTAAGCTTACCACCTTTCTGGAGGGGGGAATCACGCCAGAATGCATGAATTCATTCAAAAAATTAGTATATTCATGCATTTCTTCAAAGTAGGTATGAATTTAGAAAAATAAAGTCCTAAAATCACGCCTTTATTTGAAGAAATTAATCAATTCATTAATTGTGAGGTGTAAATTTAGCATGGGCCCATTATGTTTAGGAAAACTATTTTATTTTTTTTGTAAATTTGATGATTTTGGTTAATTTATATATTTTTTTCAAATTGAATGCCAAATCTAACAGAAATGAAATTTTTTTCCATGGCATGTTAGAAAAAAATTAAATCCTAAAATAATCCAATGCATGAGAGATTTTTTCTTGATCTTAATTACTGTTTAAATGGAGATAAAAAATTGAAATCTGGTGACAAGTGCAAAATTGAATTCAATAAAAAGATCTTTTTTGGTTGTAATTAAGAACAAAATTGTTGAAGTTCATAATGGAATAGCAAAATATATCGTTAAAAACTGATTTGAACTGAATAGATGGAATAAAATTTGATTTATAAAATATTTTTTTTAGTTCAGGCCTATCTGATTTTTCAATTATAAAACCCAAATACCTCCAAATGAGTCTGGGTATTTTACATCTCTCTCCATAGGGTTCTATTTCAATAGAATTTGAATTTCTTCCCAATTTTTGTTTTTCCCTGGGTATTGTGTATAAACGCAAAAATCCATCTGATATTTTACTTTGGAAATGCATTGCTGATAGATGAATTAATGGAATTTTATTCAAGTCTTCATCAATATTTGACATTTCAGAAATGGTATCAATCATATCAGAATAGAAAAGAACAGCTGGGAAGATCTTATTTATCCTTTTCTTATCCACTTTGTTTTCATTTTCAAAATTCCAATTGATAAGTTTCAACCTTGCCTTTGATTCCCAATAAGGAAACCAGTTATGTGAATTTTTCCATAATTTTTCCAATGATATTTCCAAAATTTTCTTTCTTGCTTCAGAACTTCTCTGCATTTTTTCAGGAATTATCTGAAAATGTTTTTTGTTCTTTTCATAGAATCCTTTTATGAAGATCTCCAAATTTTCATAGTTGTTAAAGAAGCTTTTCTTATCATTTATTCTTTTTATCCATTTGCAAATTTTCTCATGTTTATGGTCTTCATGATATATAGTCCAATCAATTTTTTCAAAAGCCTTTAAATCAAATACCAGCTTTGAAAATTCATTTTCATTTGAGAGAATGATACTTTCATCCATTTTCAGGTTCATTCCCATAATTTCATGATTTTCTTCCTCATTTTTGGAATTTTTCTTTTCAAAAAAATGATTTGGTTTCTGTTGAATTTGAGTTGAGGAAGAAGCTTGGTTCTCATTCTGGATTTCCAGATTATTTGAATGATTTTGGGGAAAAAACTTGGGAATTATTTTTTCTTTATTTATTTTCAATTGGCTTTTGCCCCAATCTCCAGTTCTGTTTCCCTCATGAGAAAAATAATTATCCATTTTTTTCCTTTTAAATGAATTTAAGTTAAATTGATTTGAAGAAAATTTTCTTTCAGGAATATCATCTTCCAGAAGCATTTTTTCCCTTTTTTTTTCATTAGA
Organism: Puccinia polysora; assembly: GCA_025617555.3. NCBI lineage: Eukaryota > Fungi > Basidiomycota > Pucciniomycetes > Pucciniales > Pucciniaceae > Puccinia > Puccinia polysora. Next base: position 23,679,821 of record CM062622.1, read on the forward strand.
TTCAGAAGATTCAATGAGGACGCCTTGAATTTCGGAATTAATTTCAACATCTCTTCCAAAGTCTCTAACTTCAGTAAACTTTGGCTTTGCCATTTTTTCTGCCTGTTTATTTTTTTTTTGCGCTGAAATATCGAATTTTGAAAAAATGTATTTTTCTGAATTAACTATTTTGAAATTGCTTGGGGAATCCGGCCCTAGATTTTTGCTTTTTGAACGGTTATCTTCGGTTTGAGAAGGTGACTGACTTCCACACTTTGATTCGCCAGGGGCTCTTAGGTAATCTATTTCTTTTCGCAAAATCTCTCTACTATCGAATCTTTTGATCATTCCTTGGGGAAATTGAGAATAATTTTCAATTCGTGGTCGATTGCTTGAAGTTCGGGATTTTCCCAGAGTTATCGTCTCTTTTCGATCGGAAGAAACCTCCGTTGGCAGCGAAACTAGGGAGGATAGCCGTCACTGACAAGCGGGGACTCAATAAAAGTCGACATTAATCTCACCTGAATGGTCCTGGTATGCTTTTAGAAACTTTCCGACATTGTTTGTTATATCAGAGGCTCGCGAATCAGGACTACCTAGAGACAGCTTTAAGAAATCATCTTTATGAGACCATGATACGACTGCGGTTATCGAGCGAATCGAATTTGCAGGAGCCAGACTCAAAGTGAGGTCAACTAAATCATCGCCGGAGGCGATAGCAGTGTTTTTTCCCCAGAGAATTCCCCAAACTAAAAGAATAGAGGGGCAGTGATGCTTCACAACTTTCATTATATTGCCCCTTCTTGGTAGTGAGGGTAACCTTGAGAAATCTTACAATTCTTACTTTTTGGGGGTCAAAGCTAGAAGTGAAGATAAAACAAGCTTGTTGATCCCACCCGATCGCAAGTATTCTTATTGACGAAAACTCGCGGGCATCGTTTCGGAAGTTCAGCCTTGAACCTCGGCCTTGGACCGAAACCATGCCCAAATGTTTAAAAGATGCAAATTCAGATTCAACCCCAAAGAAAAATCTTCGGACGAAACCTGACAGCACGATATCGATTTGAAACCTTGGGTGAAGGCCACTGCACCCTGGAGCCAAAAATCTAAATCCCATCTCTCTGGCTGGGACATGAAACCCCGGGCGATAATGACCTTAACTAGTTTGATTACAGGGCATGCGCAGGTCAAGTTGCGCCGCAGCGGATTTCGATGTCGAGCATTTTGGTGCCGTAACTAGAAAAGAAAAGTACAAAATTTACACTGGTGCCGACCACTTTTGGAGGTTCCTACTCGTCCTCTAAATGGAACGTTGGTCAAACCTCTTGTCATATTATATCACCTGATACCTTCGACCCGGCTAGAGGGGATTGAGATGAGGCGCAGACCAAGAGACAGCACACTGCGGATATACCCCGCGTCAGCAGGGCGCAAAGTCAGAGAGAGCACGGTCGAAGATGGAGTTATCAATCCTCTTGGAAGTAGACGCTCAGGAACTGATGCCAGCTCCGCAGGCGTCTCGGCAGGCAGGAGGAATGCAGGCCAACCCATGCGAGTGGATGCATAGAAAAAACCTAAGTGAAAAGACTAGATGCAAAGATTAACTTGTACTCCAGAACCAAAAAGGCATATGCAAAAAAATATTGGTGACTGAGAAGCTGTTGTGGCTGTTGCAATGGCAAATGGATGATTCTGAGTTAAAATGATAGATGAATTGTGAAAATATGAAAATGAATCCTTTGTAAAAGGAATAATATTCAAGGTACTGAATGGTTTAGAAGAGTATTATGTTGAGGTTAAACCTGCTAACATGATGTATCACCACAGTACGGAGGCTGTGCAGTTGAACCTAGACCAGTAATACCAAACAACCCTGGCAGCCACAAGTGTCTGTAGCCTAGTTGGTAAAGGCAGCACTCTAGTATGTGTCTCAGTCTATCTGAGGTTGTGGGTTTGACTCCCACCAGACACATCTTCATTTTCACAGTCTCAACAGGTTATGAGCTCAGAGGTTACCTGAGCGTATACTTGCTTACATAAGAGACTTGAATAAGATGTGAATGCTTTCTGTAAGACCATAATCTCCTGTAAGCCTACCCCATGATCACGGGTTCAATCCCCGCACTGATCACTCTTTCACCTGGGTATCGCCGTACCCATTTCTACATCACGTAGCAAGGGGGGGTGTTGAGGTTAAACCTGCTAACATGATGTATCACCACAGTACGGAGGCTGTGCAGTTGAACCTAGACCAGTAATACCAAACAACCCTGGCAGCCACAAGCGTCTGTAGCCTAGTTGGTAAAGGCAGCACTCTAGTATGTGTCTCAGTCTATCTGAGGTCGTGGGTTTGACTCCCACCAGACACATCTTCATTTTCACAGTCTCAACAGGTTATGAGCGCAGAGGTTACCTGAGCGTATACTCGCTTACATAAGAGACTTGAATAAGATGTGAATGCTTTCTGTAAGACCATAATCCCCTGTAAGCCTACCCCATGATCACAGGTTCAATCCCTGCACTGATCACTCTTTCACCTGGGTATTGCCGTACCCATTTCTACATCACGTAGCAAGGGGGGGTGTTGAGGTTAAACCTGCTAACATGATGTATCACCACAGTATGGAGGCTGTGCAGTTGAACATAGACCAGTAATACCAAACAACCCTGGCAGCCACAAGCATCTGTAGCGTAGTTGGTAAAGGCAGCAGTCTAGTATGTGTCTCAGTCTATCTGAGGTTGTGGGTTTGACTCCCACCAGACACATCTTCATTTTCACAGTCTCAACATATTAAAGACGCAATACCCTTTGTGCTTTTCATTTCCATTTTTCATCTATATTGATCTAATGAATCAATTTTTCTTGATGCTTAAAATACAATTACAATGAGATTTTTGGAAGGGAAAAGCTAAGCTTACCCCAGATAAAATACTAGAATTGTGCAAATTTTCAAAATTAATGCAAATTTAGAAATTTCTTTGTTAAAATGATGCCAAAAGGCATCATGGGCATTATCACATTAATTTTTAATATCATTACACCAATTGGCGTGCTTGCCCGCCCCAGGAAGGTTTTCAGCCTTCTAAAGTTTGAAAGAAAAGCCTTGATGGTGTTTTGGTCCCTCAAAGGCCTGTAAACATTAATTGAGGCCCTGGGAAGTCAAATAAAGGCCTTCAGATCCCCTGTGGGGTCTTCCTGGGGTAGAAATATTTATTTAATTCAAGTATAGACACCAATTGAGTAAATTTAATTATATGCAAAAAGCATATAAATATCAATTTTTTGCAAGGAATTGAAATCAGAACTCCTGTTTGCAAGAAAACTTCATCCAATGTAAGAAAAATGATAAAATGATAAATCATCAATTTCCTTGCAAAAAGTGTTATATATCCAGTTGAATATGAATTCTGTTGGACCAAGCTTAAAAAACCAAAAAAAAAAATGCAAAATATACCTATTTCATGCTGGTGGTTCAAATATTTTTAAATATTGAACCAAAACTATCTTCAAGTACATAAGTGATTATAAGGAATATGAAAAACACACTTCTTTGAAGAATATTCAAAGTTTGTGATGGAATGCAAAAAACGTTGTACCAAGAAAAACAAATGAAAACATACTAAATGTATCTATTTCACAAGGCAAATTAAAATATGTTAAAAAACCATAAAAATACTTGAAACACAATTTCATAACACCATGCTTTCATGGGGGATGTAGTTTTTTCCACATATACAAACACTTCTGATATTCTATTTCCTATTGCTTAAAAATTCTCCTTGACCCATATTCTTTCCAAATCTATCAAAATGTGCATTTGAATAAATTTTTCTCCAAGAAACCTCCCTCTTTACTCATTTTTGAGGCAATGAAATTACATCCATACACAAAAAAAATAAAAAGAGTGGAGCCTGAATTCACATGACAATCAACACCACAAAAGATCTAATGAAGTGCTGTGAAGGATTCCAGGCCCAATCTATGACCAAGGTCACATCAAGCTCAAACCAATCTCATTTTAAGCTTTGAAAAGGCTCCACTACACAGTGACTGTGCATTGTGCAAAGTCATTGTGCAAAAAAAATTTGTTGAATAATGGAGATAGCTTCAACTAGAGATTGCTTTATGGCACTTTCTAGCAATTTAAATCAAATTTTACATGGTAAAAAATTGAAAAATGTTAATGATTGTGCCTTGGAGATCCAGAATATTGGCCATTCATAAAAATTGGTAAGCACATGGCCCAAATGTGGAACCTTGTCCCATTCTTTCTGAAAAAATCATTTCACAGTCCCCTGTTACCCTTAATAAGAGGAATGCCTTGGGAAAGACATGAGACCTGTTGAGAATAAAGTTCAAATACTAATATTGTGATCAAAATGTACATGAAGATTTTTGAAAAAATGAAAAAGACAGTGTTTAAACTCTGGATCATGAAACAAAATTCAGTTTTAATTTTTGAAAATAGGTCCAAATTATACACATATAAATAGAATGCTTCCAAATATCAAGCTATATACAAAAAACAAAAAAAAAACCTAAAAATTTTAAAAAGGGCAATGTTAAATTTGAAACCCTACGCGACTTGTTCAAAACCCTAATTGGGTTTTGTGGCGTGGTTTGCAACCAATTTTAGTTGTGAATGGCCACTCCCAACCCATTGTGGTTTTGGATGGCCGCCCACAACCCATTTCAGCCATGAATGGCCACCTGCCACCCTCAGTTGGATTGTGAGCAGCTGTTCAAATACCATTTTTGGTTAGCAACAAAAAAAAAGAAAAGAAAAGAGATCAAAAATAAAATAAATAAAAAAATTCAATTTGAACAAAAAAACAAAAATACCAAAAAAGAAAAAAAATCAAAAAAATTTGAAAAAAACAAATTGAAAAGGAAATTCAAAACATTTCACCAATCTGGGGCCATGAATGCGCAGCCCATTTAAATAAAAAATGAAAAATTCTATGGACCAGCCTAAAAGTAAAAACACCACAAATAAAATCAACAATGGAAGTCTATGGACCAGAACTAAAGTCAAAATTCCAAAAAAAACAATTTCAACTTGTGTCAAGCTGATTCAATGAGGCGGATATGTATCAAGCCCACCTCAATGGACTACAAATACAGTAAAAAAACCAAAAAATACTTCTATCAAGTACACCTTAATGGACAGGCACAAAAGAAAAAAAAAAGACAAAAATCAAGTTCAACTTGTGTTAAGCTGATCCCATCACAAGAAGTAAAAATACTCCTTATGATGGGATCAGCTCAACAAAAGTATAACTGAATTAAAAATAAAATCTCATTCAAAACAATCAAAACAATGATTTTAGCTCAAAAGACTCAGCATGATGATGTTAAAAATGTGATTAACCTTTGTATTAATAGGATTAAAATATTTGAATTGGAGCCAAAATCCAAATGATGAAATTAAAATGATGGTTATAACTTAGAATAAAAATTAAGTTTATCTTTTAGATAGTCAACCAAAAAAGAAGCTTTTTTAGAAGTCAAAGAAGCTGGTTTTGAAACAATGGGAAGGATTGGAATAATTTCTCCCTCAAGTACAAGATTAACCCAGTGATTTTTTCTGAAAAATCAAATGAAGATAGCCTCTGATTGTTATTTTAAACCCATTTTCATAGGAGTATAAGTACAACATGAATCCAATGAAATGGATTATATTGGTCTTCCGTAAGTGTCAGCTATTAATTGGGCCATGTCAAGATTTGAAAGCAATTTTGAAGAGGGAATTGTTTCATTGATGTCATTAACATCAAGTCTTTTTTCTATCTTTTTGAAGTCTTTGCTTCCTCCAAGGATCTTAGAATAGAATGTCTTATGTTTCCTCAATGTTTTAATCATTTTGTTTTGTACTATAAAAAATCCATTCTAATTGTAACAAAGTGATTTAGCAATGAATCTAAATCCAAAATTTCAATCACAAACTGGATCCCAAGCCTCCGCCAAAAACTTATGAATGTTCTCAGGTATTTGATTGAGTTATTTCACTTTTGGTTCCTAAGATCAAAACCAAATCAGTATTCATTGTTGGCTTTGATCACATCAACAAAAGGAATAATCACCAAAGACCCACTTCTTCTTCTTCCTCTTCTGAGGAAGAAGATTCCAAATCAAGGGAGCCTAATTCACTTTCAGACTCTTCCTCTGAAATATGAAGTTCAGATTCTGAGCCTAAGAGCTTCTAATATAATTATCATTTCTCATTAGTTCATTGAACCATAAGAATGAATACTTTAAAATAAAAGACTTACTATCTTTGGTCTTTTTTTTCCCTTTTATTCCAGTTTTCCCTCTGAACTTCCATCTCAACGTATTCAAATTTTGAAATTTCACAACAAGTGGCTTTCAATTTGGGTTGTCCATGGCTGGAACAGAAGATCTTTGGCTCAAGCCTTGGCTTGGAAAATAAAATAGCTGTATAATTGACCACTGACTCCAAAACATCCAATCAAACTTGTTGACATTTTCTCATAAGCATGGAATTCAACTTGTTAAACAATTGGGATTTGTCAAGCACTTTATCTGTGTCAATCTTCAAAAAAGAAACAAGAATTCATTTTTGAATCCTATAATTACTGTCAATCCATAACTGGTACCCTTAAGAAAACAAAAAACCCTACTTAATTCACTGGAAGGTCATAGTCTAACCTCCACTGAGGATGAAAATCCTCAGGCACAAAAGATCCTCTTGATGCTAGTATTTCCACTAAGATGTGGGAAAAAGAAAGCCCATTCTTTTTTAATATGACTTTGATCACACCTTTCCATCATGCTTGCACTTTAAATTCTCAAATTGTTCCCCAATGAGTTTAATTGCCTAAATTGAAATTTTGTAACTCAAAGGTAAAATTTCTTTTGGAAGAATGGTTCCTAACTTTATTCAAGAGTTTTTAAGCAACAAATGAACTGATTGGATTTGATTTTCAATGGTTTCTTCCAGGTGTTTCCAAAAATCCAAACTTTTCCACAAAGAACCTGCAAGTAATTGATTGAAAATAGCATGGGCCCCTTCGACCCAAGACGTTGTTTTATTTAAAAAGTCTGGGTTGACACAAGTCCATGCTGCTAGCACCCTCTCTTTGATAGGGAAAATTTTCTTTTCCATATACCCAAGAACATCCTCACAGTGTTTCAAGAAACACTGTATACAAGTTTCAACAAAAGAATTCCCAGTAGAGATGAACAGAAAAAGCAATAAATTGGCCTACTCTGAGTTCCCCATCATTTACTTCTGCCTCCACCTTAGGTTAAGATTCCCCATAATTTGGCCACAGAGTCATAAAACTTTTCCATCCTACATTTTCATTACTGAAGAAAACTTTACAATTTTCTTGAATATTTTTAGACAGGTTCCAGGAGCACGACTGCCTGGATGACTCAGGGAAACTATGTTGAATAGCACAAATCAGAGCTTTTTCATGGTCTGTCACAAAGACTTTGGGAAGCCTCTTGGGATCACAAGCCATATCCTTTAGTTCCTTGAATGCCCAACTGTACAACTCATACATTTCTTTTGTTATCAAAACAAAAGCCTTTGGAAAAGATTTTGTATTGGATTTCATTCCTACAACATGCAATAGAGGGATGTTGTACCTGTTTGTTTTCTAAGTAAAATCCAACAAAGCAATATGATGGTATTCTTTTACAAAGTTTTATGGATTGGGATGAGCCAAGAACAGGGCCTTTAAGTGAACCTCTCAACAAAATCTTGACCCGGAATTCCACTGGGTTTTCTGAAGAATTTCAAATAGAACCTCCATAAAATTTTTCCCATTGGTTTCTGCTTGCTTTACTTGCACTTATTGTTATAGATTGTTCTATTTTCAATGCATTCTCCACAATCAATCTTGCGTAATTTCCTTTGAGTTTGACTTTATTGAGCCCATCTTTCATGCCTTCTTTAAGTTGATGAAAGGCTGAACCAGAGATTATCCTCAGTTGGGGATGCACTGAGGGGCTTTCAGATGGTTTATGATTGTGTTGGCTGTTTCTAATGGAGAGATGAAATGCAAGATCTGATACTGTACAACTTTCACGTATCAAGAATTGATACCCAACCTTCCTTGTGTGAGTTTGCCTTTGCTGTTTTAAGAGGTATGGCCCCTCATATACTCCAAGTATTTTGCATGCTAGGTGAATATATTTATCCTTTTTGGAATTGAATTATTTCAATGAATAGCCATGAATGGCTTCTCACTTTTTAAAATAAAGCTCTGCATCTTTCCTAATAGGAAAGGCTCTGAAGGAGGAGGGTCAAGGTGTACTGGAACCTCTTAGTTACATATTTAAATAGTTACACCCGCGTGGTTACATTAGTATTGATACAGCCAAATCCTTCTCAGTCAAATGATAATTAAAATTGAACAACAACCTTGTGTCAATTCCAGTTGTGAAGAAAAATCTTGTTCGACTTGTGAAGAAACATCTTGTTCCTCAATTGTAACACTAGAAGAGGATGAAATTGGGGCTTCCAATGTTTTCTTTTCCAACTCCCTACCCAAATCCCTCAAATCCAAATCTTTGTTAACAAAAATTTCAATTAAGTCCTTTGATGCAGCCATGTTGAAACCAGGCGGGATTAGGCTTGCCACTGTTCCCATAATTCCAAAAAATCCCAAGTGAATTCATTATTCAATCAAACTGTTTTTAACAACTCCAAAGTTTACTCACTTTTGGGTTGAGAAAAATAAAATTATCCAAAAAGCAAGTGCCATGTACCTTTTGTGTATCTGATGAGCAATTTTTGTGTACAGTATGTGACAAGTCTTTCTGTTCCAAATTTCTTTTTGTGGTCCAATAATAGTCCCACATTGTGTGCAAAATCCCCAAAGTTGGGTTGATGGAACTCAAATGTTGTCCCGGGGTGCCTAGGTACCCTAATCCACCCCTCAAATGGCCCATTTGGGGATATTTTTTCCCAAATGAGTAAAGAAAACAGGCCCAAACCCCAATTGAAACCATTTTTGAGTTGCAATGGGGGATGGCCAATGTTAAATTTGAAACCTCAGGGTTTCAAACAGGCTTGAATTGACATCCACAACTCATACTGGTTGCAAACAGCAAATCATGGCCCAAAATGAAGGGAGCCAAGTCACTTGTGACTTGCACATCCCCCAGGGGGTTGCAAACCCCTGTTTGCAACCCATTTTGAGTTGCAATTGGTTAATAGCAACCTTTTTTGGGTTCAATCCGGGGGTTTTCAACCCCCTGGGGGATTCAAAAGTTGAAAGTGGGGGTTGAACATCTTTTCCTGGCCCATTTGGGCTTCTACCCCCCAAATGGGCCATTTGAGGGGGGATTTGGGGTACCTAGGCACCCCTGGACCACATTTGAGGACTGCCAACCCAAATTTGGGGAGCTGGAAGACTATTCTGGCAGACTATGTGGGACCATTGGACCACAAAAAGAAACTTCGAAATCAAAAAATCTGCCTATTGGCAAAACCAATCTTGACACAAACCACATACAAAAACAACACACGTGAGTTGGATAAATTAATTTTTATCAACCCAAAAGTGAGAAAAATGTTGGAGTTTTTAGATTGAAAATTGCATTGAATACTAAATTACCATTGATTTTTTTGTTTTATGGGAACAGTGGCAAGCCCAAGCCCTCCCAGATTGAACATAGCTATGTTAAAGCATTTAATTAAAAGTGTACTTAAAAAAGCTTTAGTGGAATCTAGAGATTTGGGTAGGGAGTTGGAAAAGAAACCATTGGAATCCCCAATTGCAGCCTCATTTAGGGTTGAAATTGAGGAAAATGATGTTTCTTCACAACTGGAACAAGATGTTTTGTCACACCTAGAATTGACTAAAGGTAGTGGGTCACATTTCATATGTCATTTGACTGAGATGCATTTGGATTCAAAAATACTAATGTAAATAAGGGGTTTGAGACCTACTTGCCCCTACTTCTGTGAAAGCCTTAGCTAGTAGGAAATAAGCCATGATTTATTGTCAGAAATTAGCATCCATGCATGGCTACACATTGAAAACTTTCAAGTCAAGGAACAATAAATATATAGATCTAGCATGTGACAGATTTGGGGTTTATGAAGGGCCATGCCTCACCAAAAGTCAAAGTCAAACTCACACTAGGAAGGTTGGGTTTCAACAAATGATCCATGCAAGTATAAAAGTAGCAGGTACCACATGGAATCTCTCCATTGGAAATGACATACACAATAATCAACCATCTGAAAGTCTTTCAGTGAATCCTCAACTGAGGAGGATATCTGGGCAAGCCTTGTATCTACTTAAGGAATGCATGAAAGATGGGCTCAATAAGGTTCAGCTTAAAAGTAAATTGAGCAAGATTGATGGTGGAGAATAAATTGACAATAGAACAATCTATAACACTAAGCAGTAGGTAAAGCAAGCAGAACTGGAAGGGAAAGGTGCTATGGACTTTCTATTCGAAATTCTCCAGGGATTGAAGTGGGTTTTCAGGTCCAAATTTGGTGGGGAGGGTCACTTAGAGGCCCTTTTCTTGGCTCATCCTGAGTATATAGAACTTTTCAAAAAATTCCATCATATTGCTTTTTTGGATTGTACTCATACAACAAATTGGTACAACAACCATTTATTTCATGTTGTAGGAATGACTTCCAACAAAAGGACTTTTAGAAAGGTTTTTGTTTTTATAAAAAAAGAAATGTATTAATTCTACAGGTGGGTTTTGAACACATTAAAGGAGTTGGCTTATGATCCAAAGAGGCTTTCAGAAGCCTTTGCGCCAAACTGTGAAAAAGCTCTTATTTGTGCTATTAAACAAAGTTTCCCTGAATAATTCAGACAGTTGTGCTCCTGGCTCTTTTCTCAAAACATTCAAGAAAACTTTAAAGTGTGCTTCAGTAATTAAAATGAAGGATGGAAAAGTTTTATGACTCTTTGGGCCAAGTATGGGGCCTCTAAAACCAAGGGGGAGGCAGAAAAAAATGATGCGGAACTCAGAGTAGGACAATTTATTGCTTTTTCTATTGAGCTCTGCAGGGAGTGCTTACTTTGAAACCTGTATACAGTGTTTCCTGAAGGACTGCAACCATTTACTTGAGTATATGGAAAAGAATATTTTACCTATAAAAGAAATTTTTGTAACAGCGTGGACTTGTGTAAACCCAGACTTTGGAAATAAGACAATGTCTTGGGTAGAAGGGGCCCATTCTACCTTCAAAAAATCACTTGTGGGATATTTGGTGAACATTTTGGATTTGTGGAAACACCTTGAAGGAACTATTGAAATTAAAATCAAATCATTGCATGCAGCACTTAAGAACTCTTGAATAAAGTTGGGAACAGGTGTTCCAACAGAACTTTTACCTTTGGATTACAAATTTTCCATTGAGGCAATTAAACTCATTGGGGAAAAATTTGAGAAGTTGAAGCGCAACCATGATGGAGAGTTTTTCTCAAAGGCATATTCAAAAACAATGGGCTTGCCTTGTTCCCAAATTTAAGGTGAAATACTAGCATCAAGAGGATCCATTTTGCCTGAGGATGTTCATCCTCAGTGGCAGTTAGACTATGACCCTTCCAATGAAGTAAGTGGTGTTTTTGAAAGGGGACCAATTATTGGATTGAAAGATTAATTATTGGATTGAAAGATTAATTATTGGATTGAAAGATTAATTATTGGATTGAAAGATTAATTATTGGATTGTAAAATTGATAGTTTTTTGGTTTTTGAAATTTTGAAACAGATCCAGGGCTTGATAAAGAATCCATAATTTTTAACAAGTGGAATTCCATGCATAGTTAACAACCTAAAGAAGTTAGGTTAGAAATTCTAAGGTCAATTCCAAAGAATTCAGCCGCTTTGATTGCCAAGCCAAGGCTTGAGCCAAAGGTGTTAAGGTCAAGCCGCATTTATACAAAATTGGAAGCAAACATTTGTGAACTTTCAAAATTTGAGCACTTTGAAAGAGCAATTGAAAGGGAAAAAAGGGTTAAAGGGGGACCAAAAAGACAAAAGATAGTAAGTCTTTTATTTTGAGTGAGAAACGTTCATTTTATGATTTAATGAACTGATGTGAAAATTATTTCTGTAGTGCAACAATAGCTCTTAATCTGAATCTCACAGTTCAGAGGACAAGACTGAAGAGAGGGTTAAAAGGGGAGCAAAAAGACAAAAGATAGTAAGTCTTTTATTTTGAGAAATTTTCATTTTTATGGTTTAATGAACTCATGGGAAAATTATTTCTGTAGTGCAAAGATGCCTCTTCATCTGAATTTTATAGTTCAATGGAAGAGACTGAAAGTCCATTGGTGTATGTGCTGTTGGAATAAGATTGCTTTTTGAAGGATGAAGCAGAATAAATGGAGGAGTCAAACAGAAGCTCATCTTTGGTGAGTGTTGATTCCTTTAATGAGATAAGAATTGTGGCTAATAAATTATTGATTTTAGGAAAAAAAGTGAATTAACTCAATCAAATAACTGAGAACTTAAACAAGTTCTTGGGGGAAGTTTGGGATCCAGTTGGTGATGGAAATTGTGGATTTAGAGTCATTTCTAAATAAATTGGGTATGATGGACATTTTTTGTTTAATGTAAAAAAAAATGATTGAGACATTGAGGAAAGATGATAAGTGCTATATTAAGATCCATGGGAGCAATAAAAATGTTGAAAAGATAGAAAAAAGACTTGATGTTAATTAAATAAATAAAAAGATTCCCTCTTCAAAATGGCTTTCAAAGTTAGAAATGGGTCAAATAATAGTGGATACTTATGCAAGGCCAATATGTTTAATTTCATTGGATTCATGCTGTAATTATACTCCTATGAGAATGGGGGTAAAAGAAAAATCAGACCCAATATTCATTTAATTTTTTAATAACAACCATTGGGTCCAGGTTGTACTTAAGGGAGATTTGATTCCAATCCCATCAATAGTTTTCAATCCACATTGCATGATTTCAAAAAAGGCCTCCAGTTGGGTTGATCACCTCAAAGATCAACTTGAGTTGTATTCTAATCTATAGAAATCAGTTTAATTTCATCATTTGGGTTTTGTTCTGATGCTGATTCTTTAATTCTATTAATATAAATTATGATCACATTTTGAACATCATTACGTTGAGTATTTTGAGTCAAGACAATGATGATTAATGTTTTGAATGAGATTTTATTGGTAATTTAGTTCAACTTGTGCGGGGCGGATCCCAGCATAAGGATTATTTTTACTTCTTGTTATGAGATCAGCTTAACCCAAGGTGAACATGTTTTTTCTTTTTGGTGTTTTTACTTTAGGGCTTGTAAAGTTACTTGTCTTTTTTTTGGTGTTTTTACTTTAGGGTCTGTCAAGTTGAACTTGTATTTTTTGGCAATTTTACTTCAGGGCCAGTAAAGTTGAACTTGTATTTTTAGGAAATTTTGCTATAGGGCTGCTTGATAGAATTTTATTGTTTATAATTTTTGGTGTTTATGTTAATAAATGTAAATATTTATTTATTTTTATCCATTTTTTATTTATTTTAAGTTATTTTTGGCCTCATATTCAGGGAATTATTTTTCTTGCGCATCCAACCCTTTATTTCACGCATTTTGACTTTGCCGCATGGTTGCAACCCTTTGGTATTTCACGCAACATTAAAGAATTCATTCTTTTGAATTCTGCTGCGTAGCCCTGTAGCAAGGGTTCTCAGAGAACTCAACAAAACCTTTGGTAATTTTGGAGCCATTAGAAACCCTTCAAAAATGCAATCAAAAAATGAAAATATTCTGTAAAAACAAATTCTTGCATGGGTTTTTGGATCATCATTTTGGCTATTTTTATTGTTTTTTTTTTGGGTTATTTAAACTGCCATAAATTTTGAAAAAACATTCAAAGAGTCTTCTAATGTTTTTTTTTTTTTTTTTTTTTTTCATATATTTTGGATGTATCCTTTCACCTTAAAAAATTCCTTCAGAAAACTCAAAAAATCAAAAAAATCAAATTTCTCTTTGGACATTTGAATCCTTTTATTTTCCTTTTCATTTCATTTTTTGGGTAGTTAAAGCTATGAAAAAGTTAAAAAAAATTCAAAGAGCATTAAAAATTATTTTCCAGATTTTTTGGATGTATCATTTTACCTTAAGAAATTCATTCAAAAAAGCAAAAAAATTAAAAAAACAATTTTCTCATTTGAATTTTGGATCCTTATGTTTGCCATTTTGACTTATTTTTTTGGTGTGTAAATATTGGAGAATTGTAACACAAATATTTAAATGGCTTTTTAATTTTTTTTCAGGATTTTTGGATGTCATTTTTGAACTTTAAAAATTCCATCAAAAAACCAAAAAATTCAAAAAATTCACTTTTCTCACTGGATTTTTGAATGCTTTTGTTGGCCTATATAATTGTTTGTTTGGGTGATTCAAGCTTTCAAAATTTTGAATTTTAAAAAAACAAAAAAACATTTCATTAATAATTTTTGAAGATCATCTGCATTCTTGCATACAACTTACAAGCTTCATTCAAAAAATTGAAAAAATAAAGAAAAAATATGGATACAAATATTAAAATTTATTAAACTATTATTGATTTCCTTTTTCTACTTTTTTTTGTGGGGGGAACAAGGCCTCATTACCAAGATCCAAATTTCTCTGGAAAATGGTTCTCCAAGATTCGGAATCCTTCCTCACAAAGCTTTTCCAAAGTGGATCTAACCTGGGAGCTGGCCAATGATCAGACTTGAACTTGAATGAGACTATATGTTTAGATTATTGTCAAATAATGAAGCAAATAGGAAAAGTTTTGGAATTCGGAGTGGGAGGGGAATTCAGAGGAAGATGAGTGCATGGCATTAAAGAAGAAAACAGAACCATCGGAAACTTATATGTTTCAGCAAGAAGGAAAACATGGCATGGAAATTTCATCCAAATATTTATGGGAGCTGGGAAATAAAGGTGGTTCAGTTGGCTTCTTGCTTTTTGGAATATATGCATGTGAAGGGCTCAAAGAAAAGTGAATTTTTCAAATTTTTTGGTTTTTTGATGGAAGTTTTAAAGGTCAAAAATGACATCCAAAAATCCTGAAAAACTTTTCAAAAAGCTCTTGAATGGTTCTCTTAAAATTAACAAAACTTGAAACCCCCCCCAAAAAAAGTAAAAATGGCAAACATAAGGATCCAAAAGTCAAATGAGAAAATTGAATTTTTTTATTTTTTGAAGGAATTTTTTAAGATAAAATAATGCATGCATAAAATCTGGAAATAATATTTGAATTCTCTTTGAATGTTTTCTTAACTTTTATATAACTCAAATTCCCCAAAAAAATGATATAAAAAGGAAAATAAAAGGTTTCAAATGCCAAAAGAGAAATTTGATTTTTTTGATTTTTTGTGTTTTTTGAAGGAATTTTTTAAGGTGAAAGGATACATCCCAAAAATATGAAAAAAATATTCTAAGAATCTATGAATTTTGAGCAAAATTATGGCAGACAAAATAACCAAAAAAAAAAACAATGAAAATAGCTAAAATGATTATCCAAAAACCCATGCAAAAATTTGTTTTTACAGATTTTTTTTGTTTTTAGATTGCATTTTTGAAGGGGTTCTAATGACTCCAAAATTACCAAAGATATTTCTTAGAGGTTTAAAAACCCCTGCTATGGGGCTGCGCATTCAGAATTGAAAAAAAAAAGAATTCTTGAAAGTCGCGTTAAATAAATTATTTCTGCATGAAAAACCACAGGGGCGCGACTGCACGCCAAAGTCAAAAAGCATGAAATAAAGGGTTGGATGGGCAAGAAAAATAATGCCCTATTTTTATTAAAATTTATTTATTTTTATTTATTTTTATTCATTTATTTTTATTTATTTTTATTCATTTATTTTTATTTATTTTCATTTTATTTTTTTCAATGTATTTTCTTTTCTTTTATTTCTTTCTTATTTTTATTTTTATTTTTATTTTTATTTTTATTTTTATTTTTATTTTTATTTTTATTTTTATTTTTATTTTTATTTTTATTTTTATTTTTATTTTTATTTTTATTTTTCATTTTTATTTTTATTTTTATTTTTATTTTTATTTTTATTTTTATTTTTATTTTTATTTTTGTTTTTATTTTTGTTTTTATTTTTTTTCCTGCAAATGTGTTTGAAAAAGCCACTCAAAACTCCAAATTGAGTTGTGAATAGCTGTTCATGACAGCTGGGTTGCAAGCGGCAGTTCACAACTGAGACAGGTTGCAAGCGGCTGTTTGCAACCCAAAGTGGGTAGCAAGTTGCGGCATATGACCCTTTTTACGTTGTGAAGGGGGGCTGTGAGGTTGAAAATTTAACATTGCCATTGGAGATTTGCAAACCCCGGGGGGATGCACAAGTTGTGAGAAACTTTTTTGGGTCCTTGTTGAGTCATAATTTGCCATTCACAATGCATATGGGTCCTGAATGGTGATTCACACCTGTTTGCAACCCTGGGGTTGTGAATTTAACATTGCCCTTTGAAAAAATATCAAAAAGAAAAATTGATTAAAAAAAATGAGGAAAGAAAAAAAGAAAGAAGAATTTGAGGGGGAGGACTGCCACCACCTCCCCAAGTTCAGCTGAGGTTGAAACCTGCAGAAAACATGTTTCTTCATTTCAATTTAAATGAAAAAAATCAATATATAAATATATTGATTCCTTGATTTATTTAAAGAATTTATTTTCTCAAAACCCCTTCCCTTAAACTCACAAGCTTTCTATTTCCCTTTGCCATCTTTCACACACAGCAGAGTCATTCATTGGTGTGTATCAGAGTTAATATTTGGCCACTGTTAAATGCAAAACCTCAGGGTTGCAAACAGAACTTCACAGCCCAACAAGAAGCAAGCCAAGTCGCTTGCAACTTGCACATCCCCCAGGGGGTTGCAAACCCCCATTGGCGACCCATTTTGAGTTGAAATCAGTGATTCCAGACCCTTTTTGCGTTGTGGCCAAGGTTTTGCAACCCCCCAGGGGATTTTCAAGTTTCAAGTGGGGATCACATGTCTTTTCCTGGCCCATTTGGGGTACTCCCCCTGTAATGGGCCATATGAGGGGGAATTTGGGGAACCTAGGCACCCCTGGACCACATTTGAGTGCTTTCAACCCAAATTTGGGGATCTAGCATACTATGTAGGACTATTGGACCACAAAGAGAAACTTGGAAATCAAAAATTCTGCCTATTTGAAAAAACTCTTGACAAAAACCATGTACACACACAACACACGCTTGTTGCATAAATTGATTTTTCTCAAAATTAATTTTTCTCAAAACAAACGTGCACAAACTTTTGGTTTTGTTAGATTGAAAATTGCATTGAATTGTTTTTATTCATGGGAACAGTGGCAAGCCCAAGTCCTCCAAAATAAAACTTGGCTCCATTCAATGACTCAATTAAAAGTGTAATTAACAAAGTTTTGGTGGAATCTAGGGACTTGGGTAGGGATTTGGAAAAGAAACCATTGGAAGCCACCATTGCAGCCTCATCTAGGGTTGAAATTGAGGAACAGATGTTTCTTCAAAACTGGAACAAGATTTTTTGTCACAACTTGAATTGAATAAAGGTGGTGGGTCATATTTTATATGTCATTGGACTGAGAAAGATTTGGCTTGAAAAATACTAATGTAAATAAGGGGTGCCCAAAAAGCTAGAACTTCCTCCTATGAGAGCCTTTGCTAGTAGGAAAGAAGCCAAGATTTATTGTCAGAAATGAGCAACCACGCATTACTATGCATTGAAAACTTCCAAGTCAAGGAAAGAAAAATACATGGATCTAGCATGTGAGAGATTTGGGGTTTATGAAGGGCCATGCCTCACAAAACGCCAAAGGAAACCTCAAACTAGGAAGGTTGGTTTTAACTTCATGATCTGTGCAAGTAGGAAAGTAGTAGATCCCACCTGGCATCTCTCCATTAGAAATGGCCTACAAAATCATGAACCATCTGAAAGTCCCTCAGTGCATGCTCAACTGAGGAGAATCTCTGGTCAAGCATTAGATTTACTTAGGGAAGGAATGAAAGATTGGCTCAATACGGTCCACATTAAAAGGCAATTGAGAAAGATTGATGGTGGAGAATAAATTGAAAAAAGAACAATCTACAACCCTAAGCAAAAGGTAAAGCTTGCAGAACTGGAAGGGAAAAGTGTTATTGATTTTCTATTGGAAATTACCCAGGAATACCAGGGGGTTTCCAGGTGAAAATTTGGTGGAGAAGGTCACTTAGAGGCCCTTTTCTTGGCTCATCCTGTCTACAAAACTTTGCAAAAAATTCCATCATATTGCATTGTTGGATTGTACTTATAAAACAAATAGGCAAAAAATCCCTCTATTGCATGTTGTAGGAATGACTGCCAACAAAAAGACTTTTAACAAGGATTTTTTTTAGAACAAAAGAAACATATGAGTTCTAAAGTAAGGCATTGAAAAAATTAAAGAAGTTGGCTTATGCCCAAGAGGCTTCCAAAAGTCTTTGTGACAGACTGTGCAAAAGCTCTGATTTGTGCTATTAAAAACAGTTTCCCTGAATCATTCAGACAGTTGTGCTCCTGGAAATTTATAAAAAAATTCAAGAAAACTGTAAAGTGCAATTCAGTCATTGAAATGAAGGATGGAAAAGTTTTATGACTCTTTGGGCCAAGTATGGGGCCTCTAAAACCAATCAGGAGGCAGAAGTAAACAATGCAGAACTCAGAGTAGGTCAATTTATTGCTTTTTCTATTGATCTCTGGTGGGAGTGCTTACTTTGAAACCTGTATAGAGTGTTTCATGAAAGAATGCAAGGATTTACTTGAGTACATGGAAAAGAATATTTTAAATATCAAAGAGATTTTTGTAACAGTTTGGACTTTTGTCAACCCAGACTGTGGAAATAAAACAACATCTTGGGTAGAAGGGGCCCATTCTACATTCAAACAATTACTTGTGGGATCTTTGGGGAACATTTTGGATGTGTGGAAACACCTTGAAGGAACTATTGAAATTCAAATCCAATCAGTACATGCAGCAATTAAGAACTATTGAATGAAGTTTGGAACAGGTCTTCCAACAGAGCTGTTAAATTTGGGTTAAAAATTGTCAATTGAGGCAATCAAACTAATTGGGGAACAATTTGAGAAGTTGAAGCGCAACCATGATGACAAGGTGTTCTCCAAGTCATATTCAAAAATAATGGACTTGCCTTGTTCCCACATTTTAGGTGAAATACTAGCATCGATAGGATCCGTTGTGCCTGAGGATGTTCATCCTCAGTGGCAGTTAGAGTATGACCCTTCCAATGAAGTAAGTGGTGTTTTTTGAAGGGGAACAATTATTGGCTTGAAAGATTAATTATTTGATTGAAATATCAATTATTAGATTCACAGATTAATAATTGGATTGAAAACCTGATAATTATTTGGTTTTTGAAAGTTTCAAAAAGATCCAGGTATTGATGAAGAATCTCAAATTTTTAACAAGTGGAATTACATGTATAGGGAATGACCTAAAGAAGTTAGGTTGGAGATTATAAGGTCAATGCTCAAGAATACAGCCACTTTGATTGCCAAGGTAAGGCTTCAGCCAAAGGTGTTAAGTTCAAGCTGCGGGCAACCAAAATTGAAAGCAAAATGTCACAAGCTTTCAAAATGAACATGTTGAAAGAGCAATTGAGAGGGAAAAAAGGGTTGAAAGGGGGCCAAAAAGACAAAAGATAGTAAGTTTTTTATTTTGAGTGAGAAATGTTCATTTTAATGGTTGAATCAACTGACAGGAATTTGATTTCTGTAGTGAAACAATGGCTCTTCATCTGAATATCACAGTTCAGAGGAAAAGACTGAAGAAAAGGTTAAAAAGGGAGAAAAAAGACCAAAGATATTAATTTTTCTTTTGAGAAATTTCCATTTTTATGGTCTAATGAACTGATGGGAAAACTATTTCTGTAATTTCAAGGATGCCTCTTCATCTGAATTTCATATTTCAGTGGAAGAGACTAAAATTTCATTGGGGTTGGTGCCATTGGAATCCAATTACTTTTTGAAGGATGAGGCGAAAATTGAGGAGTCAAACAGCAGCTCATCTTTGGTGAGTGTTGATTCATTTAATGAGATAAGAATTGTTTCTAATCAATTTTTGATTTTAGGAAGTGAACTAACTCAAGCAAATACCTGAGATCTTACATAAGTTTTTGGGTGGGGTTTGAGATCCTGTTGGTGATGGGAATTGTGGATTTAGAGTTGTGGCTAAATTAATTGGGTATGATGAGCATGGATGGTTTAAAGTAAGAAAAGAAATTCTTGAATCATGGAGGAAAAATAAGACGTGCTATGCTAAGATTCTTGGTGGAAGTAAAGATTTTGAAAAGATAGAAAGAACACTTGATGTTACTGAAATCAATGAAAATATTCCATCATCAAAATGGATTTCAAAGTTTGATATGGTCAAATAATGGCAGATAATTATGGCAGACCAATATATTTCATTTCATTGGATTCATGTTGTACTTATACTCATATGAATATTGGTGTAAAAGAACAATCAGATCCTATTTTCATTTGCTTTTTTAACAATAATCATTGGGTCCAGCTTGTACTTAAGGGATATGTGATTACAATACTGCCCATAGTTTCCAAACAATGTTGCATGATTTCAAAAAAAGCCTCTTGTTGGGTTTATAGCCTCAAAGATAAACTTGAGCTTTATTCTAATTTAAAGAAATCATATTAATTTGATCATTTTGGTTGGGTTCTGATGTTGATCCTGTACTTCTATTAATATAAAGGGTTATTAAATTTTGAACATCATTATTTTAAGTGTTTTGAGTTGAAATCATTATGATGAGTGTTTTGAATAAGATTTCATTGGTAAGACAGATCAACTTGTGTTTGGGCGATCCCATTATAGGGAGTATTTTTAATTCTTTTGATGAGATCAGCTTGAAACAGGTTGAACTTGTTTTTTTTCGTATTTTTACTTTAGGGCTTTTCAAGTTACTTGTATTTTTTTTTTTGGTGTTTTTACTTTAGGGCCTGTCAAGTTGAACTTGTATTTTTTGGCACTTTTACTTTAGGTCTGCTCCATAGACTATTCATTTTTTTATTTATTTTTACCTTATTTTTATTTGTTTTTACTTATTTTTACTTATTTTTGATATATTTTTATTTATTATTGGCCTTATTTTTAATCATATTTATTAATTTTTATTCATATTTATTAATTTTTATTAATTTTTATTATTTTTTTTCAATGTCTCTTCTTTTCTTCTTCTTCTTGCTCTTCTTCTTCTTGCTCTTCTTCTTCTTCTTTTTTTTTTAAAAAATTTTTTTTTTTCTGAAAGTGGGTTGTGAATGACCACTCACAACTCCGAATTGCATTTTGAGCAGCCTTTTGCAACCAAAAGTGGGTTTAAAGTCATGCCATGCAACCCTTTTTAGGTTGTGAAGGGGGGTTGTAAAGTTGCAAATTTGATATTGGCCTTAACATTTTGACAGATTTAAACTGCTGATTTCAGGAAAACTATGAATTTTTCAACAAATTGTTTTTATAAAAACAAAAAATTGAATGGGTAGTTTTAAATGAAACCAAAGAATGAATTTTGAGACACAATAATAAGCCTGAAATCAGCCATTGAATGTTTTGGAAATTTAAATCTGATGCACCCTATTACATGGATGTTTCAACAATTCAATTTTTAAGAATTTTTATGCTGCAGCCTTGCACTTGGGTCTCTAAAAACCTTGCAAAAGATTTTTAACACTTTTTAAAGCATTATGATGAGATTTTGATGCAATTTATTAGAATTGAAAACCAGCAGACTGAGCACAGAGGTCAGAAAACATGAAAAATAGAAATAGACATCTGAGAAGAAGAAGGAATACAAAAACCAACAGCTCAGAGTTATTTATTTGGCAGGAAAGAGATCAGATGGCACAGGACATGGGCAGAATTAAATTTGACAGATTCAAGACGGCGTAGATGGGCAACTACAAGCAATGAAGCTAGTCTGTCAGAGACGTTGAGTTAGAGATCTTGAGGATTAGTCTCTTACCAGGAAGATATCCATGAAGGTTGATACTTTGTTAGACAAGAGTGGTTGAAGAAGTTAAGTTGTGTTCATGTTAGTATTGAGTCAGCGGGAATGGCAATTTGGGAAGCGTAAGTTGAGTCGTAGGCCTTTCAAGAGTTGGAAAGAGAGAGATGGAAGGAAGATAGAAAGAAGAAAGAGAGAGATGAAGGGAAGAAGATCCCTCTATCCAAGGTTGAAGAAAATGGATGAGTCGAAAAGGAGAGAGGACCCCAAGTCCCCCAAGAGATTGTAAGAGGTCCACCCGGGCCCCCTCATAGAGGTGAGAAGTTTACAGGCATGTCACATAGCTACTGAGACGGCGGCAGAGGAGAGGTTAGGGCGCAATCTTAACACCCCACATGACTGGTGAGAGAATGATCCAAAAGTTTATTTGTCTGTTATGTTTGAAAAAAGTTTCTTTTGGAGGAGGTTCAAGGAGATAATTGAAGAGGCTTTTGTAAGAAAATCAGCAATCATGGATTTTCCTTGAATCAGATTGAGGTAAAACTCTTTTTGAGTATAGTCTTACCATAGTCCCTTTGTTTTGATATCTATGTGTCTGGACTTTGAATGCAATCCTAATTTCTTGATTTTTTCTGTCCAGGCCCTTGTTTTCAATGTATAGAGTGGGTCTTGGTTCAGTAGTTTGATAAATATTTCTAACAAGGTGCTTGATCCATTTGACTTCCAAGTAGCAGTTGAGTAATGCGTTTAATTCAGATTTGGTGGAGGAATAAGTAATGTTTCTTTGCCTTGTAGAATTCCAGATGACTGGGCTGCCATAATGAAAGATGATGTACCCAGTTTGGGACTTGCGAAAGATTGGATTGTCTCCACAGGTAGCATTGCTGAAACTTGAGAGGATTTCTTGTTAGGGATCACATTTTATGACAAGTTTAAGGTCTTTAGTAGTTTTGAGATACTTCCACACCTTCTTGAATTCTCTCTAGTGAGTCATTCCAGGTTTAACATTGAATCTTGCCAGGCTAGACACGGAGAATGCAATGTCGGGTCAAGATTATTGAGCAAGATGATTAAGGAGTCCAATTGCTGACCTATAGTTAACATCAAGTTGACAGAATTTGGCATGGTCCATGTTGGAAGCGGGTTCAAGATTGAGATTCTGAGTCAATGGAGTATGGGTGTCTTTACAGGAGGATAAGCCGAGTTCTTCCAGACCGCCGGCAATGTGGTTAGGCTCACTCAAGAGAATTTGGTTGCCTTTGATTTCCATGAGCATACCAAGAATAGTGTTGGGAAGATGGCACAAAAAATTCTTGAATTGTTTGAGGAAATTTATTTTGAAGAGGTTAGAATAACCTACATGGATCAGATCATCAACATGGAAGTAAATCATTTCTCCCATTTTAGAATTAAGGAACAGACAGGGATCACTGGTCAATTCAGAATATCCTTGAGATTTTATCCATGAAATCAAGGTTTCATACCAATTCTTGGGGGATTGTTTCAAGCCGTAGAGACATTTTTTTAATTTTAAGTAGGGAAATTTCCTATTTGACCCTTCTGGGGTCCTTATGATGAAGGTTTTTTCAATAGAGGCATGAAGCAATGCACCTTTCACATTGAATTGGGTGAGTTTCATTTTATTCTTCAGACCGTATATAAGGGCCACTCAAAGTGATCCAAGTTTGCCTTTTGGTGCCCCTGTTTTGTTGTAATTGATTCCTAAGACTTGATTGAATCCTTGAGTACAGAGTCAAGCCTTATACTTGACAGGGTCTCCGTGGCAATTCTCTTTCACCTTGAAGACCCATGTAGTATTCAAGATGTTATCTGGAGTTCTGTAGTACTCCTCCCAGACGTCTTGAAGTTCTATGGAATTTATCTCCTCTTCAGCGGCTTTCTTCCACTTGAGCCATTTGGCACATTTGCATGCTGCTTTGTATGAAGGAGGCTTTTAGTAGTGGTAGAAACTGTATTGTTGGGGCTTTCTTGTCTCCCTTCTAGGTCTTTGAAAAATAGATTGGACAGGAGGCTCTGGGACAGGGGATGGTAGAGAAGGATGGGGATTGGAGGATGACAAGCATATAGATTCTGAATCTTCCTGGTCTAAGTCTGATTTGGAGAGTTCATTTTGGGATTTGCAAAAGGCATATTGTTTTTCAATTGAGGAGAAATTGGATTTGTTTGACTTGGAGTTGGATTGACTGAAGAGATTGATCCCTGGCAATTTGAGAAGAGGAAAGTCATTGAGGGGATTTTTGAGAAACTGCACGTGTTTGGTTTCAACAACTGCACAAGATGAGTTGAGTATCAGATAAGACTGAAAAACGGGATTGAATCCAACTAGGATCCCTTCTAATCCCTTCTCATCAAATTTTCTCCCTTTTTGTAGCCAATTCACAAGGTAAATGGCTAGAGATCCTACAGGTTTCAAATAATTAGTAGGTAACTTCTTGTTAAACATAAGTTCCCAAGGGGATTGGTCATTGTCATTAAATTCCCTAGGGACTTGATTAAGCATGAAACAGCAACTTCTAAACACAATATGCCAGTAACCTTTATTCAATATTGATGATGAGAAATTTGCACGCGCCAATTATATGATTGTTTGGTTCGCTTGTTTGGCTTGACTGTTGTGTTGAGAGTGATAGGGTTCAGAAGTTAAGAGATTGATGTGCTTGGACTTGGAAAATTCCTTCAAGGTATTGTTATTGAATTCTGTACCCTTATCTGAGAAGATTTTGGTGGGGTAATAATTTAACCGTTTGTATTCTGTCTTGAGCAAGTTGATGATAACATTAGGGGTCTCTTCTTTGGATCGGAGGGGAAAGGCAGCAAGATAGCCCGTAAAGTTGTCTACAAGAGTCAAGATATATCTATGACCTGCCTTTGACTGAGGGGTGATCTGACCTATCAAGTCCAGGTGGATTTTCTCCAGGGGTTTAGAAGAAGGCATTGAGGTGGCTGAGAATGGAACCCTTGTGATTTTTCTTTGTACAAATCCATTGCACTGAAACTTGTCTAATTCCTCTTTTGATTAGCAATCCTTGAGCAGAGTTTTAAGTGTGGAGATTGATGCATGCCCATAAATCTTGTGGAGATTGGACGAAGATTGAGTCTTGATGGAGGAATTGGTTGCAGGTTGACTCATAAGATTGACCAATAAATTGTTTCCATCATTTTTAGGCTTCTCAATAACAAACACATTATCTTGGATTAGAGCTTTAAGTACCATCTCATCACCTTGAGTGATGTGAAATAGATCATGTTTTTGTGAGATAAAACATCCCTTTTTTTGCAGGAGACTGGGACTAATCAAATTTACTACTATATTGGGGACATACATACATTCTTCAAGCATGATAATGGATTCTTTCCACTCAAGCCAAACAGTGCCTGTTCCCCGTATCTTAAGATTTGCTTCTAGCTTGCCTTTCTTGACTTCTTCTAACTCATCATGTAGGTTGATAGAGGTAAAATACTTCAGATCATTAAATATATGTATGTTTGTTCCCGAGTCTAGAAGGCGGTTAGGTGTGTTGTCTGTATTGATCCAGAGGGTTAGTAAGGCATGGTAGTTAATGGTGGGTATTTTCTTGATTCTATTCTTCCACTCCTTTTGCTGTTCAACCCACCATTCAGGCGCAATTTGAGGATGGATATGAAAACATGAGGATTTGGGATGTGGTGCATTTGGTTCGTGAAAGCCTTCTTTGCACTTAATGCAAACCTTCCTTTCTTCCTTATCTGGTTTATTTTTGATCAATACTAGGGAGATGTCTGGGGTAGGTTTGCCAATCTTGTGTTTTGCCTTAAGCTTCTTGTTGTACTGAGTTAAGTGGTTGAATACAACCTCTACCGTGATTAACTTCTTTCCGTGCATGATTTGTTGTTTCAAAGTCTCTAGAGAGGGTGGAAATTTGAAGAGTATTAGATACGTCAGTATATCATTTGGTAAGTCTATTCCTACATCAGCCATACAAGTAAGAGATTTTGAAATGTCTGTTATGAATCCTTTGATAGCATGTTTGTTGAATGGAGCATGTAGGAATTGATTGAATATATGGGCTCTATTGGCGGTTCTGGATGAGGCAAATCTGCGGGTAATCTTGGCCCAGAGTAGTTTCAAAGATTTTATGTTTGAGGCATTGACTACATTAGCATGGGTGGTGCTGTCAAGTTTGGATAGGATGATTTCTTGAATTTCTTGGTCTTGTTTTATGGGTAGTTGGCCCACATTCATGGTCATGACGTCTTTGATATCCTTGAGTTTGAACAGAATCATCATCTTATTGCGCCAGAGCAAGTAATTGTCCTTGTTGAGTGGGGGAATAGCATTGACAGAAGCCTTGAGCGCAACCTGGTGAAAATAATCATTGGCTCCCGCTGGTTTGTTCATTTTTGATAGCATGGAGTCCTCTTTGGCTTTTAAAAGTGATTAGATTTTGATGCGATTGTTGGAATCTTGGATTCCTGATAATGCTGAGAATGATCTATCTACTAACCTTCTATTGGTCTTCAATGTCGTGTGGTCAGCACCCGCACAACTGGACTGGCCACTCGAGTGTGGATACTCCAACTTCAAGACCAGTGTCCTGCTCAAACTTATCTACCTCACTTATCCTGGATCCTGGGTGTCTCCTCTCCTCGTGCAACCAAGAGATTGCACCACCAACACCCAGGGTACTATGATCAGGTACGCCACTCTCTCCAATCTTGGCACCTTCCAACTCAAGAATCTGATCATTGATCCCTCCAGCTGAACCTCAAGCCAAATCACTTCAACCTTACCCCTCATCAACCATTCACCGCAATTCCGCCAACCCTGCATCGGACCTCAACTATAGCTCACACCGCTCTGTGTCTGACCTCACTTGTAACCTGGCCTTATTAGGTTCATAGTTGTCATCTTCTTTGTCATCTCCTTCTTTTTTCTTCCATTTTATCTTTCTTCTTTGCTTATTTGATGATTGAAATCCACTGGCCTTATTAGCCAAAAAATTTCCATCTTCAGATTTACAGTCCCAAGGGCCAGGTCACAACAATCATGTTGGACAACAAAGAAGACTCAAGCACAACCAAATTGAACATTCCTCTTCTCACCAATGATAAATTTCCGTCATGGAGTCTCCAACTTTGAAGCTACTTACGTTGCAAAGGCATTCTTAACTACTTACTTGAACCACCGCCCTCTCCTCTCAACGCACCTCAGAAGAAGAAGCTATACAAAGCTGCCGATGTTTTCATCCAACATCTAGGAGACACGGTCTCTGATGACGTCATTAACAAAGACAATGGCGGTGATCCTCACGCGATCTGGAATAGCCTTCTGGAACAATATGCCTCCAAATCCACCAACAACCAAGGCCGCATCTGGCTCAATTTCATCCAATCCCAATACAAAGGTGATTTGTCAATATACATTCAAGAATGCCAAAAAAAGATGAATGAGTTGTCAGTTGTCAAGCTTGAGGTCCCACCTGACATCCTAAGCTACACGATACTGGCAAAACTTCCAAGAAATTTCTACCACATTGTTGATACAATACTCTTGAACAATGAGCTCCTGCAAAATCCAACAAACGTCCTAAACAAGTTGAGGGAAGTCATCCACCTCAAAACTTCTCAAAGTAAGAATCCTGAGGATGTCAATCATGACGCGCCTAAACCCACGGCTCTTGTCAAAACGGGCTTCAAATCAAAATCTTGTCCTCAACCCAAACACCCGTGCTCAAAGGGTCATCATAATCCACTGTCTGATCACCCTGAAAGTAAATGCTGGTTCCTTCATCCTCACCTTTGCCCGGACTATAGCTCCTCCAATCCAGCTGTCCATCTCAATTCATCTGATCTAAAGTCCAAGGATCAACCGCCTGGAACTGAAGCCGCCAAGCTCCATTTCAATGCCCAACTCTACCTCACAAATCCCTTCTCCAAAGAGTCCAGCCAACTGCCTGCTCTTGACTCAGGATCAAGTCATCACATCCTCAACAACCCGCAGTACCTTCATCATCCCAAACCCATATTCATTGAAGTTGGCACAGCTGCTCCCAATACTGGTCTCAAAGCCACTCACATTGGCAGTGCTGTGATCAAGAACCATGATGGAAAGGAATTGGTCTTGGAAAACATTCTCCTCATACCATCTCTAAATTGGTTGCTGATATCCCTCACTCAGCTGAAGTCAAGGAAGGCAGTATTCAATAAGGTTGGCCACTCAGGAATCAAGATAAAACTGGACAAATTCTCCTTCATAGGCAGCACTCACAACAAACTGACCAAAATGTGCGGAGTAAGATTCATACAACCCAAGGAGGACCCCAGTGTTTTCTTGAAAACCAACTCCAACGCAATCAATTGGCATCATTGAGTGGGGCACCCAAATCCATCTGTTTTGAAGACTCTCAAGCTTTCCAACAAGAACACCAAGGCCTTGTGCGAAATATGCAAAACTTGCAAGGGTACAGCCACTCCATTCAACCACCACTTCAAGGCAGTGAAAGACCCAATAGAAGCCCTACATTTTGACCTAGTGGGTCCTCTATCTGTTCAATCACGCTCCGGAAACTTGTACTTCCTATCTATTACCAATCAACACACCGGTTTCAAGGCCGTATCCTTCCTCAAGTCTAAAAGCAAAGATGAGAAGGCACTAACCAACTTCATAGCCATGGCCAAAAGACAAACAATGAAGAAAGTGAAAACCCTAATCTCAGACGGAGGGGAGTTCACATCAACCACACTCAAGGACTACTGCTCATCTCGAGGTATAGTTCAGAACTATGCCCCTGCCTATACACCTCAACAGAATGGCCTAGCCAAGCAATCAAACCGCTCCATTCTCCAGAAAGCTCAATGCCTTCTCTCTCAAAGTCAACTGCCGCTCACCTACTGGGATGAGGCCGTCAACACGGTCACACACCTACTCAACCTTCTACCTTCTTGCACACAATCAAACAACATTCCTTCCAAACTCTGGTTCAATAGAGACTTCAACCTGGACTTCCTCAAACCATTTGGATGCCTTGGCTACTCCCTAATCCCTAAGCATCTTTGCGAATCAAAGCTGGCTCCCACTAGCAAGAAGTGCATTTTGCTGGGGTATGTAAACAACTTTTTGTCGTACAGATGCTTAGATCCTGCCACTTTAAAAATATACATAACTGCAAATGTTGTCTTCTGAAAAGCCATTTTTCCTTCCATTTCCTCTCCTCTTTCTGTGTCTCATGATACCAACTCCGGACCTGCTTTTCTTTCCATTCCAGATAAAGTTGAAGCTGACACTTCCCCCCCCTCCAACAACTCCAACCCTGACTCCTCTATCTCACTCAAAAGCTCCTCCCCAACTCCGACCGCTCTGTCCTATGATCGCATAACACCCAACAACATTCTTCTGGGTCCCTGCCGCAAAGACTCCACTGTTGGTCAAACCCAACTGTATCTCATCTGTGACTCAGAATACAAAGATACGGCCAACCTCAACGAAGCCCTGGCCTCAAAGTATTGCAATGAGTGGATTGAAGCAATGCGTGTAGAGGAACTCAACCTTATATCTTATGACGTCTGGATAGAAGTTGATTCAACCGCCAAATCCCTGCCCATCAACTGCGTGTGGGTTTTTAGAACCAAATGGGACTCAAGGAACCAAATCACTGAGTTCAAAGCCAGGCTTTGTGCTCAGGGCTTCCACCAACAATGGGGCCCTGACTATCTCAACACCTTCTCAACTACTGGCAACAAGGCTTCACTACGGCTTCTCATCTCCTTTGCGGCATCTCAAGGCCTGAAATTCCATCAAGTCAACGTCAAATCTGCATTCTTAAACGCACCAATTAAAGAAACTGTCTACATCAAACCGCCTTCAAACATCCACATCACCCCTGGTAAGACGCTCAGGCTCCTTAAGGCGCTCTATGGACTCAAGCAGGCACCATTTGCCTGTTATACTACACTGACCGACTGGCTCCTCAGCACTGGATTCAATTGTTGCAACGCTGATCACTGTATTTTCTGGAACAAAGAAACTTGGCTCTATGTCCACGTTGATGAAATAGCCATCTTCAGCAGGAGAACAGAAGAATTTGTTACAGCGCTTGGATCTCAATTCACCATCAAGGATTTTGGCCAAGCCTTGCTGCTACTAGGGATGAACGTAGAAGCCACCGCAACAGGTATTAAACTGCACCAAGGAACCTACATACAACATCTGCTTTACAGCTACATTCTCCCAGCGTTCAAAACGCATTCCACTCCTTTTCAACCTGGCGGCAAGTTGCTACCTGCATCTGATGAAGAACACCACAAATTCAAGAAATTTAATCATAACTACCGGAAGATCATAGGAGAGTTAAACTATCTAAGCTGCTGTACACTCCCTGAAATCACATTCTGCGTGAACTATCTAGGGCAGTTCTTGAATAAACCGGCCCACCATCACTTCAATGCTGCCCTAAAGACCCTCAACTACCTCAAATATACCTCAACCCGGGGGCTTAAATTTCTCAAGCATGACGGTAAACCCTCTCGGCATTTGCCAACGCCGATTGGGCAACCTTTCCAAGTACTAGGAGATCAGTCTTGGGAATCTCCATCAGGTGGATGGGAAACCTGGTCAACTGGAAATCCAGGCGCCAACCAATGCTATCCCTGTCTACGACAGAGGCTGAATACAAGGCCATGGCCAATGCTGTGAAGGAAATCTCATGGCTAAACTCCCTAATACATCAAGTCTTCCCTGAAAGTGGATCAAAATCATCCACTCTATTTGAAGATAACAAGGGTGCCATCAAAATGGCCCTGAATCAGGCAAATCACTCCGGTTTCCACTCCAAACATATGCAACTCCAATTCCACTACATCCAAGAAGAGATTGAAAAAGGAAACATGGTCTTAACAAAGGTGTCGTCACAAGAAAATCTGGCCAATTTCCTCACCAAGCCGCTCAGCCATCTCAAACTGACCACCTCTCTATCCAATCTATGCTTCTTCTGAACACATCCTCAGCAAGGGAGGATGTTGGAATCTTGGATTCCTGATAATGCCAAGAATGATCTATCTAATAACCTTCTATTGGTATTCAATTTCATGTGCTCAGAACCCGCACAACTGGGCTGGCCACTCGAGTGCGGATACTCCAACTTCAAGACAAGTGTCCTGCTCAAAATTATCTACCTCACTTATCCTGGATCCTGGGTTTCTCCTTTCCTTGTGCAACCAAGAGATTGCACCACCAACACCCAGGTTACTAGGATCAGGTACGCCACTCTCTCCAATCTTGGCACCTTCCAACTCAAGAATCTGATCATCAATCTCTCCAGCTGAGCCTCAAGCAAAATCACTTCAACCTTACCCCTCATCAACCATTCACCGCAATTCCGCCAACCCTGTGTTGGACCTCAACTATAGCTCACACCCCTCTGTGTCTGACCTCACTTATAACCTGGCCTTATTAGGTTCATAGTTGTTATCTTCTTTGTCATCTCCTTCTTTGTTCTTCCATTTTATCATTCTTCTTTGCTTATTTGATGATTGAAATCCACTGGCCTTATTAGCCAAAAACTTTCCATCTTCAGCAATTTCTTAGAATTGAAAACCAGCAGACTGAGCACAGAGGTCAGAAAACATGAAAAACATATATAGACATATGAGAAGAAGGAATACAAAAACCAACAGCCCAGAGTTATTTATTGGGCAGGAAAGAGATCAGATGGCACAGGACATGGGCAGAATTAAAGTTGACAGAGTCAAGATGGCGTAGATGGGCGACTACAAGCAATGGAGCTAGTCTGTCAGAGACGTTGAGTTGGAGATCTTGAGGATTAGTCTATTACCAGGCAGATATCCATGAAGGTTGATACTTTGTTAGACAAGAGTGGTTGAAGAAGTTAAGTCGTGTTGATGTGAGTATTGATTCAGCGGGAATGGCAATTTGGGAAGCATAAGTCGAGTTGTAGGCGGGCCAGAGTTGGAAAGAGAGAGATGGAAGGAAGATCGAAAGAAGAAAGAGAGAGATTAAGGGAAGAAGATCCCTCTATCCAAGGTTGAAGAAAATGGATGAGTCAAAAAGGAGAGAGGACCCCAAGTCCCCCAAGAGATTCTAAGAGGTTCACCCAGGCCCGCTCATAGAGGTGAGAAGTTTACAGGCATGTCACATAGCTACTGAGACGGCGGCAGAGGAGAGGTTAGGGCGCAATCTTAACACATTAGAACCCTTCAAAAATTCATTCAAAAAATAAAAAAGAAAACTTTCATAGAATTTTTGGAACCATTCCTTTGCCTTTTCAATGAATTAATTTTTTTATTTGAACTCTCATACAGTTTAAAAACAAATCAAAAATTTTCAAAGAATTTCTTTTTTTATTTCTTTGCTGTATTCTTGGCTTCAAAATTTTTTATCCAACTTAAAAACACTTCCAAATAACCCATCCTTTTATTTATTTATTTTTTTACATCAGTCTTCATAGTTTCTCTCAGTTTGCTTTTACAGAACTTGAGAAAAACATCAAATAGGCCATATCAGAGTTAGAAAATGCACCATTAGAAACCTGCCTATTTCTTTTTACCAAACCCAACATTTTAATGGCATGTTTCTGAAATACACATATCCCCTAAGTGGTGTATTTTAAAATGGTGTGTTTCATGGAAATGATGGATTTCAAGCATAAAATCTGCCATTTATGCAACATCCATCCATAAAATGCAAAACACCACATCAACCATCACTAAAAAAAATCATCCAACTCCTCATCATTTACCAATACACACCTTCCTCATCACCTGGTATATTTCTAATCAGAGTGAGAGTGCCATCCCAGAATGAAAAGGCAAAAAAATGATCCCTTGATTGCAGCCATACACTTCTTCAAATGGTTGTTATTGCGATCCCATCCAAGCCAACCAACCAGCAAATCCAATCCAATCAATCCTCATCCTCATCCTCATCCTCATCCTCATTTTTATCACAACAATAACCATCAAAATCCGCAAAGAACCACCAGACGCCAGCTCACTCATTACTAACTAATCCCATTCCAACCTCAAAATTTCCCAAAATGTTTTTAGTAGTCTCTTCCACCCATCATATTCCTCCAAAAAACAGTGTTGTTTGTTACTGATCAAGGAAATAGTCTATATCCTCATCAATTTCCCTTTGATGGAAGAAGTCCCAACCAAAGTAAAATTAGCTGTTCCTACACTGAAAAAATTAGATCTCTCAAGACTTACCTCCAAAAAATCAGGTCTTTGCTTGTGGGACTGCAGGAAAAGGGGTTCAAAAAACTAGTGAAAACCCACATCAAACTCACTCTTGTTCTCCTGACTGGAAAGATTGCCTCAATCAATCCAAATGTTAATTTATAAACACAAAATGGAAATTTGATTATAGTTAGTCTGTAAATAATTTTCACTTTTCTTTTGGAATCTATGCAATGCAACCTCATTTTTGAGCCCTTGTTATTTCCACACACATCCTTTTTTTCAACCCCAATTATTCTACCGAAACCCTCACAATTTGATACAAGAATTGAATCCCTTCTTGATCCTCACCCCAATCAAACAATTTGGATGGGAGGGAACAAGATGGGAGGAGATTATTTGACAAAAATACCAAGAAATGGAAAGAATAGGGCTTTCAACCCTCAAAATTTTATACAATGAATTGAATCCCTCTTGATCCTCACCCCAATCAAAGTATGTGGATAGAAGGGAAAATAATGTGAGGAGATGATTTGAAAAACATCCAACATGAAAACAATGTGGCTTTAAACCCTCAAAATGTTATACAATGAATAGAATTTATTTTGATACTCACCCCCATCAAATTATGTGAATGGAAGGAGATGATTTGAAAAAAAAAAAATACAGAGACATGGAAAGAATATGGCTTGTAAACCTCAAAATCTTATACAATGAATTGAATACATCTTGATACTCACCCCCATCAAATTATGTGGATGTGAGGGAACAAAATGGGAGGGATGATTTGATAAAAATACAAATAAATGGCAAGAATAGGGCTTTTCAGCACTGGCTAAAGGGGAAATTTTGGCGTTCTTTCCAAATATTTCATCTATATTAATATGAAGAGGATGAATCAAGTCCAAATTATCAACCACCAAGTTGATTCCCTTGGGTTTATTGGAGTTGACAATACCAAAGCCAGTGGATATTGACATTGAGTGGGCCTTTTTGTACTTGGCTCAATATTTCTTGAAGGGAAATGGTAGATTCACAGCTCATTGAGCCATGTAACCAACGCTGTACATGGCTCAATGGGCCATGTGGCACCCTACACAACTCAAATGAGCCATGTGGCATGCTACACGGCTCAAATGGGCCTTGTTGCATACTATACGACTCAAATGGGCTGTGTGGCATGGTACAAATCCCATTTGAGTTTTACGGCACGCTAAACAACTAAAATCAAGTTGTGTAGCCTCCACTCAATAATAAATAATGAATAAAAAATAATAAATTATAAATTATAAATAATAAATTATATATAATAAATAATGAATAATGAATAATAAATAATAAATAATAAATAATAAATAATAAATAATAAATAATAAATAATAAATAATAAATAATAAATAATAAATAATAAATAATAAATAATAAATAATAAATAATAAATAATAAATAATAAATAATAAATAATAAATAATAAATAATAAATAATAAATAATAAATAATAAATAATAAATAATAAATAATAAATAATAAATAATAAATAATAAATAATAAATAATAAATAATAAATAATAAATAATAAATAATAAATAATAAATAATAAATAATAAATAATAAATAATAAATAATAAATAATAAATAATAAATAATAAATAATAAATAATAAATAATAAATAATAAATAATAAATAATAAATAATAAATAATAAATAATAAATAATAAATAATAAATAATAAATAATAAATAATAAATAATAAATAATAAATAATAAATAATAAATAATAAATAATAAATAATAAATAATAAATAATAAATAATAAATAATAAATAATAAATAATAAATAATAAATAATAAATAATAAATAATAAATAATAAATAATAAATAATAAATAATAAATAATAAATAATAAATAATAAATAATAAATAATAAATAATAAATAATAAATAATAAATAATAAATAATAAATAATAAATAATAAATAATAAATAATAAATAATAAATAATAAATAATAAATAATAAATAATAAATAATAAATAATAAATAATAAATAATAAATAATAAATAATAAATAATAAATAATAAATAATAAATAATAAATAATAAATAATAAATAATAAATAATAAATAATAAATAATAAATAATAAATAATAAATAATAAATAATAAATAATAAATAATAAATAATAAATAATAAATAATAAATAATAAATAATAAATAATAAATAATAAATAATAAATAATAAATAATAAATAATAAATAATAAATAATAAATAATAAATAATAAATAATAAATAATAAATAATAAATAATAAATAATAAATAATAAATAATAAATAATAAATAATAAATAATAAATAATAAATAATAAATAATAAATAATAAATAATAAATAATAAATAATAAATAATAAATAATAAATAATAAATAATAAATAATAAATAATAAATAATAAATAATAAATAATAAATAATAAATAATAAATAATAAATAATAAATAATAAATAATAAATAATAAATAATAAATAATAAATAATAAATAATAAATAATAAATAATAAATAATAAATAATAAATAATAAATAATAAATAATAAATAATAAATAATAAATAATAAATAATAAATAATAAATAATAAATAATAAATAATAAATAATAAATAATAAATAATAAATAATAAATAATAAATAATAAATAATAAATAATAAATAATAAATAATAAATAATAAATAATAAATAATAAATAATAAATAATAAATATTAAATATTAAATATTAAATCATAAATAATAAATGATAAATAATAAATGATAAATAATAAATAATAAATAATAAATAATAAATAACAAACAATAAATAATAAATAATTATAAATAATAAATTACATATAATAAATAATAAATAATAAATAATGAATAATGAAAAATAAATAATAAATAATAAAGTATAAATTACAAATTACAAATTATATGGAGTAGTGTATGGGACCCCACGCGTTGAGGGGCCCTAAACAACTCCCACAGGTCGTGTGGGGCCCTACACAACTCCCACAGGCCGTGTGGCGCCCTAAACAGCTCCCACACGACTGGAGCCGTGAATGTAACATCACCCTTTCTTGAATCACTCCCGCATCTGTTTGGATGAAAGATCAAGCCTAACTTTTGATTTATTATTTATTTAATTGGCCATCAGGAGATAACCATAAATCTTAGAGGATGGAGGTTTGCCAACTTGTGTTTTATTGTCCAATCCAAAGCAAGCTTAATAGTTGGAGGTAATTTTGAGCCAGTTTACCAGGATGATGTGATCAGCTCTCTTGAGCTGATTTGAGCATTTGGAAACTGAATGGGGAGGATTGTTTGTTGAAGAGTTCCTGGGGGATGTTTGATTTTGTGCATTGGATTTGTGTGTGGACTTGCGGGGGGGGGGGGGGGGGGGGGTTGGCTGAGGGGCGTGAGGGGCCCTTTGAGAAGATTAAGAGGGATGAAGGAATCAAGTGATAAGAGTAACAAAGAAATGAGAGTTAGGAAGTGATGAAAGTAATAATTGATGCAAGTGAAAAAGTGAAGAGAGTGATAAAGTGATGAGAGTGATAAATTTATGAGAGAAATGAGTGATTAAAGGGCTCAAGTGATGAGGGTGATGAATCAGATTATGCCAATGAGGTTGAGGGTGGAAGGAGGTTCAAAACAAGGGGTGTATGACATGGACTAATAAATTGAACAAAGTGTTATTGGGGTTGCAAAAAAATTCAAATAATTTATCTGAAAAAACCGTTTTATTTTCAGGTAACTCTGATATGTCTAATGTGAATAAGTGTTTTTTTTTTTTTTAATTTTCATGGCGTGTTAGAAATTGGGGAATATTTCTGCAACACATCATTTTTTAATGATGGGTTCCCTAACTCTTATAAACCCTTATAGTTAAAAATGAAAATGTTTTGAGTGTGTATCACAGGTTTTACCTCAACCCATATTCTCACAGTGAAAATAATGATAAATAAAAGGGTAATATGCATTTTAAATTATAATTGTTTCTATTTTTGAATAAATACAAAGAAAAATGTTGGCAGAAAACTACTTTTGATTAATATTAGCACATTATTATTTTTTATTTTTCAGCTGGATTTTATTCAAGGGAACAAAACCTAATCAACAAGCTTTGAATTATTCTGAAAAATTGTCTTCCAAGATTTTGAACCCTTGGTTAAAAACTGTTCCCCAAAGTATATCTGATTTCGGGGCTGGAAAAGGATTAGAATGAAAATTTTAGGAAACTATATGTTTGAATTCTTCTAAAAAAATAATTCAGATAGGATAAAATTTTGAATTTGGAGTGGGTGGAGAATTAAGAGAAAGAAAAGTGCAAGGCATTCAGGATGAAAAAAGAACCACTGGGAATTTATATCCTTTATCAAGGAGGAAACCATTGCAGAGAAATTTCATCCAAAAATGTATTTGATTTGGGGCATAAATGTGGTTTATTTGCCTTTGTGCTTCTTTAAAAATTTCACACCAGATCTCATGCATTAATTTTGTTTACTTGAAGATTGGGTTGGAATCCAGCTCTTTGGCCATTTCTTTCATGATTGCAATCAAGTATTCACATTTAATCCCCAAAAAAACAGATGCTGCTCTTAATCCACATTTTCCATCTCCAATGGAATCTTGAACATGTGATACATGTGGAATATCTGTTTCAGGGGAAATCAAGTTTTTTTCATTGGAACTAAAAGGAAAAATGAGAATTCTTTTTAAAATAAACTATTGTTTGAATATACCTCTCAATTTTTCCATTGAAAATTGGTAAAATATTCCCAAATAAGAATCATATGACATAAGGGAAACCTAGAAAAAAAATCCAAAAAAATCCGAAAAACCAAAAAAATTGAGAAATTATTAAATGTACTCACTATCTCACTTATTGTGGTTTCTGTTGGTGCAGATACA
The DNA here is from genome assembly GCA_025617555.3 of Puccinia polysora. NCBI lineage: Eukaryota > Fungi > Basidiomycota > Pucciniomycetes > Pucciniales > Pucciniaceae > Puccinia > Puccinia polysora. The sequence continues at coordinate 23,717,916 of CM062622.1, forward strand.
TGCTTTCCAGGAGGATGGTAAGAGCCTTCATTATATTAATTTTATTCATTGTTTCTCTTGATTCTTTGACATGAATTTTATTCCTCCCAATTAACCCTCTTGTTGAAAATGGTTACAGAACTCTCACAAAAGATTGAATAGAAAAATTAATAAAAAAAAATATAAAAAAAAATCAAAAAAGAAAGCAAAGTCTCACTCTCTCAATAACATCCAAATATTTGAGCTCATCATTTTCTTAATATTTCTGTTCAGTCCAAAATTCATCCTAAATTAAAAAAATGAAAAAGAATTATTACAGAAATCTGTTCATATTTAAAACATTGTGTATATAACAAAATTAAACTCTTCCTCTTCCCCTCCCTCTTTGAATCGTTTGCCTTCCAATTTTCAAAAATTGAATAAATATATAAAGTGAAACAATAGATTCACTGAGGGGGCCTGAAACACCATTAAAAACCCAAAGAGTTATGATAAAAACCACTCGCAACATGCACAACCCCGCAGGGTTGTGTGTGTTGTTCACAATATATTTTGGGGAAAAAAAATCTCCAAATGGGCCATTTTAGAGGGTAATTAGGGGTGCATATGCACCCCTGAACTACATTGTAGTCCTGAAAACCCAAATTTGGGGATTTTTCATACATTGTGGGACTATTGGACCACAAAAAGAACTTTTAGAATTTTTTGCAAACTTAAACATACACAATGCTCCCCTGTTGGATAATTTTTTTTTTCAACACAGAAGAAAGTACACTTTGGAGTTGTTTGATTTAAATTTGGATTGAATAATTAAGTTCTTGAATTTTTTTGGATTATGAGAACAGTGGCAATCCAAAGCCCCCCGGGTTTCAACATGGCTGCATTGAAGGACTTAATTGAGAGTTCTTTTAAAAAGAATGTAGAAGAAGCCAGGGATTTGGGAAATAAAACATTGGAAGCCCCAATTGCATCCTTATCTAGGGTTAAATTTGAGGGACAAGATGTTTCACAACTGGAATTGACTGGTGATGGTGAAAATCATTTCATGTGCAATTTGATTGATATCATTTTTTCGAAAATAAGGTAACTATGGCAGGCAGAAATATGTAACTATCTCAATGTGAGGTGCCATAACCCCTTGAACCTTCTCCTTTGAGTGCCTTTTATTGAAAGATGGACTAAAAATATAAAAAATACACCTATGCTGCGCAATCATATGGGCAATGCGGAGGATAGTGAAAAATAACTGCGCTACCATGCAAACTGCACAAAGAATAGTGAGAAATAGAGTTGAAACCTAATTATTGTTCCTCAATGTCACCAAAATTTGACTGGAGGACAGAGAATATCTTTTGTTCATCCTTCAACCGACTCATTGTAATTAACTGGAATTCTCTGTCCTCAAGGTAAGTTCTCAGTCAAGGTGCTCATATTCCCTTGTCTCATTAATTAAATATCTAACTTCTCCTCTTCATCCCTCACGCTTCAATCATCCAGGTGTGAAAAATCAGAGGCTCTTACGTCCCATTTGTGTGCTTTCCCAAATCACTGCCTGAAAGTGTTTCATTAGGTTATGAGACCAGGTTGAATATTGATCTAGAAAAACCTCAGTAGCTTGCAATGAATGGAGGAGATCTACTGAAAGCTCTCTTCATTCTCAAAACAATAAATTTCAATTATGGAAATCATCCGTCAAAAGTTACCTCAGCGTGAATGACTTGGTTGTTCACCTCACCACTGCGGATTCCACTACCATGACCAAGTCTCACATCTTCTACAAGGAAAAAAGAAAGAAGTCCAGGGTCCTCACTATTTACATGGGGTATGCCCACTTCCAATGCCCAGTCAACCCTGAAAACAAGCAGAACCCCAGTGCACTCTGGAACCTGCTCAAAAACCACTATGAGTCCCACTCCAAGGATAATAAAGCACAACTCCACACAAAATTCCTTGATCTCACCTTCCACAAGGACATACAGTCCTTCCTCACTATAAAAATTCATATTGATGCTCTTACAGCTGTAGGACTCAGAATTGGCAACATGATCAATGGCTTTGTCCACCTCTACAAACCACTCATTTCCAAATACATACTCAGCCGCCTTCAAAGTACAATGGAATTCACCAAAGAAATACTGCACTCCAAACAACCACAGAAATTGAAGCTGTTCATGAAGGGACTTGAATCCAAATGACAGGAGAGAATATCTAGCACACATGTAAAAACAGAAGAGAAGCTGCTCAAGGAAGCTGCACAAAGCTAACCAGTATTCTCCAACAGGATGCATAATCCAAAAAAAATCCCAAGGAATCCATGTGAAGGGAGGTCAAAAATGCCAATAAATAGAAAATTAAAGCCAATAACACCAAAGTATCCCAGGAAAAAGACTCTGAGGGATCTTGCTTGTCTTCTGGCGCGTTCATCTGCATAAAGAGGGCTCTTACTATCAAAGCAATACTGGACAGCGGTGCAAGTTGGCATATTTTCTGTGACAAGAGCAACTTCACCAACTTGTGTGAAAAAACCTCAAAGGTCTAAACTTCCAATGGTAACAATCTTCAAGTGAAAGGCAACAGATTTTTTCAATTGGAAACACTGGATGGAAAGAGTATGAAATTGAAAGCTCTATTTGTGCCTAGCCTTCAAGGGACCCTTGTCAGCCTGGAAAGATTCTCTGCAACAGATTCAAGATACAGCACATCACCAACACTAAGATTTGCTTGATGAGAGAAGACAAACCCCTCCTCAAAGCTAATGTTGTCAACAACAAAGTTTTTTTGAAACTAAAACCAGAAAGAAAGAGTTTTTTAGATCTCAAAGTGAAATCTACGTCCAAGACTCATGTAGAACTACTCCACAGGCGCGGAGGAAAACCAAGCAACAAAGCATTGAAGAAAATTTATGGGGCCAACACTATCAATCTGCACTGCAAAAACCACCTCCTCTGTAAATCTCATTGCTTGCCCTCCAAGGGCCATATTCATTTTTACACTCAAGAACTTGAAACCCTTGTCATGTATTGCAGTGGGAGGATGACTCCCAGTTCTCTTTCCAGAGGATGGTACTACTTCAAAAGAATTTACTGGTTTACAGGATACAGATTCAAATACATCCTTAACAACAAGTCTGATGAGGTCCCTACTTTTGTCTCCTTCCTGACTAAAAGAATGAATCTCAAATCTACCACCTTAAAAAATTTTTTCTTTGAAGGAGCGCTGAATTTAACTAAAAAAAATTTCTAAGTCTACTTGAAGATAAAGGCATAGATTTCCATGTAAATAGTCCATAAAACCCTCAAAAAAACTCTGTTTTGGAGCAAGGAAACTCTACTACTAGCAAAAAGGCTTGTGCATTGTTTAAAAAAGCAAAACTACCTTCCGCATACTTGGAGGAAGCAGTGATGACGGAGGTATTCCTTGAGAATGTCACCCCCAGAAATAAATCCAACTGGATCTCTCCATATAAACTTTAGTTTGAGAATCCCTTTGAATTGACTTGGCTGAAGCCCTTTGGCTGCCGTGCATACGTGAAAATCCCCAAACATCTTCAGCAAGGAAATTTTGGGGACACTGCAGTCAGAGGAATCCTGCTTGAATATCAAATGGGTCTGGCCAATTGGTGAGTCCTTACTAAGGATGGCTGCGTCTCTTGTAGCCACAATGTCCACTTTGTCAAGAATAAATTTCCTTTTCTAGGCAAGAAAACTTCTCCTCCCAAGGTTGAATCACATCTGGTGATGTTCCTTGAGAGTTATGATGACATGGCCACTCTGGAAAGCTTCCAGCAGGCTCCACAGGACGTTGGAATGCCCAAAAACCCAGCCATGATCAATCATGCGCCTTCTGTTGCCACTCCTTCCATTCATGACTTACCTTTTCCATCTCCAACTCCACCATCCCAGTACTCAAGCGGCAGAAAACCTAAACCACCTTTGCGCAAGCCAGGAACCGGCTGGGACTATGTCCCAACTGATGGGGAGGCACCCAATGATGTTTTGTCAGATATCAATCCTTCCAAAATCCTGGACCCCAGTGACGCCCCCACGCAAGGGCCATTTTTGCCATGGTCCTGGCATTTCTTTTGGCGGGTGATTGGAACACGCCTTCCACCTTCTGCAAGGCCAAGCTGTGCCTGGAAAATTTTCAATGGATGGCTGAAATCAAGGCAGAACTGGATGCAATGGTGAGAATGAAGTTCTGGGATGTTGTCCCGATTGCAGTGGGAATGAGGCTCCTCAACACCGTGTGGGTCTTCAAGAGAAAACTGGATGAGCTGGTGAATATTATGAATTTCAAGGCAATAAGCAAGTGAGGAAGACTAAAAAATGAAATACGCTCCCACTGGGCTTTCCACGGCACTCAGGACTGCTATCTCACTTGGGCTGGCAAAAGGCTACGCAATCCATCAAATGGATGCAAAAAATGCCTTCCTGAACGGTGAACTTAAAGATTCCATCTTCCTAGTCCCCCCAGATGGCTTTGAGCTTCCTTCCAGCTACTTTATTTGGCTTAAAAGGTCCATCTACGGCCTGAAACAGGCACCGTGGGTATGGTATGGAAAACTCAAGTTGTTCTTCCACTATGCTGGCTTTTTTACTTTAACAGCTGACCCCTTTCTCTTCCCATCCCCCAACAACGACTGGGAGTGCTATTTTTGTGTTTATGTTTACAACCTGATTATAATCAGCTCAAATGTCAACATATTCAAGCATCTCTTCATCCAGCACTAAATCATGAAGGACCTGGGGGTGGCTACCCATCTCCTTGATTTTCACCTTTCCCGCAAAAGGGAAGTCATGATGCTCTTGCAACATGCCTATCTCAAATGCATCCTGTCAAAATAATAAATTCCGGACTGTAGGCTGGTAACCACGCCCATGGCTCCCAGCACCTGTCTCACAGCTTCAACTGTCAAAGCCCATCAACTATTAATCTCAAAGAGGATCAATTATATTCAGGCCATCAGGCTGTTGAACTACTTTTCTGTATTGACAAGGCCCAACATCTTGTTCACCCTTTCTCAGATTTCTAAACATCTGAATATTCCCAACAATACCAAATGGGAAGCGGTTCTCAACCTCCTCTGTTACCTCTTTGGCACTTGTGATGTCACCCATGTCCTCCATCGCTTTCATCAAGCATTGTTGAAAGTATACACTGATTCTGACTTGGGAAATTGCCCTGAAACCCGGCGCTCTTACTCTGGCTATGTGGCAATTTTGGGCAACTCTGTAGTATCCTGAAGTTCAAAAAAGCAAGAGACAGTCTCTAATTCCACCACTGAGGCTGAGTACAAAGCGGTCTACAAGGGGCTCCAGGAGGTGGTGTGGATTCATCCAATTCAATTCCCTTCGCCTCTCACTCTCTGGAACCCCTCTCTTCTTGTAAACAATTGGAGGGCTCTGATGCTATCTCTGAAACAAATGTACCAGTTGAGATCTAAACCAATTTATGTGAATGTTCACTGGATCCAGGAAATACTCAAGGAAGGCAACATTGAGGTCTCTTGTATCTCCACTACCTGAAATATGGCCAAAATGCTCACAAGGTAACTTCTGCGGCTTATGCACTCCAGGGACTGTGTGGCTCTGAATATGGCAATTTGAAGAGGAAGGGGGGTATTGAAACATGGGCTCCAAAACATAACACCTATGCGTATGCTGCCAATCATATGGGCCACGCGGAGGATAGTGAAAAATAACTATGCTCCCATGCAAACTGTGCAAATCATAGTGAGAAATAGAGTTGGAACCTAATCTATCTTCCTCAATGTCACCAGACTTTGACTGGAGGACAGAATCTTTTTCATTCACTCTTCAACCTACTCATTGTAATTAACTGGAATTCTCTGTCCTCAAGGTAAGTTCTTGGTCAAGGTGCTTGTGTTTCATTTTCTCATTACTTCAATCTCTAACTTCTCCTCTTCAACCCTCAAACTTCAATCATCCAGATGTGAAAAATCAGAAGCTCTTTTGTCCCGTTTGTGTGCTTGCCCAACTCACTGCCTGCTGGTGTTTCATTAGATACTTTCATCAGATCCTGTTTCTTCTTTCAGAGACTCTCATTCATTCATTCTTCAAACTACTCATTGTAATTTTCCAGTCTTCTCTATCCTCCATGGGGGAATAATCAGAAGCTCTTTTGTCCCACTTGTGTGCTTGCCCAACTCACTGCCTGCTGGTGTTTCATTAAGTGTGAAGAATCAGAAGTTCTTTTGTCCAGTTTGTGTGCTTGCCAACTCACTTCCTGCAGATGTTTAATTAGATTTGAACAAGTAGAAGCTCTTTTTTCCCATTTGTGTGCTGGCCCAACTCACTGCCTGCTGGTGTTTCATTACCTTTCCTATTGCGCAAGCAGCCAAATACTTTTTCCAAAAAATGGGTGTCCAAGCATGGCTATGCTTTGAAAAAATTCACCATGAAAAGAATGGCTCAAACTGCCGGCAGGTGTAGCACCTGGGATGGTGAGTGAAACCTGTTTTGAATTTTTTGGGTTTTAGATTCAAACATCAAATTTATTTCTGTATGGTCTCATTATAATTATGCAACATATATATTTAATGCATCAATAGAATTTAAAAACTTTTCATAGGAAGAAGAATTGGGAATCCATGTATTTATTGTTAATATCATAATTGTTTTACAACTGTCAAGAAATTTGGTTCAGAACTGTGTTGCATGAAAATTCCACTGGATTTGTATCAAGCTTCATAAGTAAATTTTATCAATTTGATTTAAAAAAGGAAATTCAATTCTTATTTATAGACTAAATTTGTTGTTTTCTTTCTCCTGCGAGAATAAATTTCATCCCAGTGGATATGCTAATCTTATTTTGTAAAGAGAAAAATTTGGAAAATTATCTTTAAAAAATTGCAAAAAGCATGGGCTGGATTCACTCACATCCATAATCCAAATATGAAAAAAAACTAATAATATGATTAATAATTTTTCCTTAAGTCAATGTTACTTTTACACTTTTTCTTGTTTGATTTTTTTTTGAATTGAGCTTTTTATCAATATGTGAAAATTAAATTTTTGATTTCTGTTCTAACTTTCATTTTGATTTTTTTTTCATTTAAATTCTAAAATTTTTGATTTATCCCCTTTTTTATTTTCTTTCTTTCTTTATTTTCTTTTTTAATTGTTTTTGATTTTTCTCAATGCTTTTGATTTTGATATTTTTTTATTGATTCTGGCCATTTTTTTCCCAACCCTTACGCTTAAACAGATAGATATTTTACATGCCCCTGATTTTCTGAAACCACAGACATTTCCCTGGAAACACAGGAATTTCGAGGATTTATTTTTGTGAAATTTATAACAATAAAGCCTTATAGATTACTATGTAAAGCCCTTATGAATAATCACTTGAAATTTTCAAATTATTTTGAGACCCTCAAAAATCCATTCAAAAACAAAGAAAAGAAAAGTCTCAATGGATTGTTGGGACTTGTCCTTTGAATTCTAATTTAACTTCTTTTGGTGCTTTAAAGACTTAGAATTGTTACAAATCAATTAAAAATCTTTAAATTATCTTCTTGGCATTTACTTGATGTATTATAGGCTCCTCAAAATTGCATTCAATGCAAAAGGACTCTGAAAATCACAATGTTTTCAATATTTTTTTAAAATCAGGAATGAAAGTTTCTTTCTTGTCAAGTATTTTTAACATAATTAAAATATTGAAGTAAAAATGATTTGGAATTTTAATCAAAGCTTTTTGCCCATGAAATATGTATCAAAAAAAATGAGTTCAAATAAAAGGGGTGGTAAATGGGATGGTCTAAATTTTGAAATCATATTTTCATTAGATACTAATAAAAAACAAAAAATATTCATGTAAAATATAATTAATGGTTGAGTCAAAATCCTCAAAGGGCTTGATCATAAAAACAGATTAGTGTTGGAACTGCTTTTGGAATTGTTTCTGTATTTTCTTTTTCTTGTAAATATCAAAAAAGAAAGATAAAAAGAACATCCAAGCAGCCCCAGTACCTAAACAATTTTTTTAAACTGGCCAGGGGATCTTAAAAAAGAATTCCTGTAATTTTAAGGTTTTTTTTCTCAATTTATTTTTAACTTATTTTCATTTAATTTTTGTTTGGTTCAGGTTGAATTCACAACCCATTTGAGTTGTATAATCAAATCAAATGGGCCTTGTGGCATGCTACATGACTCATTTTGAGTGATGTGGCCTCTAAAAAACTCAATTGAGTCCTGTTGCTTCCACGAAATGGTTGATAGTGGTGTGACAAAACACACAACTCAAATGGAGTTTTGTGGGATTTTACAAGGCTTGGGTGTAGTTGTTTAGCGTGCCAAACGACCAAAAACCATTTTGGGCCAGAAATAAAGAGAATGAAAAATTAAAAGGTGCCAAAAATAAATAAAAAACTAAAAAAAACAATAAAAATTGGTGGGACCCAGGGCTCACCTGGGTCCAGTCTCATCCTCAAATGGGGGGGGGGGTGTGTAACGGGCGGACATGCTTTCCCCCACTCCTTTCTGTCAATTCCCTGGAGGGGGCAGTCAAATCCCCCACCAGGGCCCTGGAGGTTGATGCCCCCAGGGCGTCAGTAAAAAAAGATAGGGAGGCGGGTGGTCATATCCCCCTTGGTAAAGGGAGGGGGAGAGCACCCCTTGTTGTTGGTAGGAGGCTGCTCAGGTGCCCCCCACTGCTGGTCTTCTCAATCCAGTCTTCTTTGCTGGCTGGTTGCAACCAGGGATGCTCAGAATTGTGTATGGGCCCCCACAGGTCAAGTGGGCCATGTATGGCCCTAAAAAACTCCCACACAACTGGGAGTCATCAATTTTTCATCTCCCTTTTTGTTTTAGTCCTTCAAATTTCTTTCAATTCCATTTTTTTCCTTTTAATGGTCAATTTCATTTAACAAAAATGAAAGTTTTTTTGTATTTTATAAGTTGATTTTGGTGAGAGTGAAAGATTTTCTAGAAGTTTGATGTTGATCCTTGAACACTAGCTCATCCTCACTCCAAATGGTGTTTTTGAAGCATCATCAAACATTAATTTTGAGGGTAATCACTGCAATAGTGTGCAATCCCATATGGTAGGGTAGGACCAACAATTTCAGCTGGAAGAACCCAATGTAATCCAGTGCCTTTCCCCTCCCACCTTGGTTAAATTGAAAACACTGGTATATGTATCCCCCCAGAGAAAGGAAATGCTTGTGCATGTAAAATTCCATGAGGGAATAAAATATTCATGCATTTAGAAGTAAGGGTCATGAGAAAAAAAGGCTGTTGATTTTCTATTTTTAATTTTTAATTTTTAATTTTTAATTTTTAATTTTTAATTTTTAATTTTTAATTTTTAATTTTTAATTTTTAATTTTTAATTTTTAATTTTTAATTTTTAATTTTTAATTTTTAATTTTTAATTTTTAATTTTTAATTTTTAATTTTTAATTTTTAATTTTTAATTTTTAATTTTTAATTTTTAATTTTTAATTTTTAATTTTTAATTTTTAATTTTTAATTTTTAATTTTTAATTTTTAATTTTTAATTTTTAATTTTTAATTTTTAATTTTAAATTTTTAATTTTTAATTTTTAATTTTTAATTTTTAATTTTTAATTTTTAATTTTTAATTTTTAATTTTTAATTTTTAATTTTTAATTTTTAATTTTTAATTTTTAATTTTTAATTTTTAATTTTTAATTTTTAATTTTTAATTTTTAATTTTTAATTTTTAATTTTTAATTTTTAATTTTTAATTTTAAATTTTAAATTTTAAATTTTTAATTTTTAATTTTTAATTTTTTAATTTTTAATTTTTAATTTTTAATTTTTAATTTTTAATTTTGAATTTTTAATTTTTAATTTTTAATTTTTAATTTTTAATTTTTAATTTTTAATTTTTAATTTTTAATTTTTAATTTTTGATTTTTGATTTTTGATTTTTAATTTTTAATTTTTAATTTTTAATTTTTAATTTTTAATTTTTAATTTTTAATTTTTAATTTTTAATTTTTAATTTTTAATTTTTAATTTTTAATTTCTAATTTTTAATTTTTAATCTTTAATTTTTAATTTTTAATTTTAAATTTTCAATTTTTAATTTTTAATTTTTAATTTTTAATTTTTAATTTTTAATTTTTAATTTTTAATTTTCAATTTTTAATTTTTAATTTTTAATTTTTAATTTTTAATTTTTAATTTTTAATTTTTAATTTTTAATTTTTAATTTTTAATTTTTAATTTTTAATTTTTAATTTTTAATTTTTTATTTTTTATTTTTAATTTTTAATTTTTTATTTTTTATTTTTAATTTTTAATTTTTAATTTTTTATTTTTTATTTTTTATTTTTTATTTTTTATTTTTTATTTTTTATTTTTTATTTTTTATTTTTTATTTTTTTATTTTCTATTTTCTATTTTTTATTTTTTATTTTTTATTTTTTATTTTTTATTTTTTATTTTTTATTTTTTATTTTTTATTTTTTATTTTTTATTTTTCATTTTTTATTTTTGGTTTTTTATTTTTTATTTTTATTTTATTTTATTTTATCATTTTATTTTTTTGAATTTCTGGATTTGGCTGAAAGACTTAAAAAACTCCTGGTAGATTTTTGATTTTTCTCCTCAAACACAAGGTCATCCTACCTACAAACCATGTTTGTGAAAGACCATAAAACATTAAATTTTTGATACTCAGTGCACTGGTGTGCACTCCCATATATTAGTGAAGGACCAAGAATATCAATGCCCAGAATCCCAATATGTTTCAAGATTTTTTTGATTTTTTTGATGTATCCCTCCTTTTTTTGTGGTTTTTTGTGGTTTTTTGTGTTTTTTTTTTTTTGAATTTTTTTGTTTTCATTTTCATTGTCATTTTCATGTTGGTTTTAATTTTAATTTTCATTTTCATTTTTATTTTCATTTTCATGTTTTTTTCCCTCCATTAACATGGTGGACAACTTAGGCTAAGTCATCCACCTCCCCAAAGGCATTTGGATTTTGTGACATTTTTTGTTAGATTTTTTTTTTGGATTTTTTCCCCATTTTATTTGATGATTTTCCCCCACTGATTCTTGTGAATCCTCTTATTTCCAGAAAAACAAACAACTTAGCCCAAGTTTTCCATCAACCTGACACTTCTTTGTGGCAAGAATGTGCCCTGTCTGGCTCCCCCGGCCCATAAGGGAGGCATGCAAACAATTCCTGAAGGATGGTGGACAAATAAGCGTAAGTTCTCCACCATGTTGATGGGGAGAAATAAAATAAAATAAATCAAATCAAATTTTTTTAAAAAAAATCAAAAAAACTAATAAAATTCAAAAAAGTCAAAAAAAAATGATCAAAAAAAAATGAAAAAATCTTAATGCCATCTGGAATTTTGGACAACTTAGGCTAATTTTTCCACCATTCCAGACCAAAGAAATAAGAAAACAAAATCAAAATCAATTTAAAAAAAAATTGAAATTGAAATAAAACCAGAAATCAATGAGATCACAAAAAAAAAATCCTGGACAACATTTTGGTTCTGCCACCTAAAGTTCTTGGTCCTGCCCTACTTTATGAGGGTGCACACCAGTTCACTGCGTATCCAAAATTTAAATTTTCTGATGGTGTTTCACAAACACTGTGCATAGAGATGATGGGCTAGTGTTTGAGAAGCATAATGAAAAATCTACCAAAATTTTCTCAATTTGTCCACCAAAATAATAAAAAATTAAAGAAATGAAAAAAAAAGAAATCAAGCCATCTGGTATGGTGGAGAACTTGAACTATGTTGTCTATCTGGCCAGACCAAAAAAAAAAAAAATAAAAAACGGAAATGTTAAATTAAAAACCCTGGAATTGCAAATGGGCATGAGTTTCTGTTCACAACCCATACGTGTCTTGAGCAGGGAATAAAGACTCAACAAGGAGTGAGCAAAGTTGCTCACAACTTGTGCATAGGCTGGGGGGTTTGAATTAGAGTTTCACAACCCCCCAGGGGATGCGCAAGTTGTGAGCAGGGGTTGTGCCTGTTTTACAGGCCCATTTGGGCCAAAATAGCCCCAAATGGGCCATTTGAGGGGGGAATTGGTGTACCAAGGCACCTCTGAACCACATTTGAGTTCCACCAACCCAGATTAGGGGATGTGGCATACTATGTGGGACTATCATTGGACCACAAAAAGAAAATTTTGAATCAAATAATCTGCCTATTGGCAAAACAAAGTCTTGTCAAAAATTGCACACATCACTTGTTTGTTACATAATTTTATTTTCCTCAACACATAAGTGAGAAAATGTTTGGAGTTTTTGAATCAAAAATTGATTGAATAATCAATTTCTGTTTAATTTTTTTTAATGGCAACAGTGGAAAGCCAAATACCCCCTGTTTTGAACATAGCTGCATCAAAGGACTTAATTAAAATTTTTCTTAACAAAGCTTTGGTGAATCTAGGGATTCAGGCAGGGAGTTGAAAAAGAAAACATTCTAAGCCCCAATTTCATACTCATCTAGGGGTAAAATTGAGGAACAATATTTTTTTCAAAACTGGAATTGACTCAAGGTGGTGGGTCACATCTCATATTCCATTTGACTGAGAAGGATTTGGCTTGATTAATACTAACGTAACCATGTGGGGTGTAACTATGAGGTTCCAAAAGTGCTTGAGCCTCCACCTGTGAGAGCCTTTGCTAGTAGGAAAAAAAAATACAAGGTTTATATTCAAAAATGGTCATCCATGCATGGCTACTCATTGACAAAATTCAAGTCAAAGAAGGATAAAGATGTGGATCTAGCATGGGGCAGATTTGTGGTATATGAAGGGCTGTGCCTCACCAAAAAGGAAAGGCAAACTAACACAAGGAAGGTTGTGTTTCAATTCATTTTCCATTCAAGTTTTAAAGTAGAAGATTCCAGGTGGCATCTATCCACTAGAAATGGCCAACAAAATCATCAACCATCTGAAAACCCCTAAGTGCATCCTCAACTGAGGAGAATCTCTTGTCAAACCTCGGACCAAATGAAAGAAGGCAAGAAACACGGGCTCAATAAAGTGCAAATTATAAGATAATTGAGCAAGATTGATGGTGTAGAATACATTGATGATAGAAAAATCTATAACAATAAGCACAAGGTAAAGCTTGAAGAACTGAATTGGAAAGGTGTTATGGAGGTTCTATTAGAAATGCTCCAGGAAGGCCAGTGGGTTTCCAGGTCAAAATTTGGTGGATAGGGTCACTTAGAGGCCCTGTTCTTTGCCCATCCTGAGTCTGTAAAACTTTGCAAAAAAGAAAAAATACCATCATATTGCTTTGTTGGATTGTACTTAGAAACCCAATAGGTATAAAATCCCTGTATTGCATGTTGTAGGAATGACATCCAACAGGAAACATTTAACAAAGACTTTTGTTTTGATAAAAAAATAAACATATGAGTTCTACATTTAGGTGTTGGATGCATTAAAGGAGTTGTCTAATGATCCTGAGAGGCTTCCTAAAGGCTTTGTGATGGACTGTGAAAAAGCTCTGATTTGTGCTATTGAACATAGTTTCCCTGGGTAATCCAGAAAGTTGTTCTCCTGGAACTTGTCCAAAAATATTCAAGCAAATTGTAAAGTTTGCTTCAGTAATGAAAATGTGGGATGGAAAATTTTCATGACTCTGTGGGAAAAGTATGGGGCCTCTAAAACCAAGGGGGAGGCAGAATTAAATGATGCTGAACTAAGAGTATGCCATTAGGGCATATTGGAGTTAAGTCAACCCGCCATTTTTCAATTTTGGGTTTCAAACCAAATCTGCCATTACAAAGCCACCATTAAAAATCAAAAAACCCACTTATTTCACATCAGACATGTCAGAATTACGTGCAAATAAGTGGGTTTTCTCAAGTAAAGTATATTAAGGCTTCCAAAACCTGTCCACTTCATACACCCCTGGTTTTCCACCTCCACCAACATCCAAAAAATTCTACGTCCAACCTCATCTGAAAAAAATTTGATTCATCACTCTTCATCTCTACATTGCTATCCTCATCACTTTATTGCTTTCATAACCTCCAGCTAACTCTCATTGCTTCAATATCCTCATGTCTTCATAAATATAATGACTTCATCACTTCATCACTCTCATTGCTTTATTTCTTTGATCACATCCAGCTAACTTTAATTGCATAACTATCCTCATCACTTCATCACTCTCATCACTTCATCAATCTCATCACTTCATCACTCTCATAACTTTATTTCTTTCATCACATCCTAACTCTCATTGCTTTATTCCTCTTGTCACTTCATCACTCTCATCTCTTCCTATCCTCTTTGCCTCATCACTCTCATCCCCTCATCCCCTCATCACTCTCATCACTTCATCACTCTCATCACTTCATCACTCTCATTGCTTCATTGCTTCATCCCTTACTCTTTTTAAATGGCCCCTCAGCAATCCTCCTCCCCCAAGTCCACTAAAAAATTAAATGTAAGAAAGCAAAAATCCCCCAGGAACTCAAAATAACACAATCCTCCCCCATCAGCTTCCACAGGGGAAGTCAGCTCAACAGAGCTGTTCACATCATCCTGGTAAACTGGCTCAAAATTCCATCCAACTTCAATACTTGCTTTGAATCCCCAAATGAAACACAAGTTGGCCAACCTCCTTCCTCTAAGGTTGACGGTTATCTCCTGATGGCCAACGAAATCAAGAATAAATCTAAAGGTAGGCTGGATTTTTCATCCAAACAGATGCAGGAGCAATTCAAGAACTATTGAACCAAGTAAAAAAAAGCCCACTCAATGTCAATCTCCGACGGCTTTTGTATCACCAACTCCAATAAAGCAAAGGGAATCAACTAGGTGGTTGATAATTTGGACTTCATGTATCCTTTTTATGTTAAAATGGATGAAATATTTTGAAAGAAGGCCAATATCACCCCTTTAGCCACTTTTGATTCCCAAAAATCAGATTCAGTTGATGCTGAGGACCTGGATGTGGATGCTTGGCCTAGCAATGATGATCCCAATGAAACCTATTAGTGGCCCCAATCTGATGTTGAGGAGGATATTCCCACATAATCAGCTCCAATCACGTCTAAATCAGCATTGATAAACAATTCAAACCCTTCCTTGGACCCCTCACTTTCTTCTTTGGATTGCTCTCTTCCTGGGGTGAAAGAACTAAAAAACTTGGAATACAAGGAGCAAGTTATTCCTGTATCACCACTATTGTAATCATCTTCTCAAGTAAGGAATCAAGATATTTTCTCTTCTGTCTGGTTAATCCTGACTGATTTAGATTGTAAAAAAACAGGCTCATCCATTCCTGAATGGCCAAATACTCAGGCCAATGGGGCCTCCCACATTCCCTTCAAATGAGATCAATGAAATTCCCACACAAACATCCTCTACAAAGGGAAACCAAAAGTACTCCAATTCCATCAAAATCAAACCCAATAGCATTCAAAATAGGAGAAACACTTCAAATTTTTCAGGGTTTGAGGAGATCATGGAGAAGCAAGATTCTGATGAGCCCATTGGGTTCTCCTTTGTTTCCAAATCAAGCTCATTCCTATTCCCCTCTGAAAAACAGTGAAATTTCAAATTGAATCTGAAAAACTTCAGTTTGAAAAGGAGAAGTGGGATTTTCAAATGGCCATTGATTTTCAAAATAAGGGCACCAAGAGTTTGGCTCATCAACAAAAATGGGATGCTGAGTGGAAGTTAAAAGAGGCTGAGCTAGAATTTCAAAAAGAGGGAAAGGAGAAGGATTAACAGAAAGCAAAACTGGAAATGGAGAGGGAACAACTGGAAACAGAAAAAAAGGATAAGTTGTCCATAGCTGTGGCCTGCATTGGTAGCAAGAGAAAGGTAGATGAATTCAAGCAGATTACTCAAATTCTGGGCTTGAAAATATATTTTATCTAATGAAAAACTTAAAAAGAAAAAAATAAAATTATTTTTGATTACAACAATGGTTACAATGCTTGATACTATTTTTAACCCCACCAATGAACAAACATTTTTTTTTATTTATACTTGTTTCCCAAGAGTATATTTTCCCACTTTCCAAGTCCCTGAGAATTTTTTGAGTTTTTTTGTTAATTTGCATGGACATGGCCATTCTGGTATGGGTGCTTGTGTCCACAGCAGGAAATTCACAGTGCTTGTACTGATTTGCTGCCCAAACCATTTTCAGTATACTTTTTTGCTTGTAATAAATTCCAAACCCCAGGTCTGGAAATACAAATTAGCCATCTGACACTTGAAATTCATCTGTGGTTTCAATAATTTGTCCATTTGATTTTTTGGTTGGAACTGCCAGTAAAAAGGAATAAACCAAGATTTCAACTTTGTCAATGTAAGTTGAGTTGTAAAAAGAGTTGGATGTGAAATTGAAAACTGGAGAGAAGTCAAAGGGTGTAGGCTTGGAACCAAATTCCAGAGATGAGAAGGAGGGGATGTTGTTGTCCTTCATTATTTCATGGTTTGATTAAAAGGGAAGTCTGGCCAAATTGCAAAACATTTGTCCTAAAATTTGAGAGACTTTGTTGGCCTTGAGGTTGATACCAGTGTACCCTTGAGGGGAAGATTGAATGGATTATTTCTTCACATAGCATCCAAATAAATCAAAGGGGTGCATTGATTTTTGCAATCCAATTGCCCACATTTTCCCACCCTAAGATCTTGAGGGACCAACAGTGTTGACAAATTGTTTTTTCTGGTGAAGGAAAGTTGTAACAAAGTTGATGTCCTTCTTTTCTTGGTTGAGATGTTTATCCAACAAGACAAATTAAATTATTGAAACAAGACCCTTGTGATCAGAGTGATTGCAAATAATTAATTTGCAATGGGTGAACAAATGGAATTGGTTGATTTTCTGCTTGGAATGTTCAAACACAGTGGGTTAGGGTTTTCAATTGTTGTTTTTCTTTTTGGAAGTGATGGCAGGATACAGATCCAAAGGTTGTAGTTTCTGTCCATACCATACAAAATTTTCATTGATCCCCCCCTCTGCAAGTTCCAAAGAGATTTCTGATGCCCTCATTTGATCCCTCTTTTGCTTCAAAGCCCTCTGCTTGCCACCTCTATTTATGTTTTTACCTCATCTCCTTCCATCTTGTTACCTCCCAGGCAAATTCTCCGCTTAAGGTGAGGATCAATAAGGGATTCAATTTGGAGTATAACATTGTGAGTGCAGTGGGAGAAGCAAGAGAATGGAAGCAAAAGGGGTCAAAGAAGGGTTACAAAAGAAAAACATGTCAGTCACGTGATGACAAAAATACTTTTTTTTTTTAAAAAAAAAAATTACCAGTGTGTGAAACAAACAGGCTGGGATCAGTGGGCCAGGGAGGATGGGGAAGGATGGGCTTGATTGTCTTGGGAGAAGGAGGGGCTCTGTTGGCTGGGCAGGAGGAGGGGGGGGGGGTGGCTCAGTCAGCTGGGTAGCAGGGGGTTGAGTAGGGGCTGGCGGCAAGTAAGGGGGGGTGGGTGGAGCACGCAGGGGGAGGCCAGCTGTTGGCGGGGGACATTGGCAAGGGTAAAGCAAGGGGGGGCCGTCGGCAAGTGCAAAGAAAGAGGGGGCTGTGGCTGTTGGCGTTGGAAAGCCAAGTGGGGGGGCAAGAGGGGGCTGTGGACATTGACGCTGGAAAGCAAGGGGGTGGCCGTTGTCATTGGAAAGCCAAGGGAGGGGGGGAAACCTTTGACGTTGGCAAGGGTGGGGATTGCAGTTGGCGTCAGAAAGCCAAGGGGGGGGGGGGGGAAAGAGGGTAGGGCAGCCAGAGGGGGCGGTGGCCATTGGCCTCAGCAAGCAAGGGGGTGGCTGTTGGCATTGTTGAGCAAGGAGGGGGGGGCATTAGTTGGGAGCAAGGTAGAGGGGGTGAGGGGGAGGGAAAAGGGTGATGAGGAGGAGGGGGGGGAGCTTAACTGGGGAATCAACCAAGGAGGTGAGGTGAGGGGGCTGAAGGGGGATGGAGGGGGATGGATGTCAGCATTGGATGATGGGGAGTATGAGGAGGAGGGGGGGAAGCTTACCAGGTGTGCTAGTGAGGTGGAGGTGATGGGTGAGGTGGTGGTGGTGGGTGAGGAGGAGAGTGGACTGGTGATTTTGTGGGGTTAGGTGAGTGGTTTGGTGGGTTGAGGTGTTGGGTCTGTTTTGTCTAAGTCCACCAAAAGAGAAAAATAAAAAGAAACCCAAGTGAGTCAGACTAAGATTCTTGGTTGAACAACCAAAACCAAAAAAAAAACAGTGAAGGTTTTTTTACCTATTTCAAAATAAAACATTAATTATCAAAGCAAGCAAGCGTGAGAGGTAAAATTCTTTCTCTCGTATAATAAGATGATGGAGAATATGAGACAGGGATGACTTGAGGCAGATCCAGAATATAATCTTCAAATATTTTGTCCCATTCATCTTTGATGCTGGCCAAAAGTTTGTGAATAATTACAAAAGTGATAATCCAGTTGATGAGGAACTTCATGTCTTTGGGGTTTTGAAGCTGGTTTCACATTTCCCTTGAGATCGCCCATCTTCCTTTCAGGACTTCTATTGCATTCTCAATCCAAACTTGTGGTTGGGGAAGATGATAGTTGAAATTTGTTTTTCCTTGATAATTGGATGAAACATTCTAGTATGCTGGAACCACATATTTCCCACTATCATAAGCCAAATTTCCAAGAAGGTATTGATCTTGGTCAAAGTAGTTCTCTGGTTGTTGGGAAATCTGCATCCAATTGAAAACATATGAATCATGACAAGAACCCAGAAGGCCAGTGTGGAGAGATATGAACTTCTTGTTTTTATCAGAAACAAGTTATAGGGCCACAAAGTACCTAAACAAAGAGATGCAACATATTTTGTCTTTTATCCAAAGTTTTATCAAAGTAATTGGAAAAGAATGAATCAATTGCCTCTTTTTCCAATCAAAATAGTGTTTGCCATCTAGCTTGGGTTTTTGACTCAGGGGGATGGTGGTTCCATCAACAAAACCAATGCAACCTAAAAATCCTTCTGTCTCCATTACTTGAGATATCTCCTTGCGTTCTTCTTTGGTTGGCCAACAAAGAACTGGGCAATGGAAAGATAGGATAGCAATCATGACTCTTTTGGTGTATAAGTCAATGGTTCCATAAAAAACTTAGAATAGATTTTGTAATTGATGAATTGCTGCTCCATTTCCATTTGATCCCAATCTACAAAGATCAAAAGCCAGTTGGATAGCTGGATGCATTCAGAATTCCAAGAATTGTTCTATAAGATGTGGTGGTCTGCAATCATCTCCAAATGTTTTATGAATGAAGGCAATATAGTTTGGAACAATTGCTGGAAGCTTAAGCCAGGGAGGAGATGAAGCTTTTGCCTTTAATACATAGGATTGTGGAGATTTTTTCATCTTGTAACCATGTATTCCTTTTCAAATAGAGAATTAAAAGCCAACCTATTTGATTCCAAATCAGAGTCTGAATGGGATTCAAATAGTAACAAAAGTTCAGTCAGCTTTTTTGTTTTTTCAACTTGCTACTGGAAAGTTTGATTGGACATGTTGAGATGAGAAAGATGTTGATGGGATGTGGGTTGATGAGATGATGAAGGGATTTGTGTGAATTTATAGAGATGTGAACAAATGGAGATGTGAAGCAATGGAGATGAGATGTGTGTGATGTGATGGGGATGGGATTGGTACGGATTTGCTGGGAAGAGGTGCCAACGGGTGTTTTGGATGTGATGGATGGTGGATGGATGATGATGCATAAATCGTGGGTTTAATGGCGGGTTTGATGTTTTAAATCTGCCATTTTCATGAAACCGGAAATTTTGAAATGCACCAGTTAGGGGGTATGGGTATTTAAGAAAACCGCCATTAAAAATGGCAGGTTTTGTCAAAAAAAATGGCAGGTTTCAAATGGTGGGTTTTCTAACTCTGATACACCCAAATTTATTGCTTCTTATGTTCATCTCTTCTGGGAATTCTTATTTTAAAACTTGTATAAAGTTTTTCTTGAAAGACCCTTAGGATGTTCTGGAGTTTATGGAAAAGCACATTTTCCCTTTCAAAGAGAAGTTTGAAGCCGGTGGACTTGTGTCAAACCAGACTTTGAAATTAAAGAAACATCCTGGGTCAAAGGGACCCATGCTACTTTCAAAAAATACTTGAGGGATATTTGGGGACCATTTTAGATGTGTGGAAAAACCTGAAAGCAACCATTGAAAGCCAAAAAAAATTGGTGCATGTGTCAATTTATACCTCTTGAATAAATTTGGAACTTTTCTTCTAAAAGAACTTTTACCTTTGGGTTACAAATTGTTAATTGAGGCAATTTAATTCATTGGAAAAGCATTCAAGAAGTGAAAGCGCAACCATGATGGAAAGGTGTGCTCAAAGCTATATTGAAAAAGAATGGGATTGCCACTTTCCCAAATTCTGAGGGAAATACTAGCATCAAGAGGATCTGTTGTGCTTGAGGATTTTCATTCTGAGCGGGGGTTATACTCTGACCCCTCCAGTGAAGTAAGGTATCTTTTGGGGTTTTTTGAAGGTTAAAAATTATAGGATTGACAGATTGATCATTTTTTTAATGATTGACACAGATCCAGTTATTTAAAAATCAAAATTGTCTAAAGGTTGAATTCAATGCTTCTGGAAAGGCCAAAAAAAGTTAGATTGGTGATTTTAAAGTCCATGGTTGATTATACAGAAACTGTGATTTCCAAGCCAAGGCTTGAGCCAATGACTTCACAGTCCAGTTGGGGTTGAGCCACAATGAAAGCAACTTGTTGTGAACTTTCAAATATGAACACATTGAAAGAGAACTTAAGAGGGAAAAAAGGGTTAAAAGGGAACAGGAAAGAACAAAGACAGGCAGTCTTTTATTTTCATTGTTAATTTTTATGGTTTAATGACCTGATAGGATAATGATTTCTGTTGTGAAAGGAAGTCTCTTCATCTGAATTTCATAGTTCAGAGGAAGAAAATAAAAGTGAATCATGTTCTTTTCAATTTGAATGAGAATCATTTTCCAAGGAAGAAAAAAAAAGGGAGGATTAAAACAGAAGCTCATCTTTGGTGAGTATCAATTTCTTCAAAGAGCTTGGAATTTTTCCTAACTAATTTTTGATTGTAGGAACTAAAACTGAATTACCTCAATAAAATACCTGAGAACTCACATGAGCTCTTGGGGTAGGTTTGGGATCCAGTTTGTGATGGAAATTGTGGATTTAGATTCATTCCTAAATCACTTGGGTATGATGATCATGGATGGTTAATTGTACAAAAGGAATAGATTTAAAAATTCAGGGAAGTACAGAAATGCTATTCTAAGATTTTTGGAAGCATTGAAGATGTTTAAAAGATAGAACAAAGACTTGATGTTAATGAAATCAATGTAATATTCCCTCTTCAAAATGGCTTTCAGAGTTTGATATGGGTCAAATAATAGCTGATACTTATGGAAGAGCAGTATGTTTCATTTCATTGAATTCATTCTGAACTTATGATCCTATGAAAATGGATGAAAAATAACAATCAGATGTTATATTCATCTGCTTTTCCAACAAGAATAACTGGTTTAAGCTCTCTGATACCAGGAACCTTGCAAGCCTTTAGCTACAGATAGTGATAGAAGATACTGGAATAATAATAATGATAGTATTCCAATTATAAACACTTAAAAATCTCAAATAATCAATATGTTAAGGGCTTGTGCAAGGTTTAATTGATTTGGTTAAAAGGTTTTTCAATTTATTATAAAAAGAGGGGCCACAGTATTATACTATTGGGGATCTTTATTGACAGACAACCTCTCTTCAAGGGGCCTCCTTACGCACTTTAAGAACCTTGGAATAAATGGTGAGTGCTTTATAAGGACTTATCCACTGATATGGCCGGGCAAAACAGCACAATGGCCAAGGAAGGAAGGGAAAAACTTACTCAGAGCACTTCCCCACATAAATCCTGCAAAGATAGGAAGGGTTTCAGAGAAGAAAGGGTGAATTTGATTGACTAACTTCAATTGGTTTGATTGGTTTTGAGAAATAAATAATAATACTACAGACTAGGTCATAAATCACTTGCTTATCTCTTTCTAAGCACTTGACTAAAAATGACACTTTCTATGATTGATAATAATAATTCCTGGTAAACTGATGGGAAATAACAGATCCAAAGAGGTCTGTATAAATACCTTTTGGGGTGATTATGAGATTCTCAGGGCACGTAGAGAGGGTTCTGCTCATAGGCTGCGGCTAGCAAGTCATTCAGGGCGGGTTCAGCACGTCCACTTGGTGCTGTCAATCAGCTGTCCTCAGATCTGCTGGTTTTATGCACTATTTTAACCACAGGATCTGTTAATCTGTTCATGGCTTAATTTGATCATTCTTCACTTATCCTCTATTTGTATCAATGATATTGGTTTAAAGTAGACAGATGTGGATGTTTATTGATTTTTAATCATCTGCTGATCACATATGTAGTTTTTGATAATTTTTACAGCCACTCCTTGTAGTGTTTTGTGGTCTTCAAAGATCAGGATCAGGGGTTTACATGGTAACCCTCAATATTTGATTTATTATTAAAAATACTTTAAAATTAGTTTTTCATTAATTTTATTTAATTTTTGAAGTTTTTAGACTATTAGTAATGCATATTTCACTTTATTACATATACCAGATAATCCTGACTAGGTTGTAGCTCTTATGAGTGGAACCTGTTTCCCAGATTAGTCACAACTGATACTGACATGGGAATCAGTCCATTCAGATGCGCGTGGGGTAGGATCAGCTGCGTGCGTGGCAGAATTGGCTGTGCTCAGGACTTTAGTATGCGGGAGTTTGATGCTACTTGGATGTAACGGTTATGTAAGGATGCAGGATTGCGCACGGGAATTGTGACAGAACACATTTCTGCGTTTGACTCCTAAAATATACACAAAACCTCAATTCGGACTGAATTTCAGGGGTGAAACCTATAGGTGAAAATTTGTATGAAATTTTAAGTTTTCCAAAAAGTCCCAGAGTTATTCCATGGTATTTTGGTCTTTTATTTCTTTGATTATTAAAAATATAAGGAGTTGGATTTCAAGGGTGGGGTCAATAAGTGACCCTACCAAATTTTGGGTGGAGAATCCATTTCTGCAATAATATTTATGGATTTCCTACTCCTTCTTAAGTTAAATTTAATATTCTTATTTAATTTTTTTATTTTATATTTCTGTTACTTTGACAGGTTGCTCTGTACATAGTAGCAAGCTGACAACTGGGTTCATATTGTACTTGAGGGAGAAATTATTCCAATCATGCCCATTGTTTCTAAACCTGCTTCTTTGAATTCTTAAAAAGCTTCTTTTTGGTTTGATAATCTAAAATATAGACTTAAGTTGTATTCTACATTATAAAAATCATTTTAATTTCATCATTTGGGTTTGGTTTCTGATTAAAATCTTTTAATTCTATCAATATAAAGGTTTATTGCATTTTCAACATCATTATGTTGAGTGATTTGATTTAGAAAAATGTAAAATTTCGAAAATCAGGGTTGCAAACAGGTGTGAATTGCCCTTCACAACCCATATGGGCTGCAAACAGCAATTCAATGCTCAACAAGGTGCAATCAAAGTAGCTCCCAACTTACCCATCACTTGGGTGTTGCAAACCCCTGATTGCAACCCTTTTTGAGTTGCAATGGGGAATTTCCACTTGAAAAAGGTTGCAATTGGGGATATGCAAGTTTTGAGCAGGGATTCACCTGTTTTCCAAACTCCTTTGGGGAAAAATAGACCCAAATGGGCCATTTCAGGGGGGATGTGGGTTACCAGTAACCCCTGGACCACATTTAAGTTCCTTCAACCCTAATTTGGGGATGTGAAATACTATGTGGGACTATGATTGGACAAAAATATAGGAACTTTTGAATCAAAAACCCCGCCTATTGGAAAACAAATTCTTGTCAAAAACTGCGTACACACACAAAACATTCCCATTGGATAAATTTATTTTTCTGAACCCAAAAGTGAGAAAACCTTTGGAGTTTTTGGATTAAAGATTGAATTGAATTCCAAATTGCCATGGAATTTTGTTGGTTTATGGGAACAGTTCCAAGCTCAAGCACTACGGTTTTAAACATGCATAATTCAAAGGAATTAATTAAAATAGGTACAACATCCCTCTATTTCATCTTGTAGGAATGAAAGCAAATTAGAAAACTTTGAAAAAGGCTTTTTTTATAGCAAAAGGAGCGTATGAGTTCTACAGTTGGGCATTGAATGCATTAAAGGAGTTGACTTGCAATCACAAGAGGCTACCTAAAGTGTTTGTCACAGACAGTGAAAAAAATCTGATTGATTTTCTGAGTAATGTTAAATTCACGGCTCCAGCAGTGTGGTAGTCCTGTAGGGTCCTACAAGGCCCATTTGAGCTTTGGGGGCCCAGAGACATCTACAAGGGGCCGTTCCAAACATGCAAGACCCCCAGGGGGTTGTATAGGAGCCTTTTACCCCCCCCAGAAATGGTAATTTTGAGCCGTGTGCGCCCGTACACGGCTTAGATCCGCTGTTTTTGGGGGTGGGAGAACATACAGAAGTTGTTCAAGAATTTTTGACACCCCCTGGACCACACTTGGGTTCCCTCAACCCATTTTTGGGATCAAAATATACTATGTTGGACAGTTGGACCACACCTAGCAATACCAAAGCAAAATTAAAGTGAAATCAAAGTGAAATAAATTGAAGTATCCTAGATATTAAAGTGAAATTTGAAAAATCTTTCTTAACTCAAAAGAAAGCAAAATTTGCAGTTGTTCATTTGAAATTTGGATTGAATGCTGAAGTAGCATTACAATTTTTTTGCATTATGGGAACAGTGGCAAGCCCTCCTTGTGACATGGATGCATTGAAGGAATACATCAATAGTGCTGTTAAAAAAGTTTGGAAAAAAAGGATTCTGGTAATGAAACATTGGAAGCCCCAATTGCATCCTCATTAAGGGTGATAATTGAGGAACAAGTTTTTTCACAAATAGACACACCCTCTGGTGGTGCGTAATATTTTAAGATCCCTCTGATCTTTGCCTTATTGAATTTGATTGAAACTAATGGGTGCATGTAACTGAAACTATGACTTAACAAATGAATGTTGACTAGATCCAATTGACCCACATCAAGTGATAGCCTTTCCTACTGGGGAAGAGGTGCAAAACTATTGTCAAACATTGGCTATGAAGCATGGTTACCCTCTCAAGTTTTTTAACTCAAAGAAAGATAAATATGTGGATTTGGCCTGTGATTGACATGATTCCTACTTGGGGAAACTCTTTATTGAATGTTATTGGCAAACTCACACAAGAAAGGTTGGGTGCAAGTTTTCAATCCATGCAAGTTGCACAAAGGCAGAACCCTTGTGGAAACTCTCCTAAAAAAAATCAAGATAACCATTGACCATCAGAACATCCCTCTGTTCATCCTCAACTAAGGAGAATCACTGGGGTAGCTTTATAAAATCTAATAAAAGGAATGAATTATGGGCTCAATATGTTTCAAATTAAGAGAAAATTGAGCAAGATTGATGGCGGAAATTATGTTGATGACCAAACAATCTAAAACACTTAGCAAAGGGAGTGCTTGAAGAAATAAAGGGGAAAAGTGGTATGGACATAATCTACAAACAACTTGAAGAATCAAGTTGGATTCATCCTTCAAAATTCAGTGGAGAGGGTCACTTGGTGGACCTATTCTTGGCCCACCCAGATTCATTGGAGCTTTCCAAAAAATTCCATCATATTGCTATTTTGTATTGAACTTATCAAACAACCAAGTGCAAAACCCCATTATTGCATGTTGTAGGAATAACAGACAATCAGAAAACTTTCACAAAAGCTCTTTTTTTTATAACAAAAGAAACGTTTGATTTCTACAGTTGTTCTGTAAATTCATTAAACAAGTTTGGTTATGATCCTGAGAGAATTCCAAAAGTCTTTGTGACAGACTGTAAAACAGCTCTGATTTTTGAAATTGAATATAGTTTACCAGAGTCATCAAGACATTGTTGCACTTGGCACTTGTCTAAAAACATCCAACCAAAATATAAAATGCGTTTTGTTACTGGCGTTGAAGTATGGAAAAGCTTTATGACTGTATGGGAAAAGTACGGGGCCTCAAAGAACACAGAGTAGGCAGAGGTCAATGATGCGGAACCCAGAGTAAGTCCAAATAACTGCTTCTTTTTCTTCCTAGTTTTGGGTTCTGACCTCTTGACTTGTATAGTTTTTCTTTGAAGACTATGAGGATGTGCTTGAGTATATGGAAAATAACATTTTCCCTATCAAAGAGACGTTTGTAATGGTTTGGACTTTGATAAACCTAGATTTTGGAAACAAAACCACTTCTCAGGTTGAAGGGGCCCATGCAAATTTTAAACAATTCCTTGCAAACTCTTGGGGAAACATGTTGGATTTCTGGAAAAACCTTGAAAGAAAAGCTTCAAATCAAATCAAATTGGTTCATGAATCACTACACAACTCTTGAATTAATTTAGGGAAAGTTCTCCAACCTGAACTGTTGCTATTGGGATAAAAATTGTCTTCAGGGAAATTCAGCTTATTAGGGAACAAGTTGAGAAGTTCAAATGTGATCATGATGGCAAAGTGTGCACCAAGTCATACTCCAAGACTATGGTTTTCCCTGTTCCCACCAAATAGGTGACCTTCTAGCATTCAGAGGATCCATGGTACCCAAAGATGTTCATCCTCAGTGGAGGTTGTACTATGACCCTTGCAGTTGTAGTTCTGTAAGTTGGCTTAAGTTGGATTGTTCAAATCACTATGTGATTAATGCTTTTTGATTTATGCTTTTTGATAAATGCTTTTTGATTCATTATTTCTAATTCAATAATGGTTGATCCTTTTGAATTTTTGAAGTGAAAAGTAGAAAAAATGCTGAGCTTTCCTCATTTATGTGAAAAACTGAATTCAATGATCTTGGAATCTCCAGATCATGAGAAAGGCGGCCTTTTGAAGTATATAATTTGGAAGATCACAAAATATTTATCAAAGCCAAGAATTGAACCTAAAGTCTTACAATCAAGTAGGGTCCAGCCAAAATTGACAGATACGCGGTGAGAACCATCTTGGTTTGAGGTTGTTGAAAAACAACTCAAGCGGGAAAATAGGTTTGAAGGATGCCAAATAAGAAAAGAAGAAAGATTCCAAGTCTTTTCTTTTGGAAAATGTGCATATTCTGGGTTCAATGAACTAACTAACTAATGATGAATTGTTATTCAAAGTCATCGGGATCAGAA
The DNA here is from genome assembly GCA_025617555.3 of Puccinia polysora. Lineage (NCBI taxonomy): Eukaryota > Fungi > Basidiomycota > Pucciniomycetes > Pucciniales > Pucciniaceae > Puccinia > Puccinia polysora. Next base: position 23,745,124 of record CM062622.1, read on the forward strand.
TCTGAATTCCATAGTTCAGAGGAAGATACTAAGAGTCAATTGGGATCACTTAATTTGGAATCATAATCCACTTCAGAGGAAGAAATTGTGCAGAAAAGTTCAACCAGAAGCTCATCTTTGGGGAGTATTCATTTCATTGATGTGATTAAAGAAATGAATACTAAGTTATTCTTGATTAAAAGAACCAAACATGAAATACCTCAATCAAATACCCAAAAAATTCCCTAAGTTCTTGGGTGAGGTTTGGGATTCAATTGGAGATTGGAATTGCGGATTTAAAGTCTTTGCTACATCTACTGGTTATTATGAATATGGATGGTTCAAATTTAGAAAGGAAATGATTGAAAAATAATAGAAACATAGAAAATTCTACATTAAGATGATTGGTGGTGCAAAAGAGGTAGAAAAGATTATAGGAAGTCCTGATGTTGAAGAAATCAATCAAAAGATTCCCTCTTCAAAATGTTTGGCTCAACTACATATGGGACAAATATTAGCAGATACAGACGCCAGAACTATATGCTTCATTTAATAGGAGTCATGTTGTTATTGTACTCCAATGAAAAATGGTGCTAAAAATCAATCAGACCCTATTTATATTTCTTTGTAAACAATTACCACTGGGTTCTATTGTTACTTGAGGGAGAAATGATTCCAATCCCACCCATTTTAGCAAAAAAATATGTTCCTTGATTTCTAAGAAAGCCTCTGGTTGGGTTGATCATCTCAAAGATCTACTGCAAATTTATTCTGGATTATAGAGATCATAGACTTTGACTTCATTTAATCATTGGGTTTCATATAAATTTTAATTCTAATGCAGCTAACAAGCTCTATCAATATAAGGGGTTATCACATTTTGAAAATCATTATGTTGAGTGTTTGCAGTTCAAATCATTATATTGGGTGTTTTGAATGAGAGTTTAATGGTAAGTAAGTTCAATTTGTGTTGGGCTGATTCCATCATAAGTAGTATTTTACTCCTTATGATGCCATCAGCTTAACACCGGCTGAACTGGTTTTTTTGATTGTTTTTACTTCAGGGCTTGTCAAGTTACTTGTCTTTTTTTTTTTTACTTTAGGGCTTGTCAAGTTCCTTGTTTTTTTTTCTGGTTTTTTTAATTTAGGCCTTTTCAAGTTATTGTCTTTTTTTTGGTATTTTTAGTTTAGGGATAGTCCAGGGACTTCTGTTTTTTTGGTTCTTTTTAGTTTAGGGCTAGTCCATTGGATAGTACCGGTTTTATTTATTAATTTATCTAATTAATTAATACTTTTTTTTACATTTTTTGATTTTTTGGTTCATTTCTGTTTTTTTGGAATTTTTATTTAGTTTATGGGTTATGTTAGTACCCTTCCATTCCTTTCATTCCTTTTTTCTTTGGCTCACCACAGTCCAGTTTTTGTGTGGGGTTCCACAAAATCCCTGACCATGGTGTGTGGACCGCGCAATTTACAAACAACAACATTCAAGCCGTGTGAAGTTCTACAAGGCTGGAATGTAGCTGTGCGGCATCCCACACAAGCCCAGACCGTGTTGTGTGGGCCGCAGATTTCTTTGAGCTGTGTGGAATGCAGCACGGCTTGAATGTGGTTGTTTGGCGTGCCACAGGGATCATTTTGAGCGTTATTGGCGGCCCAATTGGCTGTGAATTTAACATTAACCTTATTTTATAGAACATAATTTCCCTGGGTCATTGAGACAGTTATGCTCCTGGCACTTGTCTAAAAATATTCAAGCAAATTGCAAAGTTTGCTTTAGTAATGACAATACAGGATGGAAATTTTTTATGACTCTGTGGGAAGGGTATGAAGCCTCTAAAACCAGGGGGGAGGCAGAAGTGAATGATGTAGAACTCAGATTATTCCAATTTATTGCTTCTTCTGTTCATGTTTTATGGCAATGCTGATGTTAAAACTTGTCTAAAGTGTTTCTTGAAAGGCCGCAACGCTGTTCTGGGGTATATGGAAAAGCACATTTTCCCTATCAAAGGGACGTTTGTAACGGCGTCAACTTGTGTCAAAACAGACTTTGTAATTAATAAAATGTCTTGGGTAGAAGAGGTCCATGCTAATTCCAAATGATTACTTGTGGGATCTTTGGGGAACATTTTGGATGTGTGGAAACACCTTGAGCGAACCATTGAAAGCCAAATCAAATCAGTACTTGTGTCACTTGAAACCCCTTGAATAAAGTAATGAACTTTTCTTCTAAAGGAAATTTTCCCTTTGGGTTAACAATTTTCATCAAAGGCAATTAAACTCATTGACAAAGAATTAAACAATTTAAAGCGCATCCATGATGGTGTGATCAAATTCAGATTCAAAAAGAATGGGCTTCCCATGTTGCCAAATTTTAGGTGAAATACTAGCATCAAGAGGATCCATTGTTCCTGAGAATGTTCATCCTCAGCGGAAGTCAGACTATGAAACTTCCAGGCAAGAAAGTTGTCTTTTTGGGTTTTTTGAAGAGTAAAAATTATAGGATTGACAGCAATTATAGGATTGAAAGATTAATTATTTTTTTATTTTGGAAAGAATGAAACAGATCCAGTGCTTGAAAAATCCTCATTGCTCAACAATTTTAATTCCATGCTTATGGGATAACCTCAACAAGTTAGATTGGAGATTGCAAAGTCTGTTATTGATTATAAAGCAACTTTGATTTCCAAGCCAAGGCTTGAGCCAAATTTCTTATGCTCCTTCCGCAGTTGACCAAAATTGAAATATGCTTGTTTTGAAATTTCAAAAATGAACACGTTGAAAGAGAACTTGACAGTGAAAAAAGGTACAAAAGGGGACCCAAAAGACCAAAGATATCAAGTCTTTTATTTTGAGTGTTCATTTTTATGATTTGATGAACTGATGGGAAAATTATTTATGTAAAGCAAGGAAAGCTCTTCATCTGAAATTCATAGTTCAAAGGAAGATACTGAATGTATATTAGGGTCCTTTAATTTGGAATCAGAATCTTTTTCCAAGTATCTTTTAATTCTATTAATATAAAGGTTCATCACATTTTCAACATCATTATGTTGAGTGTTTTGAGTTAACATCATTATGTTGAATTTTTTGAGTTATAATAATTACATTGAGTTTTTTGAGTTCACATCATTCCGTGGAGTGTTTTGGACCATATTTTATTGGTAATTCAGTTCAACTTGTGTCGGGCTGATCCCATCATAAGAAGTTTTTTAACTTCTTGTGATGGTATCAACTTAACACAAGTTAAAGTTCTTTTTTTTGATGTTTTTACTTGAGGGCCAGTAAAGTTGACCTTGTATTTCTTGGTGTTTTTACTTTAGGGCTAGTCAATTGGAAATTGTATTTTTTGGAATTTCTAATTTAGGGCTGCTCCATAGACTGTTTCATCTTTTATTGAATTTTTGTTGTTTTTACTTTAGGGCTAGTCAAGTTGAACTTGTAGTTTTTTTATTTTTCTTTCATTTTTTCGGTGTATTTGTTTTTTTTGTTCAATTTATTTATTTATTCATTCATTCATTTATTTACTTATTCATTTATTTGTTTATTTTTACTTATTTTATTTTATTTTATTTTTAGTTTCTTCTTTTATTCTTTTATTTTTTATTTTTTTTTCTCACCAGAAATGGGTTGTGAGTGGCCATTCCCTGCTAAAATGAGGTTTGAGTGGATTTTCATAATTGAAATGGGTCATGAGCGGCTGTTGACGACTAAACTTGGGTTCAAACTGCGACAAACAAACTTATTTGGTTTGTGAACAAGCCGCATAGGGTTAAAAATTGAACATTTCCCTTTGAGTTAACATCATGATTCTGAGTGTTTTGAATGAGATTTCATTGTTAAGTCAGTTAAACTTTTGTTGGGCTGATCCCATCATAAGGAGTATTTTTACTTGTTGTGATGGGATCAGCTTAAAACAAGTTGAACTTGATTTTTTTTGGTGTTTTTACTTTAGGGCATGTCCATTAAGGTGGACTTGATACAATTTTTTTTGGGTGTTTTTAATTTATGTCTGGTCCATTGAGGTGAGCTTCATACAAGTCCAGCTCATTGGATTAGCTTGACACAAGTGGAAATTGAATTTTTTGGCATTTTTACTTTAGGTGTGGGCCATAGAGTTTAATTTTTAATTTGATTTGTGGTGTTTTTAATTTAGGTCTGTTCCATAGACTTTTTCATTTTTCATTTATATGGGCTGCGCATTCATGGCCCCAGAGTGGTGAAATTTTTTTTTAATTTTCTTTTTAATTCTTTTTTTTTTCATTTTTCTTGATTCTTTTACATTTTTTGGTGATGTTTTTTTTGTTTTAATTTTTTTGTGCAATTTCTTTTAATTTTTTTTTATTGATATTTTTTTATTGATTTTTATTTTTATTGTTATTCATTTTTAGTTTTATTTATTTTTATTTTTACTTATTTTTATTTATATTTATGTATTTTCATTTATTTTCTTTTAATTTACTCTATAATTTGTTTTCTTTCTTTTTGGATCACCACAAGTGGGTTGTGAATGGCTGCTCACCACCCATTTTGAGGTGTTGACAAGCCATTCACAGCTTTCCATGACTGAAATGGGTCAGGAGCAGCTGTTCCCAACTGAAATTGGTTGCAGAAAGCACCACACAACCAAATTGGGTTGTAAACAAGCCACATATGGTTGCAAATTTAATGCCCCCATTGCGAAAACAAATCAAAGAGAAAAATTATCCAAAAACTAAAAAAAGGAAAATGTTAAATTTGCGGCTCAAAACGGTTTAAAAGGTGCTGTGTTGCAGGCCACACGGTCCAATCCAAGCCGTGTAAAACCCCCCACAGCTCAAATTTTTGCGCGGCCAACCTAGCCTGGTCCAATGGCGTGTTGGATTCCACATGACTACATTCAAGCCGTGTGGAGTTGTACACGGCTCAAATGTAGTTGTGTGGCATCCCACACGCCACTGGACCGCGGTGGGCCAAAAGAAAAAAAAATTGAGTGAAAGGGTACTAAAATAATCCATGAATCAAATAAACCTTCCAAAAAAACAGGAATCAACCAAAGGATCAAAGAAATCAAAAAATGTTTATTTTTTGGTTAAAAAATAAATAAATAAAAATAAATAAATAAAAAAAAAAAAAAAAAAACTGGGACTATCCAATGGACTATCCCTAAATTAAAAAGAACCAAAAAAAAACACAAGTAACTGCAATAGCCCTAAAATAAAAATACCAAAAAAAAGACAAGTAACTTGACAAGCCCTCAAGTAAAAACACCAAAAAAAAAATACAAGTAACTTGAAAAGCCCTAAAGTAAGTTCAACTTGACTAGCCCCAAAGTAAAAGGGCCCAAAAATTAAAGAATCTTTTGACCATCCTTAAAGTAAGAGTGCCACAAAAAATACCAGTCTTTTGACCAGGAAAAAATTAAAAGAAGTCATTTGACCCTCCCTAAAGTAAAAGTGCAAAAAAATACAAGTCTTTTGACCAGCCCTAAAGTAAAAACACCAAAAAAAACAAGTCCAACTTGTGTTAAGCTGATCCCATCCCAAGCTTAAGATAAGTTAAGCTTTTGATGGAATCAGCTTTAAAGAAGTTGAACTGCCTTACCATTAAAATATCATTCAAAACACTCCATATAATGATGTTAACTCAAAACACTCAATATAATTATTTTCAAAATGTGATAAACCTTTATATTAATAGAACTTGTTAGCTGCATTAGAATTAAAATTCATATGAAACCCAATGATGAAATGAAGTCAAATTCTGTAATCTCTATAATCTAGAATACATTTGCAGTTGATCTTTGAGATGATCAACCAAACCAAAGGCTTTTTTGGAAATGAAGGAAAGTGATTTTGGTCCAATGGGCAGGATTGGAATCATTTCTCCCTCAAGTACTAATAGAATCCAGTGGTTATTGTTTACAAAGGAAATTAAAATTGCATCTGATTGATCAGTACCACTATTTATCATTGGAGGATAAGTATCACATGATTCCAATGAAATGAAACCTATAGGTCTGGAATATGTGTCTGCTATGATTTGACCCATATCTAAATTCGCCATCAATTTTGAGGAGGGAATCTTTTCATTGATGGCTTTAACATCAAGTCTTTGTTTAATCTTTTCAACCTCCTTTGCACCACCAAGCATTTTTGTAGCATGCTTTCTGTTTCTATAATGTTCAAATCATTTCCTTCCTAACTTTAAACCAACCATTTGCTTCATAACCAAGAATTTTGCAATGAATCTAAATCCGCAATTCCCATCTCCAATTGGATCCCAAACCTCACCCAAGAGCTTATGGAATTTCTTAGGTACTTGATTGAGGTATTTCACGTTTGGTTCCTGTCATGAAAACTAACTTAGTATTAATTTCTTGAATCAGATCAATTAAATGAATACTCACCAAAAATGAGCTTCTGGTTGAGATTTGCTGCACGTTCTCTTCCCCTGAAGTGGATTCTGATTCCAAATTAAGTGATCCAAATTAACTTTCAGTCTCTTCTTCTGAACTATGAAATTCAGATTCAGATTTTGCCCAATGTGACTAACAATTCATGATTAATTAGTTAGTTAGTTCATTAAACCCAGAAAATGAACATTTTCCAAAAGAAAAGGCTTACAATCTTTCTGATTTTCTTATTTGGCACCCTTCCAAACCTATTTTCCTGCTTGAGTTGTTTTTTAACATCCTCAAACCAAGATGGTTCTCTCTGTGTATCTGTCAATTTTGGCTGGCCCCTACTTGATTGTAAGAATTTAGGTTCAAGTCTTGGCTTTGATCAATATTTAGTGATCTTCCAAATGATATAATTCAAAAGGCCACCTTGCTCATGATCTGGAAATTCAAAGATCATTGCATTAAATTTTTCACTTAACTGAGGAATGATTAGCATTTCATTGAAATTGCACTTGAAAAATTCCAATGATCAACCATTAGGAGATTGGGAATCATTAATCAAAAAGCACTTATCACATACTGATTTTAACAATCCAACTTGAACAATTCAACTTAAGCCAACTTACAGAACTAGAACTGCAAGGGTCAAAGTACAACCTCCACTGAGGATGAACATCTTTGTGTACTATGGATCCTCTGAATACTAGACGGTCACCTATTTGGTGGGAACAGGGCAAACCCATAGTCTTGGAATATGACTTGGTGCACACTTTGCCATCATGATCACATATTAATTTCTTGAATTGTCCCCTAATAAGATGAATTTCCTCTAAAGAAAATTTTTAACCCAATGGTAACAGTTCAGGTGGAAGAACTGTCCCTAACTTAATTGAAGAGTTACAAAGTGAAGCAAGAACTAATTTAATTTGATTTGAAACTGTTTGGTCAAGGGTTTTTCAAACATCCAACAGGTTTCCCAAAGATTTTGCAAGGAATTGTTTGAGAGTTGCATGGGGCCCTTCAACCCAAGATTTTGTTTTGTTTCCGAAATCTGGGTTTGTACAAGTCCACGCTGTTACAAAAGTATAAACAAGTACATCCTCATAGTCTTTCAAGAAAAAATATACCAGTCAAAAGGTCAGAACCCAAAACTAGGAAGAAGAAGAAGCAGTGATTTTGACCTAATGTGAGTTCCGCATCATTGACCTCCCCCTCCTCCTTGGTCTTTGAGACTGCATACTTTGCCCACAGTTTCATAAAGCTTTTAGATCCTTCAAGGTCATAAACAAAGCGCGCTTTATAGTTCGCTTGTATGTTTTTAGACAGGTTCTGAGTGCAACATTGTCTTAAAGGCTCAGGAAAACTAGATTCAATAGAACAAATCAGAGCTTTTTCACAGTCCGTCACAAAGACTTTTGGAAGTCTCTCAGGATCATAAGTCAAATCCTTTAATGCTTTACAGACCAACTGTAGAAATCAAATGTTTCTTTTGTTATAAAAACAAGAGCTTTTGTGAAAGTTTTCAAATTGGCTGTCATTCCTACCACATGCAATAACAGGGTTTTGTACTTGTTTGTTTTATAAGTAAAATCCAACATAACATAGCAATATGATGGAATTGTTTTGAAAGCTTTACTGCCTCAGGATGTGCTAAGCACAGGGCCTCCAAGTGACCCTCTCCACTGAACTTTGACCAGTGAATCCAACTTGTCTCTTCAAGCTTTTCATAGAGTACCCCCATAACACTCTTCCCCTTTAGTTCTGCAAGCATTACCTTCTGTTTAGTGTTATAGATTGTTTGGTCATCAACATAATTGCTGCCATCAATCTTTCTCAATTTTCTCTTAAATTGTAATGTATTGAGCCCATCTTTGATGCCTCCCCTAAGTAGATCCAAGGCTTGCCCTGAGATTCTCCTCAGTTGAGTATGCACAGAGGGATGTTCAGATGGTTGATGTTTATGTTTGGTTTCTTCATAAGAGATTCCCCACAAGGAGTCTGCCTTTGTGAAACTTGCATGGATTAAAAACTTTCACCCAACCTGCCTTGTGTGAGTTTGTCTGGGCCATTTGGTAAGAAGTTTTCCTGAGTAGGAACCATGGCAATCACAGGCCAAATCCACATATTCATCTTTACTTGAGTTAAAAACCCCCAGAGCGTAACCATGGTTCATAGCCCATGTTTGACAATAGTTTTGGGCCTCTTCTCTAGGATAAAAGTTCTCACAGGATGTGGGTCAAGTGGATCTATTAAGCATTCATTGTTTAAGTCATAGTTTCAGTTACATGCACCCATTAGTTTCAATCAAATTAAATCCAGCAAAGGCCTTAGTAACATAAAATGTTACTCACAACCAGAGGTCAAATCTCACTGTGAAAAATGTTGTTCCTCAATTGTCACCCTTGATGAGGATGCAATTGGGGCTTCCAATGTTTCATTACCTGAATCCTTTTTTTATTTTTGCAAAGCTTTGTTGATGGCACTATAAATGTAGACCTTCCACGCAGCCATGTCAGAAGAAGAAGGGCTTGCCGCTGTTCCCATGAAAAAAAATGCAATGGTTTACTTCAGCATTCAATCCAACTTTCAATTCAACAAACAAACTTTTCTCACTTTTGAGTTGAGAAAGAATTGTTTGAAGGTTTTTATATGATTTCAATTTTCACTTTAATTTCACTTTGCTTTCACTTTGAAGTCCCTTTGGAACCGCTAGGTATGGAACAACAGTCCCAAAAAGTATGTTTTGATCCCAAATTTGGATTGATGGATCCCAAGTGTGGTCCAGGGGGTGCCCAAAATTCTGGCACAACTCCAGGGGGCCGCGGACCCCCAAAAACAACGGTTTTGAGCCGTGTACGGGGGTACGCAGCCTCAAAATTGCTGTTTTTGGGGGTTGACCGGCTCCTATAAAACCCCCTGGAGGTTTCGATTGTTTGGAACACCCCTTTGGAGTTGTCTATGGGCCCCCACAGCTCATTTGAACCATGTAGGGCCCTACACAACTCCTAAAAAAATGGAGTTGTTAATTTGACTTCACCCTTAAAAAAACAACCAAAAATCAATAAAACCTCAAAAAAAAATCAAAAAAATCAAAAACAAAATCTTTGACCACATTTGGGTTCTTCCAAGTGAAATTTCTGGTCCTACCCTACTAGATGGGAGTGCACACCAATGCACTGAGTATCAAACAATTGATTGTTTGATGGCGTTTCTAAAACACATTTTGTAGTGAGGATGAGCTAGTATTTGAGTAGAAATAGAAAAATCCTGAAAAAGATTTCACTTTTTACCAGAAAAAGCCCTCAAAACAAAAAAGAAATTTTCTTATTGCCAAAAATTGACAATTAAAAGAAAAATAAAATGGGATTGAAAGGAATTCTAAGAAATAAAACAATAATCAAAGCAAAAAAATTAAAATCAATTGAGAAAAAAACAAACAAAATATAATGGGAATTATTTTATTAACATCCTCTAGCCAGTTTCAAAAGATTATATAGGTAGTGGGGCTCCTTGCACGTTTTTTTTTTTTTGAAATTTCCAAGAACAAACAAGACATAAAAATCATAAAAAAAGTTTCAATACTAATCTTTTGGTAAGATAGAGCCCTTTGAAGATTTTTCACACAAAAAGTATTATATTTTCTATTAATTTTTTTATTTTATTATTTGAATGTAAAAAAAAAAACAATATTTCAAAATGTAGACCACCCTTTTTATCTGAAGTTTTTTTTGTGGTGATCAATGTTATATGGGATAAAACCTTTTATCAAAATCAAAATTAATTTTTCTTTCAAGCCTTTAATCATATTTCAAGTAACTGAAAAGAAAGATTCTTTAATTCCTGATATTGAAAGAAAAATTGAAAACGATGTGTTATTTTGAATTTGTTTCACGTTGGATCCAATTTTTTGCAGTCAAGAAAAACTCCATACAATTCCAAGATAAAAATTTAAAAAGATTTTATTTATTAAGGAAAATTTTGAATTTGCAACACCCCCCAACCTGTTCACAACTCAAACTTGGTTGCAAACTGCGCCACGCGCCCCATTTTGGGTTGTGAACAGCAAAAGAAAAACAATTTGTTAATTTTATGAATTTATATTTATATTTATATTTTCATTTTCAATTGAATAAATTAATTAATTTTTCATTTATTTATTTTTTCATTTATTGATTTTTTCATTTCATTTATTTATGTATTCATTTATATTTATGGTTTTAATTTGATGAATAAATTTATTTTAAATTAATCTATTTATTTTTTTAATTAATTTTTTTAGTTCTTCATTTTTTTTATATTTATATTTTTAATTTAAGTTATCAATTCATTATTTCTTTACTATTTCTTTATTAAAATTGAAAAAATGATTGATAAAAAAAGTGAGAAAAATGTTAAACATATATATATATATATATATGTATATATACATGTATATATATATGTATATATATATGTATATATTATAAAAAAAGGTTGCAAACAACCATTTGCAACTCAGATAGGTTGAAAACTGTGTTTCGCGCCTGTTTGCAAACACAAGGTTGTGAATTCAACCTTTTCCATGTATTAAAAAGATTTCTGAGAATTTAATGCCTAAAGAAAATTCATTGAAAATGCAATGGAATGGTGAAAAGAATGCATTGATTCTTTTTTTTTTGATTTTTGAATCAGTTTTGAAGTTCTTCAAATAATTGAATTTCTTTGTAACTTTTTTGGAATCTAAATAATAAGAATTTGTTTTCAGAAATTTCAAAAAACAACTTTTGTAAAATACCAATGTCTTCTAGAAAATTCTAGTATATACAAAACGTAAATAGGATGTAAAATACCCACATATTTCTTTAAGGGTAAGGCTTCTTAAAAAAATAACCCACTAAAATAGTTATAAATAAGATAAATAAGATAAATAAGCTCAAATAAAAAACTTGAAAAGATTAAAAAATAAAATGATCAAAAAAAAATAAAAAAATAAAAAAAATACCTCAATTGAAATTAAAGTGAAACCATGTGTAATTAAATCAATCAATAAAAAATTTAATTATTAAAAGGAAAAAAAATGAATCAAACAAAGAAAAAAAAACTGATCAAGAATTGAATGGGTCAACTTAAAATTTACCAAAGCATTAAAATTTCCAAAAAAAAAATTCTATCCAAAAAAATGAAGGAAGGATGGGCTTATCAAACTAACCCATTTTCCTTTTTGAAAATTAAAGTTATGAAACCCTTAATTATCAGGAAAATTTGATGAAAACAACTGAAATTTTATTAAATCTAATAAATAATTAGAGAAAATATGTTTTTCTTGATGGTATACACAAATCACTTCATTACATAAATTTTCAATTTCCTACAATTCAAAATCCCCTGTATTTCATGCATGCACTAGAATTAATTGGAATATCCAAGAACTGATACAAAGATTTTTTCACAGGTTCCTAATCAAGTTAGTAATCAATTTGTCTCGGAGTTAAACCCAACCCAAAACAGGTTTCAGGCGCACCACCTACTGGCAGGTACCTTCATTATTTTGATGGTGATTTAAGTCAAAGAAGGCCAAATACCATCTGGGTTTGAATTTAATTGTTTGGGTTTGGTCTGAATTTTACTTCTGATGCTGATCTTCTGCTTCTATTACTATAAGTGTTTAATGAAATTTTGAAAATTATTATGTTGAGTTTTTTGAGTTAGAATTATTAAATTGATTGTTTTGAATGAGCTTTCATCAATTCCACCTCAAAGGACTAGCCCAGTTGTTTTGGGGGCTTGAGTTAGTTTTGTGCTAGTCCAATGAAATAATTTCAACTGTTTTTGGGCTTATCCCATGATAAGAAGTCTCTTTAGTTCCTATAATGGGATCAGCTTTACACAAGTTATTTTTTTTGGAATTTTTAATTTAGGACCAGTCCATTGAAGTGGACTTAAATTCTTATTTTTTGGGTGTGAATTGATTGAATTTGTGAAATGATAAAAATGGGATGATATGAATTAATTTTTTTTTCAATTTAGTTGAATTTTTTTTGGATTCAATTCAATTTATTTGTTAATGTAAAATATAATTTTTGTATTTTATTTTATTTTATCATATTTTATTGAAAAAATTATATTATATTATATTATATTTCAGGGCTGTATTGTATGTATATTGATCCCTTTTTTTACCCCTCTTTATTTCTCCATTTTTCTTGTTTTTTTGTGCACAATCTTTTGTTTTTTTCAGAATTTCAAAGTCCCTTTTTTTATTAGGGAGTATCAGAAATGGAAAAGACCGCTTTTTCTTTTATTGTGGGTGTCAAACCTTCCATTAAAAAATCAAAAAACGCACCTATTTCACAAAAGGGGTGCCAGAGTTACCTGAAATAAGTGGGGTTTTTCAAGTAAAGTATATAAATTTAACTTCTTTTCTTCCTTCCACAGATGTCATTCACTCCCTTTCAAATGGTGATTGCACCACCACCAAAACCAACCATAAAGCACCATCTGACATTCAACACAAATTCCAAAAAAGGCCTTCAAGAAAATTGTGACCTACCAAACCTCTCTCTCCACCCTCCCATGGATTTGGCTCCAGAAACTCCAACTGACCCCCAAGAACTTGCCAGGTTTTTGAAAAGCTTCCTCCATTTATCCAATCCTAGTTATTAGTTCCTAAGATCAGTTCTCAGGCTTGTTGAAAATTGGGATAAAAATACCATAAAACAAATTAGAACAGAAAGTAAACAGCTCAACCTGGGTAACCAAAACCAGAAGAAACCAGTTTACAACATGATAAGTTAAGATCTTCAAGAGAAAGATAAAGTTTGAGATAGGAAAACAACAAGTGACCAATCAATTTTTAAAATCTTGTAGATCAAACGTAACTTACTGAATTGGTTATTATTATGCTTCACTTCTGATTTAGGTCTTGTGATGCTAACAAGTCAGCTTTGTGCAATGAGCCAAAAACAATAAATTATAAACCAATTGGGTTGGAAAATTGCACAATCTGTACCTATATGCCTGAGTATGTTGATGATACCATGATTTAGGCTGGCAGCTATACCATGGACTTCTTAGCCCACTCTTATGGCAATTGATCATTGTCTGATCTGCCCATTATAGTATATTAAAAGCAAGCACTATGGGGTTCATATTTTATATTTTTCAAACCATAAGCTCAACAAAAATTATTGAAGATCAAGTTAAGCTTGTTGGGTTTAATCCCAATCCCCATATCTAATACACATAATTCAAGGCATCCATGTATATAGAAAATTCTCCACAATGAAGAAATTCCAACTCAGAAGAAATTCTCTTGCAACTGGACCCTCAACCCAATTCTAAATTTGATCCTTGAGAATGCCATTGGAATAAAGACTAGATGGGCTCTTGAGCCAATGGAAATACCATAAAGCTCTCCCACTGCTCTATCAGCCATTTTCTCTTGTTTAATCTTTGAATCCAATTTTGCCGTTGTCAATGATGATGAGGCTGAATCTATTTGATTTCAAATTTCTTCTGAAATTTGGATCAACTTGGATAAATATTATAGTTTTTTCAGTCCATTTGCATCAGCAAATAGAATCATCCTGCAAGGCTGAACCCATTTGAAGTGGACAAGTATGAAGGATGATGATTTTACATCTTGTTGTGGCTACCAAAAGTTCACAATATCATTTCCTAATTGTATTCATGCTCCTCAGGCTCCAATATCCCAAGAAATTGGAAGCCTGGAGAGGAGGCTGGCAAAGTAGAGGTTGAATCACTTAATTCTTGAAACAATTGATCATCTTAAGATTTCAAGATCAACCAATCAAAACCAGGAAATTGATTCAAAAATAAAAACAATAAACACTTGTGTTGAGGTAAACACCAGATGGACAGAGTCAAGTTTGAGCTGAAACATGTCAAGTTTCCATTCATATGTATATAGGTTGAGGGGTGAGGAGAAAGAGAGTCAAGGAGGTAGGCGGCTTGGCATAGACCTAGGTGGACCTAGGTGATGATGACATACTACCTCATTGAGCCCAATTAGAAAGAAGAAGGTTAAAACAAGTTCATATATCATAGAACATTGGAATCTCAGCGCACCAACTCATACACAGATATAGACTGAATCTTGGATATTTTAAGTTTTTGTCATCCTGAACTCTTGAAACAATTCAAATGAGCAGGTCAATTAGGTTGGGGGAGTTAGAAGCAAGTAAGGTTTTATTGGGAAGGATAGTTGGCATGTTGTGGTGACCAATTTAGGACACCTAATAAGTAAAGCGCAAATTTTGAATTTTTTTATATGATCTTTCATCCTATCAAAAAAAAAAAGGAAAAAAAAGAAATATATATATATATATATACATGGAAATTTCTTTTCCTGTATGGCAAGCTTTCAATTTTTCCTTTTCTCAACTTCTCCCTGTCCCAGCTGTCTAGGAGGGGCCCCTGGAGTTTTAAAGTCCCCAGGCCCTGTGTTGAACTCCCTCTCATTGCGCTTGGAATCCAATTTTTTTTGGGTAAAGCACGCGCAGATGATCATCCTCACCTCATCAAACCACCATTCCAACCATCACCCATTCAGTCCTTTGACCTCACTACTTGAAGAAGATCAAATTTGATCTCCCTCTTCTCAATTGATCATCATCCCACAATCTCCCAACTCACTCATAAATTATCTACTGATCTAATTTGAAATCAAACTCAAATATGATCATTGACCCATCAAGATCCTTATCATCCATCATCCCCTTCATCCCAAATAACCCAGATCACCCAACCAAACCATCTCAATTTGTTTGGCTCACCTCCTGCTCCACCCTGCATCGATTTACCTTGATGAACTCAACCCAGAAAGTATGATCATCATCCATTAATCATCTCCTCCAACTGCCAAAGATTAGCAATAGCCTTTTGCGCGCCCAACCAATCCAACTTCCTTGCAATCATCCTCTCATCCAAATTGCAGCCATCTCTATGTTTCTGAATACCATCAGAAACAAATCATCTCACTGCTGTCTCATCCCGCTGTTTTCCGCGCGGCTCACTTCCTCATTTATCTTACTGTTGCTCACCTAAACCCGCGGGGCTGTTTCCCCTTTCTGTCCTTTTTTTTGTTTTTTTTTTATTTATCATGATCTTTTTTTTTGCAAGTCCTGATTTTGGCATCCCTATCATCTGTCAAAAAAAATACCCTTTAATATCTGAGTTTTGAATAGTATTTGGGGCCTCTTGCCCTTAAAAGGAGATTCTCTCCCCTGTCTTTTCCAAATAATCAATCCAAGTGGGAGTGGGTCTATATACCCCCCCTTACTCAAGAAATATCACCATCTGTTTTATCCAGGGTGTAACTATGATTGCCCCTCTGATCCTTGAGACTTTGAACTCAAATCCCTGATCTTCCCCTCTGAGGCCCTATCACTTACCACCAACCAATAATCATTCTGGTTGAAGAAGAATTCATTTGATTGAATTCTGTAGTGTGTTATACAACTCCTTGATCCCTTTTCCCAACCATACTGGTTTTGATCTTCTTTTGATTTTCTTTCTGTAATCAGTCACGTTTAGCTTAGAGGTTTTATTAATCTTAAAACCTGGAGTTTGAAAAATCTCTTTATTTATCAGAAGTTGCAATTTGCCACACTACTCTTGATTCCCTTGAAAAGTTTTAACCATTTTTAAATCAAAGATGGCAGATATAACCTTGGGTTGGTGCACCCTGGGTGGTAGGATGATTGTAGGAGTTGGTTGATGATCCAATTTGATTCCAGTTTGGCTGATGACCATTCTTTTTATGATTGTTCAAGACTCTATGATTCCATTTGGTTTGATGATGTGGAGGCATGGATGTTTTTTTTTTCATGCCAGGGATGATGTATGGAGGATTGTAGTGCATAAATAGTGGATTTTATTTCTGAAAAAAACCATTTCAATGAAACCCGCTATTTTTAAATACACCAGTTAGTGGGTATTTGTATTTCAGAAAACCACCATTAAAATGGCAGGTTTGCTCAAAATAAGAAGGGTGGGTTTCAAATTGCAGATTTTCTAACTCCAATACACCCTATTTATCCATAGGGCCATGAATTTGTATTCACGGCCATGGAGTTGTGAAATTTCCAAAATTCTCTTTCATTTTTTTGATTTTTTTATTATTTTTCATTGATTCTTTTTTTTGAACTTTTTTTGGATGTTTTTGTTTTTGTTTTTTTTTTCAATTTTTATTTATTTTCATTAATTGAATTTTAATTTCAATTTTTTTCTTCTTTTATTTTTTTTCCTTCTCACAACCCTGGGGTTGTGAGAAAGTTGTGAACCACATGCCACAACTCAAAATGGGTTGTGTGGATTGGATCAAAACCATAACTCAGAGGGGTTTTAAACAATGCCACACAACCCTTTTTGAGCCATGTAAAGGTTGTGTAGGTTTTTGAGATTATTTTGTTCCATAAATAGAAACTATAGATTTTGAAAGTTCATATATATATATATATATATATATATATATATATATATATATATTTAAAAGAATGTTAGTGGCCATTGAATTTGCTTCAAGTTTCTTCCTTTTCCTTACTCTCCTCTTGGGTTGGTCTAAATATTCAATAGAATATGTTTCTCTTTTTCTTGAGGAATGAGACCTCTCCATGAATTTTTGGCTTCTAATTTGGTTCTTCCTCTTGATTCAGATCTTTGAGTAGAGATTTTATCTTGAATCAGAACAATTTAATATTTCCCACTTTAAATCTTCTTCATTACACCCAGACAAAACTTTTTCTTTCCAGGTGGAAACTCTTATATGCCACTGAATTATTTGAATCATTCTTGAAGTTTTTTTTATCAAACTTCAACTATGGAAAGAATAAAAGAAATAAATTGGGATATTATTCATTTTCACTTGAATGAAATAAAATTCAAATCAAAAACTTACTGAGAAAGAGAGTTTTGCATGCCATTGATCATGGAAGTTCTCAATTTGGAAGATTTGAAAATTTATTATAGCTGATTTTAATTTATTAATACATGATATAACCATGTGAGAAGAGTAATTCCACTTTGAGAAGGAAGTGGAAGATTCAGGGACTTAGAAATCAATGAATTATTTTGAGGTCATTGTGGATGGCCTTTTGAGAAAGATGATCCATAAAGTGGGGAAAAACCCATGAGATTCTTGAAATATTTCTTGAAGGCTTCAATAGATATTTCATTTATTTGAAAGGTGATGGAATTGTAATTTTTATGAAATAAATCAGAAAAAGTGCAAGTAGATGAACTGATGAAACATTCAATGTAAGCATGTAGTCCTTCTATTCTGCAGATAATAGTTTTTCCAAAGGGATAGTGCTTGTTGGCCAAGTAAGAGAAAAATTTTGTTTTGTTTAGGATTTTTTTTTCAAGCATTTAGATCCACAAATGAATTCATTTTTCTTTTGAGAAGGTTCCATCAAGGATCTCTGGCCAAATCTTCAACCAAGTGCACCTAAAGCTCCGGCCAATCTCAGTCCCAGCTTAGTCCAAGCTCCAATGCATAGTGACTGTGTAAAATAAACTTTTTTGGAGAATAAGAATAGGATAAACTAGAGATTGGACATAGATTTAAACAGAGATTCCTTTATTGCAAATTCTAGCAATTTAAATCAAATCATTTATGGTATAGTCATATGTAGTGAAATTCCAGACCAGAATTTGTTTTTAAATTTATTAATTATGAAGTGATTCAGATTTGAAATTGACCAACTCTTTTGATTTTTTCTGGAAAGGCTTCCACTCATCTTAAGATTTGAAGTTCCTCCTGTGATGTTTTTGAATATCTTTAACAAGATTCCACAGTAGGAGAAAATTATTATAATATTTGAAACCCTCCTCAAATGCACTAATAAAAGCTTTTTCTTTTTATGTCACAATATCAGTCTTCATTGATGTTTCAATATTTTCTGAATTCGATTGAAAAACAAGTATTTGTTATATTTTTTCTCTTTTGATAAAAAAAACAATTGATAAATTTCTGAAAAAATTGGTTAACCCAACAATAAGAATGAGGGGTATTCCAAATGTGTTTGTGTTATATGCAAAGTCCATCATGAGAAGGGTAGGTAAAACTTTGAGAATTTTTAAAAAATCATGGTGCAAAATAAATTAAGAAGCTATGCGTCCATCCTTAATTTTTATTTTGTAGAAAAAATAAGGACTGCAGATTTCTAGTATTAGGGCTTGAAGGAGAGATTTTTCATCAAGATAAATCTTTTGAATTTTGGATCTTTCTTTGTAAATAGTAATGAGGTTGGTATGAAAGGAAATGAAGAAGATTTAATCAGAGAATTCAATTTTTTCTAGGGGGGGGGGGGAACCAGCTTTGGTTAAATTTTCTACAGTCTTCTCTTGCTTACATTGAACTCCTGTTTGATTTGGGCGAGTTGAAGGGTCATTTGAAGGTGAATGGTTGTGGTATGGACATGTAAGCTTAACCTTTCAGAGAAAAAAAAATTGAAAAATTCCAGATAATCTAAAAGGGCACTTGGTATTTCTTGTCTTGGAAAATTTGTGGTGTCCTTGATGGGTTTATTTTAACCAGATTGATCACATTCATATGTTTAGGTGTGTTTCTGGCAATTGGATTCTCTGGTAGATATGGTATATCCATGGGAACTTTCCAACAATTGAATGGAAAAAAATAGCTCCTCTTCTTTATCATATGAAGGTTCAGGAGGAGAGTCCAAAGGGTTGCAATCAGGAGTTTGATTATATGAGGAAAGGGAAAGAGGATTTCAATCACTATGTTGATGAGATGATTTACTAGAGGATTTTCCTGGTAAAACAATCCCGAAAATTGTGTGAATTTCTTCTTGATCAATTGTCAAATTGTGTTTTATTTTTGAAAAAAAATTAAGATAGGAATTGATATCTTTGGATGAGATTTTGAAGAAATTTAGGGACAAGATATATTTGAAGACTTGATATAAGACAGAAATGATTTTCTTGGAAGTATTTATTGAGTTGTATTTAGTTGTATTAAGTTTTATTGAGTTGTATTGATTAGTTGAAGATATGGGGTGAAAGGTTGAAAATGTTTCAAAATTATTTTTTGAGGACATTTTCATGATCCAAGGTTAAGGGCTTTTGTCTACATCAGTTTTTGGCATATCCCTTTCCTCAGTATCATCTAACATAGTCTATAAGTGTGACAAAAACAAAACAACAACATCAATGGTGCATTGCAATAACTACCTCTGGCTTGGGCCAATGACCTTCCAATCTCAAAACTCTGTATATACTTGCAATCTTTGCAGTTAAATTTTATCAGTTCAACCACTTATTCAAGCTTTCATCTTGTACCCTTTGGTATCTCAAGCCCTCAGAATTCCATTCTTTGTCACACAACTAAATTAGTTTGAAAGTACACATAGATAGGCACATCAACTATATAGTTCCTCCCAACAGACTAGCTCCCTTGCCTGGATGATTAAATTCATTCATTTGAATTTTATTCACATTTTGTTCCTTCCCTGTCTCACCCATGAATCTTATGCAGTTGCATGCTCCTTGTCCTTGCACTTGAACTATGGCCCCAGGAACAATTTTAAAGTTCATTGAATTTTCCCATTACATTCCTCTCATTCCTTGCATCATTTCTCGCTAGCTGTAGATTAATTTCCATCAGGTTGTATCTATTCATTGTTGAATTACCTTATAAGGGCCACAATTTCTTCCTGAAGATTGTTTCTTCAGTTGGCTCATTTCAGAAAATTATTGAATTTTCTGAGGTGAAGTTGTCACATTGGGCTTTTAATTATTTTCTTTCCATTGGAAAAATTTCATCCCTCTTTCTTTTTGTTGAGTTGTTGAAACATCTGTGTAAACTTTGCAGTTAGATTTGCATTTTTCCTTGCACTCAGCCTATCCCATTCGACCTAAAAATCATCTATGATTGCCCTATTGTAAATTGAATAAATAAAATTTTCTATTGTACTTGCAACCTATAGTATATTTCTTCTGAAAATTTGATTTACTTGCTTGACTAGGAACAATTCCCTCACCCCATATGATGATGATATCAATAGGGTAGGGAGATGCAGCTCTCCAAAGGCACTTCAACCAATTAGATCCAATTCCTTCTTCAAAATAAACTTTGATGGAAGTTCTCACCAACACCCTTGCTTCTTGCAGTTGCTCTGAAGCCTGGGTGGAATCTCTTGAGCAACTCAAAGATTCCAAAAACTCTTCCAATGAAACCTTGACTTGCATTGGGTCAAGGCTTTGCAAAAATGCTCCCAAGTTGGAAGCCTTGACCCTTGACCCTGCTTTGAACCATTATCTTAATCAAAGTTTCTTCCAAACTAGCATGAGTGGCCCTGACTTTTGCACTCTGGGAATGAAGCAGCCCAACCACTTTAGAGGTAAACATGCCCATAAGATTAGATACTATTTTCATTCTTGTAGAATCATCTTCTCCAACAATACCAACAAATTCCCCTCTGACAGACACAAGGCCATGTATTTGTGTTCCTTACTAGGAGGTAGAGCCTCACAGTGGTTTGAATCTTGCCTCAAACTGTTATACAATACAAGTAACACTTGTATCCTCCAAAATTGGGATGGAAATGTTTGATCAACACCTTTTCACCCTGTTTGGTGACCCTAACAAATTTCAAAACACCAAAACAAAATTAATGGCCTAGTAATGAAGGAGAATAGTAGGGATTCTGTTTACATCTCTTAATCTCATAATCTCCAGTTTCCCATCCCATGTAAAAACACAGAACTCTGATTCCAGCTTTTAAAGTTTTTACCAGTGCACCTAATTGAAAATCTTTCAGTTGGGCGACCTAAGGCAAACTCCCTTCAGAAGCTAACAACAGGAAAAGTCAGGAATCTCTGGCTGACCAGAGACTTTACTTCAAGATGATGGCTTCCCCTATTTCTTCACAGTTTGTGATAAATTTTCAGAGAAAATCACCCTTGAATCTGTTTTGTTTCTGGTAGAGTTCACAAAGATGGAAAAAAAATTGATCCATGATTGCTTCTGAGTCTCCTATAAAATTATCCAAAAGTTAGCAATGAATTCTCATTTTGTTCTTCAAATTTTATACTGCGTTTCTAATTGGTTTCTGCAGGAATTATAAAAGGTTCCTTTTGATTGACCATTATTTTTCCCCCAAGAATCCCCTTTCTTTCCCCCTAGTTTCTGTTTGATTTTCTTAAGATTAATGTTTGATCTCTTCCAGAGCCGTATGATTTTCAAATAATTTAACCCCATTTCATCCCTTCCAAGTAAATATTTATTGAATTCCTCAACTGGTTTACTCTTATTTGATTCATAAATTGTCAAAAAAAATCACCTACCCTTTAATTTGGTCCAGAAACCAGGAAACTCATGGTTTCAATGGATAATTAAATTTTGAAGAAAAAATAGGTGAGATGAAATTTTAATTGTATAAGGATAATGTGAAAAATCTGAAATTATTTCCCATGAACATTTTTCCAAACCATGTTTTAGCTTCTGAATACTGCTTTCCAAAAACTAAGCAATTGAAATCTGTTTGATTTCCAAAAAGATCACCATGCATTTATTTCAAAAAAAAAAAAAATTGAAAATACAAATTTTAAAAAGCGTAATTTCATATTTAAATTGAAAAAAACAATATAAAATCCATATTTCACATTTTTTGTTGTCCATTTTATTATATGGAGAGGTTCAAAATAACACCATGTCTGATCGTCATAAAAAAAGTGACACTCTTGGGGAATGAATTCAGGTCACATACTTTCAAAGGACCTAATTTACAATTGTAATATAAGCATTTTTCATTCTAAGCCAGAATGTAATGATATGATGAATTTGCACTCCCATGTTCTAGCTATGAATAGGCTTGCTCTCATGCTTCTACATTCAGCCACAGACCAAAAGATAAATATCTACTGAGTGCACAATGGTATAAAACTTGAAAAATGTACTTTGATTAAATGAACAGCCAAGTTCGCAGTAGCCCCAGAAACTGGTAATAATTGCAGTGGATCATACATAATTTAGATCCACCATGCAAGAGCTTCCTCAAGTGTTAAAGAAAATAAATTAAATTTTGAAACATTTTATGAAGTTCTTCATGAACTGTTATCTAGTTAGGGGTGCATGATGCATGAGAATAATTTTTGTGTGGCAAATCAGCCGGAATTTAGGGTACAAATAGATGAGGCTTTTGCTTCTTCCACTTCTCTCAAACCTCCTCCTCCCTCCAACGTAAAACATATAAGCTATTTCTACCTCAATGAATAATTTACTCCACCCAGAAATTGCATGAAGCAGCTTAATATGTGCAAAAATTGGAGTGATTCTGAAGTTGATTTTTTGAATGGGCTAAGATTTAGCATGCTCAAAAAAATTGATGAGCTTGGCCCTGTTGATGATAGATGAACTGGAATTAAACAGATCTTAGGTGATGATAGATTCCTTCAAACTTAAGAGCATCAACGGAATGGAGAAATTTTTCAAGCAGTTTCCATGGGCATGAATGAAACCAAAATCCCTGACTTCTACAAAATCTGGACCAAGGATTGTAACTGGCTTGGAAAATGTCAGCGCTATTTTCATGTGTGATCATATCTCTAAGTCAGATAATGACTTGTAATCTTCACAGGTTCACATATGAAGAAGTTATGATCTTTGAAATACATGATTCATTATCACAAGGAAGAAACATACAACGACAAAGCTTAGGTGCTGACTTGCTCAACCATGGTTCTTTTTTTCAATATTGGTAGTGTGAAGAATCCCAGAGTAACGAATGAAGAAGTAAATTTGTCTGTAGGATGATATGCTCTTGTATTTGTTGTATTTCTGAGATTGAAGAGGTAACAGAAGAAAATAAGATTTTAAGAGGGATAAAGATGCTGTAAATGACAGCATAAGATGATGGATTTTTCATGATCAGAGTCTAAGAGAGATTTGGTGGCAGACAGCTGACTTTTCATAGAGAATCAAACACTATCAGATTTGATACACAATCAATTAGAACTTGAGAGATATTGTGGTTAGTCTTACTAGACAAAGCTGACTAGAATTCAGGCCAAGGAAACAAGGTTGTGATTTTGGGTATGTTGGAGTTAGAGAAGATTTTGAGAGAGAAAGTAAGAACAAGAGCGCAAAGAAAGGAAAGAGTCTTGAAAAAGAATAAGAACAAAGAAAGAGCCAGTGAAATCAAGTAGAATAGAGTAGAGTAGATTGGAGAAAAGAGTGAAGACGGGTTGAGTAGAGTGAACTAACGTAGAGTTGGAGTAGATAGGGGATTCAACTGAGGATGTGATTGTGTCAGGAAGTAAGGTTCAGGGTATTTCTTGTGACATGGAAGAGAAAGGGGAGAAGACAAAAAGAAGAAGCGGGAGACCAAATTAGGGAGTGGTGAACTGAGGTTAAGTTTGTTCTTGTTTAACATTATTTAGGATATCAACACATAAACTTGAAAGGTGTATAGGAATGATATTTATGTGCTTTTATTGCTATTTGATTCATTATGAGTACAAAGAAATCACTAATTTCACTTGAGAATATTTTAGACATATTATGTCAAATTTTCTGTAGAGTGTCTTACTAGAGAGTGTGAAGTTTTTTCTCTCTATTATTGGATTTTTTGATGAAATCAGTATTGGGTATTAAAGGCAGAATCAAAAGATTTTCATTGAATTTTCGATGAGACAAACAATGGAGACACATGTAAAAATTTCCATGATGTGTGATTTTTTCATTTTGATTGGATTATGAGTCATGATATTGCTGATATTGTTGATCTGAGAAGCAAGAAGGATATCTTAAGTAATGGCTTGACTATTGGTAAGTGAATAAAAGTGCATGAGAACTCAAACGGTTTTCACAGGGATTCAGGGGTAATATATAATACCCAGATCTCCCACCAATAATTTAACATTCCCAGAATTTTCATCCATTTATACCTTCATATTCCCAATTCTCATTAATAATCCTCAATTGTTGAAATTAAATTCCAAAATACTATCTTAAAGGGTACTGATCCTGAAAAAAGTCAAAAAAGGAAGGTTTTGTTGACTTTCAGTTGAAATTCAATAGAGATTTTATTGCTATATATAGATTTTTTAAATGGGTAATAATAAAGTGCATCATGAAAATCACCAGTGATCTCCCCACATTGCAGATTTGTTTTTGTTTATTTAACTGATTGATTGATGTGTTTGTTTTATTTATTCATAAAAACGCTGTGTATTTCTGATGATGATCCTGAGAAAAATTGATATATTGAGGATGATGATTTTGTTACTCCTACTCAAGCTTTGATTACTGTTGGAAGTTCTGTTCAAAAAACAGGTAATTGTTTTTATTCATCATGGAAGTCCAATTTTTATGAATGCAAGAAATCATGACCATATTTTTACTTCATTAATTTATTTTTTCTTGGATGAACAGCAGAACTAACCCCATGCCATCAGATTCAGCACAGTCAAAACAATAAATACAACCTGGGTCCAAGAATGGGGCAAAATTCTCAGCATGAGTACATTCAATCTGAAAATACTGTTGAGTAAACAGTTGAAAATATGTATGTTTAATTTTCTTCATTTATTAATTTGGGGTAATTAAACACCAGATAGACAAGAAACTGGTACGTAGTGTGGGTATAAGTCTGAATAAATATGAACTAATTCAATCATTATATATTAAAATATCATTTTTTTTGTCAAATAAAAAGTAAAGAAATTTTTAGTGACAAAGAAAAAGAAAAAGAAAAAGAAAAAGAAAAAGAAAAAGGAGAAATTTTCATCTTCTAGAGGCAAAATAAAAAGGATAACTTTGCATCTGCTAGAGGAAGTGATAATTAAAATTTCTCACAGTCTTAAAGTGCAAGCTCATTGGTCCCAAATATTTTTACCATAATGATTTAACAAAAACATGCATCTCCAACCATGTCTCATTTGGAAAAAGGTGAGGGGTCTTACTGAAATTGTCTGATTAAAATTTCAGAATTCTTATTTTGCATTGGGAATTCTCTCTCCCCCCCCCATTGGAGAGAAAGTAATCAAGTCTTCAAAGGAATCCAACCCATGTATTAGTTTTTTTTTACCATTTTGAATCTGACTTACAATTTTTAAACAAGCAAAAGTGTCAGGAGAGCACTTCCAGAACCTTTTTATGGTTAATTTCAATGAGGAGGCATATCTTTCAGGATCTAATCTAATGGTAAACCCAGGTAGGTTTTTGGCAGTTTCAATGTTTCAAATTTGTCACTCTCTATGATTTTGATGATAATTTTTTATGAATAAAGTGGTAAAAAAGATTTGGAAAGGGGTATGATAGGAGGGCATAGCATGCATCAATCAATTTTTTATTCCACTATGATGAATCCTGGTACTCAAGTTGTAGCTCCACCTCCAAATATCACTCCAGATAGTAATTTATATTTGTAGCTAGTTTTGTTTTCAAGGAAAGTTCTGATTCATTTTTCAATTATGCAGAATTAAAAAGAATTTATTTGGATAGAATGGAGAAACTTAGCTGTAGAATTCCCAAGCAAGGGACTTTACAGCTCCAGGGAAGAATGGTTGAAAATTTGGAAGTAATCTTAAACCAGGTCAACAATTTGGATTAAATTCATTGGGATCTCAAAGGCCTCCAAATCCTCCAATGGTCAGACGCGCGCAATCTTTACCAAACCCTTCAGAATTGAGAGGAAAGTTGCGGGAAAAATATGAAAAGGTAAGGTCACATGATGAAATGGGAATAGAGTTAGTAGGTAAAATAGTTTTTCATGGGAAAGATGGCCAGCAAGTGTATCAAGAGATCCATAAATCAAAGGGTAAATTTATTATATTTTCCAACACTTTGAATGAGGATTTGAGGATGAATATTTTTTTTTCTATTTAGTCCCAGAGATCTGTAAGAGAGTGTGAACATCAGATGATTACATAGGAGAAAATAGTAAAGCAGATGTGCCTTGGTCTGTTAGGCGTCTAGGAGAAGATTGTAAGTGGAATACAGCTGAATTGATTAATTCTGGCTCAACTGATGCATTTTTGAGTTTATTTTTTTTCACCCAAGCCATTGATTTTTCCTCAAAAGTTTTCACAGGTTCAACTGTTCCAGAGCACATGAAGTTAGCCTTATGATAAAAATGCAGCATGTTGATGATAGAAGGGAGGGTGGCTTGAGTTTATTTGTCTTGGAAAGTAACTTCCAGGAAAAACTGAGGGGGTCTGCTTGGCAATCCAAAAATTTAATGGAGACGTCTCAGCAAGACACAGAAGTGCAAAATAAACCAGACCCATTTTGAACCAGGTTGTAATTAATATGATTGGTTTGGATGTGGTGAGATTGGGAAATTATTTTTCAAAAATTCTCTCATGGGCTTTATTTTTGCATAAAATCTTCAGGGTAAAGACCAACATGTGACCCATTCTCCCAATCCAATAGTTTTCAGCAGGGGAAAATTCTACATCCTTTGATTCAGGCGCTGTTTGTTTGAGCTTTTCTAGCCCACACCTTGAGGAAGTACGGGATCATCCATTTGTATCAACGAGGGCCTCCCCTTCTTTCCCCAAACGATAAACCAACAAGAGATGCAGATGTTTTGGAATTTTGGATATTGAAAGTATTTCACACCCTCAAGCCTCCCAAGCCTCTGGAATGAATTTATCACCTTCAAACCCCTTGGGGATCAATCCTGAACCAAAAGATCCACACCTCCAATATTAAAATACTGCTTCAATTTATCCCAAACCTACATCAACAACTGCAATGGATGTGTATGCAGGGACTAATACAGCAGCCACAGATTTACCAATGCATGGAATTTCACCTCCGACTCAGACAGTTGATGCCCCTGAAAGGCCCATCTTCAGGGCTGCCTGACAAATCAACAGCTTCAAAAAATTTGCCATTTGGTTCTAATTGGGAGTTAAATAAAGTGGAATGAAGACTAAAAACTTAATCATTGAAAATTTGATAAATATTTTATTTTATTGCCAGAGAAACCAACTGCTGGAACTTTACATGGGAATGGTGGGTGGTGTCTCCTGTCAGAGATTTTTCAATAATTTATATTCATTTGTTGGGATGTTTTGACCGGTCATGCAATCAGGTCAAGCTTATCAGCTGGATAGTGAAATGGCCAATGTTCAATTTGAAACCTTGCAACCCCCCTTCATGACCTAAAAAGATCTCATGGCGCAACTCGCGACCCTGTTAGGATCAAGAGCAGCCACTTGCAACCCATTGCAGTTGTTAATGGAAGCTTACAAACCGGCTGAGTTGCAAACAGCCACTCATGACCTAATTTGGAGTCGTGAGGGGCTGTTCAAAGATGAAAAAAAATTAAAATAAATGAAAAATAGATAAAAATAAAAAAATAAAAAGAAAGAGTCTATGGAGCAGCCCTAAAGTAAAAATGCCAAAAAATACCAGTTCAACTTTACAGGTCCTTAAGTAAAAAAACACAAAAAAAAGACAAGTAACTTCACAATCCCTAAAGTAAAAACACCGAAAAAAATACACCTCACTTGACAAGACCTAAAGTACAAAAAACAAAAAAAAAGTCAAGTTAAACTTGTGTTAAGCTGATCTCATCACAAGAAGTAAAAATATTGTTTATGAGGGGATCAGCCCAACACAAGTTGAGCTGACCTAGCAATAAAATCTCATTAAAAACACTCATCATAATGATTTGAACTCAAAAGACTCAACATAATGATGTTCAAAATGTGATAACCCTTTATATTATTAGAACTACAAGATCAGAATCAAAACCCAAAACCAAATGATGAAATATGAATTCTATAATATAGAATACACCTGCAGTTGATCATTGGGATGGTCAAACCAACAAGAGTCTTTTTAGGAAATCATGAAATGCATTTTGCAAACTATGAGGGTGATTGGAATCAAATCTACCTTAAGTAGAAGCTAGACCCAATGGTTATTGTTAACAAAGCAAATGAAAATACGATCTGATTGTGCTTTTAAACCCATTTTCATAGGAGTATAAGTTCAGCATGAATCCAATGAAATGAAAGATATTGGTCTTCCAGAAGGATCTGCTATAATTTGACCCATTTCTTCTTTGAAAGACATGTTCATGATCAAATCTTTTAATTGATTTCATTAACACAAAGTCTTTTTTCTATCTTTCCAACGCCTGTAATGGCCCCGATAATCATAGAATGGCTTCCCTTATTTTTCCTCAATTTTTCAAGCAATTCATTTTGTACATAAATCATTCCATTCTTTTCATACCCAAGTGATTTATAAATGATTCTAAATCAAAAATCCCCATCACCAACCGGATCCTAAAACCCACCCAAGAGCTTATATAAGTTCTCAGTTATTTGATTGAGGTAATTTGCTTCCTAAAATCAAAAATTAGTTAGCCACAATTCTAATCTCATTAAAGGAATCACCACTCACCAAAAATGAGCTGCTGGTTGACTCCTCCATTGCTTCTGCTTCATCCTTCAAAAAGGAATCTGGTTCCAAGGGCAACAAACCAAATTAAATTTCAGTATATTCCACTGAACTATGAAATGAATATGAAAAGCCATCCTTGAAATACAGCAATAATTACCCCATTAGTTCATCAAAACATAAAAATGAACCATTCTAAAAATCAAAGACTTACTATCTTGATCTTTCTGGAACCCTTTTAACTGTTTCTTTAGTCTTGTCCTCTGGCATATGAGATTCAGATGAAGAGACTTTCTTGCACGTCAGAAATCATTTTCCCATCAATTTATTAAAACATAAAAATGAACATGTTTGACTCAAAATAAAAGACTTAATGTCTTTGGTGTTTTGGGTCCCCTTTCAACCCTTTTTC
Source organism: Puccinia polysora (assembly GCA_025617555.3). Classification (NCBI taxonomy): domain Eukaryota; kingdom Fungi; phylum Basidiomycota; class Pucciniomycetes; order Pucciniales; family Pucciniaceae; genus Puccinia; species Puccinia polysora. The sequence goes on from CM062622.1 coordinate 23,774,278, forward strand.
CTTCTTAATTTCTCTTTTGAAATGCTAAAATTTTGAAAACTCACAACAGGTTGCCTTCAATTTTGGTCATCTGCAGCTTGCCCTTATCATCTTTGGCTCAAGCCTTGGCTTGGCAATCAAAGGGGATTCATTCTTCAGCTTTCACCTTACAATATCCAACCTAACTTCTTTAGGTTGTTCCCTATACATGGCCTACCACTTTTTAAACCTTTGAGGATCCTCATCAAGCCCTGGATCTGTTTCAAACTCTCCAAACAAAAAGAAGTATCAATTTTTCAATCCAATAATTAATATCTCAATCAAATAATTAATCTTTCAATCCAATAATTAATCTGTCAATCAAATAATTATTACCCTTCAAAAACCCCTACTTACTTCATTGGAAGGATCATAGTCTAACTGCCACTGTGGATGAACATCCTCAGGCACAATGGATCATCTTGATGCTAGTATTTTGCCTAAAATGTGGGAACAAGGCAACCCCCATTTTTTAAATATGAATTGAAGCACACCTTGCCATCATGGTTGCGCTTTAACTTCTAGAATTTTTCTCTAATGAGTTTCATTGTCTCAATTGACAATTTGTAACCCAAAGGTAATAGTTCTGTTGGAAGATCTGTTCCCAACTTTATTCAAGAGTTTTTAGATGCTGCATGGACTGATTTTATTTGACTTTCAATAGTCCCTTAAGGTGTTTCCACACATCCAAGATGTTCCCCAAAGATCCCACAAGTAATTGTTTGAAAGTATAATGGGCCCCTTCTAGCCAAGACAGTTTTTTTTTTGAAAGTATGGGTAGACACAAGTCGAAGCCTTTGAAAATATCTCTTTGATAGTGAAATTATTCTTTCCATATGGCTAATGTTAAATTTGCAACTTTGAGACCCCTATTCACTATTCAAAAGGGGCCGCGTGGCGCAACTTGAGACCAATTTTGGGTTGCAAAAGGCCGCTCTCTACCTCATAAATTTGCAAACAGCCGCTCACAAACAGCCGCTCACAACTTAGTTTGGTTTCACAAACAGCCGTTCACTACCTTTTTTCAAAAAAAATAATAATGAAAATTAAAATATAAACAAAAATTAAATAAAATAAAAGGCGAAATAATAATCAAAAATAAAAATAATAATAATAAAAAATGTGAACAAAAATAAATACAAATACTTAAAAATGAATAAGAATATATAAACAGGAATAAAAATAAATGAAATTAAATAAAATTCAATAAGAATAAAACAAATTAAAAAAAATTAATAAAAATAAATAAAAAGGAATAAATATTTTCACTTAGGCCAGCCCTTCATTTACTGAAAAAAAAAACACCAAAAAAGAACAAAAAAAGGAAGAATATGAGTACCAAAAAAGGAAAAAAATGAAAAAGGCCTGGAAATATAACAGTTCAACTTGAGTAGCGCCTGAAAAAATACAAGTTCAACTTGACTAGCCCTAAAGTAAAAGTCCCAAAAAATACAAGTTCAACTTGACTAGCGCTAAAGTAAAAGGGCCAAAAGATGAAAGTTCAACTTTTCACTAGCCCTAAAGTAAAAGTGCCAAGAGATACTGTTTTTTGACCAGCCCAGGAGTATTTCATCCACATATTAATGGGAGCTGGGCCATGAAGGTGGTTCAGGTTCCTCATTGATTCTTAGAAGTTTTCACCCCAGATATCACGCTGTTATCTTGTGTCCTTAAAGATTGGGTTTGAATCAAGCTCCTTCACCATTTCTTTCCTGACTTCAATCCAGTCTTCTGAGATCCTCCCCAATCAAATGGCTGCTACTCTACAGCCACAGTTCTCATTTTCTATGACATCTTGAACATGGGAGATAAGGGGAATGGATGTTTTTGGGGAAATGGAATCTTTGTATTGGTACTAAAACCAAAAATCAGAATTTTTTAATATTGACCAAAGATAATACTCACTTCTTCAATTGATACTTGGTCAAATATTCCAAAGGAAGAATAAGATAATTTGCAGGAAACCTAGAGTAAAAACACAAAAGAAATCAGAAAAAATTAAAAAACAAGAAAATAAAAAATGTACTCACTTTCTCACAGATTGTTGGGGCTGCTAATACCTTCCCACCAGGAGGATGGTAAGCAGCATCACCATCTTCATTGGACACCTTTATTCTCTTGATCCTTGTCCCAGGATTGAATTCAGGAGAAGTAACTTGCTTATTCACAATGGTTCCAGACCTCTGATAAATGTTTGAATGAAAAAATTAATGAAAAATAATAATATACAAAAGAATTAGCCAAAAATAAAAGAAAATTAAGTCTAAAAATTGTAATTAAATCCACATCTGGCAGCTTTCCATCTGCTGAATCATCCCCTTCATCCAAATCCGGCACCCCTTCATCTTCTGAATGTTCCTCTTCAGTCACCAATTCACTCTATGTTAAAAAATGGCAAGTACTCATTAAAAGAAAAAAACACATTGCAGAATCAATATCCTCTTCCTCTGATTCCTCCTTTTTTTAACCTCCCACTTCCCTTGTATGGCCTTGCACCTTCTTGATACCTGAACACATAATAAAAAAAATCAATCCTGAATTTTTATATATATTTTTTTTCCAAAAAATTGGCGACTGACCTTCAAATTTGCTGTGAATTTCTTCTTTGGCCTTCCTCTCCTCTTGTTTTGTGCTAAATATTCAAAATCAGATGGATCTCTTTTTCTTGAGGACTGAGAGATCTTCTTGAACTTATTGGCTGCTCCTTTGGTTCTTCCTCTAAATTTGGATCTTTGAGTGGAATTTGGCTCTTCAATCAGGGTAAGTTGATGTCTCCACTGTACAGATTCATGGTTTCACCCAGATAATATAGCTGTCCTCCAGTTGGCAACTTGCGGATTTCTTCAAAAAGCTTAGTGAAATATAAGTTTTAATTACTTTATGTGGTTGGAACTTCCAGTTTTGCTGAATCTTCAGTTGATTCAGGGTCTACAGTTAGCTGGAGAAAGGAAAATCAAAATCAATCAGGAAATTATTCATTTGAGCTTGAATCCCCCCCCCAAAAAACAAGAAAAACTTACTGAGATTGGCGCTTTGACATGCCATTGAGGGTGGAAATCTAAAAGTTTGAAGGGTTTACCCTTTCTGATTGCCAATTTGACTTTGTAAACACATGATATACCCAAGTAAGAACAGAAATCACATTTGTTGCAATTGGTGGAGGAATCAGGAACTCAATGAGATGAATGAATGATTATGAGGGGAAAGTGGCTGACCTTTCCAGAAAGATGATCCACATAGTGAAGCAAACCAATGATTTGCTTGAATTCTTTCTGAGAGGCTTCAATGGCTTTATCACAGGTTTGAATGGTGATGGAACTTTAAATTTTTTGAGCGGTAGTGTTGAAATTCACGGCTCCAGTTGTGTGGGAGCCATGTATACGGCTCCAGTTGTGCGGGGGCCATGTAGGGCCCCACACGGCCTGTGGGCGTCGTGTAGGGCCCCACACGGCCTGTGGGCGTCGTGTAGGGCCCCACACAATCTTTGGGATTTGTTCAAGGCCCCTCAACACGTGAGGGTCCATACACTACTCCATATAATTTATTATTCATTATTCATTATTCATTATTCATTATTCATTATTTCTTATTAATTATCTATTATCTATTATTCATTATTTATTATCTATTTTTTATTTTGAATTTTTAATTTTTAATTTTTCATTTTTAATTTTTCTTTTTTAATTTTTTATTATTTATTACTTGTGATTTATGATTTATGATTTATTATTAATTATTTATTATTAATTATTTATTATTAATTATTTATTATTAATTATTTATTATTAATTATTTATTATTAATTATTTATTGTTAATTATTTATTATTAATTATTTATTATTAATTATTTATTATTAATTATTTATTATTAATTATTTATTATTAATTATTTATTATTAATTATTTATTATTTATTATTTATTATTTATTATTTAATATTTATTATTTATTATTTATTATTTATTATTTATTATTTATTATTTATTATTTATTATTTATTATTTATTATTTATTATTTATTATTTATTATTTATTATTTATTATTTATTATTTATTATTTATTATTTATTATTTATTATTTATTATTTATTATTTATTTATTATTTATTATTTATTATTTATTATTTATTATTTATTATTTATTATTTATTATTTATTATTTATTATTTATTATTTATTATTTATTATTTATTATTTATTATTTATTATTTATTATTTATTATTTATTATTTATTATTTATTATTTATTATTTATTATTTATTATTTATTATTTATTATTTATTATTTATTATTTATTATTTATTATTTATTATTTATTATTTATTATTTATTATTTATTATTTATTATTTATTATTTATTATTTATTATTTATTATTTATTATTTATTATTTATTATTTATTATTTATTATTTATTATTTATTATTTATTATTTATTATTTATTATTTATTATTTATTATTTATTATTTATTATTTATTATTTATTATTTATTATTTATTATTTATTATTTATTATTTATTATTTATTATTTATTATTTATTATTTATTATTTATTATTTATTATTTATTATTTATTATTTATTATTTATTATTTATTATTTATTATTTATTATTTATTATTTATTATTTATTATTTATTATTTATTATTTATTATTTATTATTTATTATTTATTATTTATTATTTATTATTTATTATTTATTATTTATTATTTATTATTTATTATTTATTATTTATTATTTATTATTTATTATTTATTATTTATTATTTATTATTTATTATTTATTATTTATTATTTATTATTTATTATTTATTATTTATTATTTATTATTTATTATTTATTATTTATTATTTATTATTTATTATTTATTATTTATTATTTATTATTTATTATTTATTATTTATTATTTATTATTTATTATTTATTATTTATTATTTATTATTTATTATTTATTATTTATTATTTATTATTTATTATTTATTATTTATTATTTATTATTTATTATTTATTATTTATTATTTATTATTTATTATTTATTATTTATTATTTATTATTTATTATTTATTATTTATTATTTATTATTTATTATTTATTATTTATTATTTATTATTTATTATTTATTATTTATTATTTATTATTTATTATTTATTATTTATTATTTATTATTTATTATTTATTATTTATTATTTATTATTTATTATTTATTATTTATTATTTATTATTTATTATTTATTATTTATTATTTATTATTTATTATTTATTATTTATTATTTATTATTTATTATTTATTATTTATTATTTATTATTTATTATTTATTATTTATTATTTATTATTTATTATTTATTATTTATTATTTATTATTTATTATTTATTATTTATTATTTATTATTTATTATTTATTATTTATTATTTATTATTTATTATTTATTATTTATTATTTATTATTTATTATTTATTATTTATTATTTATTATTTATTATTTATTATTTATTATTTATTATTTATTATTTATTATTTATTATTTATTATTTATTATTTATTATTTATTATTTATTATTTATTATTTATTATTTATTATTTATTATTTATTATTTATTATTTATTATTTATTATTTATTATTTATTATTTATTATTTATTATTTATTATTTATTATTTATTATTTATTATTTATTATTTATTATTTATTATTTATTATTTATTATTTATTATTTATTATTTATTATTTATTATTTATTATTTATTATTTATTATTTATTATTTATTATTTATTATTTATTATTTATTATTTATTATTTATTATTTATTATTTATTATTTATTATTTATTATTTATTATTTATTATTTATTATTTATTATTTATTATTTATTATTTATTATTTATTATTTATTATTTATTATTTATTATTTATTATTTATTATTTATTATTTATTATTTATTATTTATTATTTATTATTTATTATTTATTATTTATTATTTATTATTTATTATTTATTATTTATTATTTATTATTTATTATTTATTATTTATTTTTTATTATTTATTATTTATTATTTATTATTTATTATTTATTATTTATTATTTATTATTTATTATTTATTATTTATTATTTATTATTTATTATTTATTATTTATTATTTATTATTTATTATTTATTATTTATTATTTATTATTTATTATTTATTATTTATTATTTATTATTTATTATTTATTATTTATTATTTATTATTTATTATTTATTATTTATTATTTATTATTTATTATTTATTATTTATTATTTATTATTTATTATTTATTATTTATTATTTATTATTTATTATTTATTATTTATTATTTATTATTTATTATTTATTATTTATTATTTATTATTTATTATTTATTATTTATTATTTATTATTTATTATTTATTATTTATTATTTATTATTTATTTTATTATTTATTATTTATTATTTATTATTTATTATTTATATTTATTATTTATTATTTATTATTTATTATTTATTATTTATTATTTATTATTTATTATTTATTATTTATTATTTATTATTTATTATTTATTATTTATTATTTATTATTTATTATTTATTATTTATTATTTATTATTTATTATTTATTATTTATTATTTATTATTTATTATTTATTATTTATTATTTATTATTTATTATTTATTATTTATTATTTATTATTTATTATTTATTATTTATTATTTATTATTTATTATTTATTATTTATTATTTATTATTTATTATTTATTATTTATTATTTATTATTTATTATTTATTATTTATTATTTATTATTTATTATTTATTATTTATTATTTATTATTTATTATTTATTATTTATTATTTATTATTTATTATTTATTATTTATTATTTATTATTTATTATTTATTATTTATTATTTATTATTTATTATTTATTATTTATTATTTATTATTTATTATTTATTATTTATTATTTATTATTTATTATTTATTATTTATTATTTATTATTTATTATTTATTATTTATTATTTATTATTTATTATTTATTATTTATTATTTATTATTTATTATTTATTATTTATTATTTATTATTTATTATTTATTATTTATTATTTATTATTTATTATTTATTATTTATTATTTATTATTTATTATTTATTATTTATTATTTATTATTTATTATTTATTATTTATTATTTATTATTTATTATTTATTATTTATTATTTATTATTTATTATTTATTATTTATTATTTATTATTTATTATTTATTATTTATTATTTATTATTTATTATTTGTTATTTGTTATTTATTATTTATTATTTATTATTTATTATTTATTACTTATTATTTATTATTGATTATTTACTATTTTTTTTTATTTCTTATATATAATTTTGTATTTATTATTTATTATTTATAATTTATAATTTATAATTTATAATTAATAGTTTATAATTTATTCTTTATTCTTTATTCTTTATTCTTTATTCTTTATTCTTTATTCTTTATTATTTATTATTTATTATTTATTATTTATTATTTATTATTTATTATTTATTATTTATTATTTATTATTTATTATTTATTATTTATTATTTATTATTTATTATTTATTATTTATTATTTATTATTTATTATTTATTATTTATTATTTATTATTTATTATTTATTATTTATTATTTATTATTTATTATTTATTATTTATTATTTATTATTTATTATTTATGATTTATTATTCATTATTCATTATATATTATTTAGTGGAGGCTAAACAACTTGATTATAGTTGTTTAGCTTTCCGCGCAAATCAAATGGGACGTGTAGCATGCCACACAGACCATTTGAGCCTTTTAGCACGCCACACAGCTCATTTGAGTTGCGTAGGGTGACACACGGCCCATTGAGCCGTGTACACAACTCAAAGAGTTGTGTACATAGTTGTGTACACAAATCAATGAGCCATGAATTGAACATTTCCCTTTTTTGAAATTGATTATAGAAAGAGCCACTAGAAAAATTGATGAATATTTTAATGTAGGAGCAAGAAGCTTTTATTCTTGATTTACTTGTGTTTCCAAAGTGGAAGTATTTGCTTGCCACAAAGAAGACAAATTTTCTTTTTAGAGAAATCAATTTTGCAAGAAGGTAGTCAGAATTGGGAGGATTACAGACCAGAGAAATTTCTGTGATGTTTTCGTGATAGTTTGATTCAGATTTTGAATAGAAAAAATGGTGCCATTGTTTCTGGAATAGCTTCCATTCATCTTCAGATTTAAAATGCTTCCTGCAATGAGTTTGAATATTCTTGAAAATTTGCCAGAAACAGAGAAGATGATGAGAGGAATGGAAACCTGATTCAATTGAGCTAATAAGTGCTGGTTCCTTGTCTTTCACAATCAAACTAGGTTCTTTATCTTCAAATATTACCTGAAGTTCAGTCAGGGCCCAATCATAGTTCTGTTTTTTCTCTCAAGATAAGAAACAGAATGCAACTGAGAAGCTTCTAGAAGAATTGTGTATCCCCAGAATATGAAGAAGTTTAATTCCAAATTTGGAGCTTTTCTATGTACAGTCCATCATCATGAGAGTAGGGAAAAGGTTGAGAAGGTTTATTGAATGAGGGTGTGAAATAGATAATGAAGTAATTTTACCATCCAAATTGTTCATTTTTTAGTAAAAAGAAGAATACCTGATTTCCTGTATGAGTGCTTGCACAGGAGTTTTTCCATCAAGGGAATTTTTTTTATTTGGGATCTGTTGTTTTGAGTTTTAGGGAGATTTGTATGGATAGGTGATGATGAGTTTTGTATAAGAGAGTTGAGAATTTTTAAAGGGGGAAATCCTGCTTTCGATAAATTTTCAACCGCCTCCTTTTGTTCCCCTTGGATTCTTCTGTGGATGGGATGAGTGGAAGGATCAATGGAAGGCGGATGGTTGGCTCTGGAAATTTACCTTCACCACCCAAAAACCCAATCTTTTTGAAAAATTCCCTGATAACCTGAAAGTACAATTGGTCTTTCTTGATTTTTGTAATTTAGAGGTATATTTTCTGGGTTCATATTCCCCAGATTTATCAAATTGGTAAGTTTAGGCCTTGTTCTTGCAATTTGATGCTCTGGTAGATATGGCATATCCATGGGACTTTGCCCTTGATTTCATAGCCTCCACCATCTCCTCCTTTTGATTATATGATAGCTCAGGAGGAGGGGCCAGAGGAGTGGAATCAAGAGTTTGAGAAGATGAATAAGGAGGAACAGGATTTGAATCACTATTTTGATTAGATGAAAAATGGAGGAAAGGCCCTGTGAAACATTTAAAACAGTTCAGAAAAGTGGGTGGATGTTTTCTTGAGCCATTGGAAAAAGAGATGTCCTTGTTTGGAAGTATCTGGAGTTTCAATTTTTTTTTATGAGTTTTTGGTGGTGTGGTGTGAAAAAGTTTGGTGATGTGAATATATGCATGTGAAGGGCTCAAAGAAGAGTGTATTTTTTGATTTTCTTTGGTTTTCTGATGGAATGTTTAATGGTAAAAAATGAAATCCAAAATCCTGAAATAAATTTTTAAAATCTCTTGAATAGCTCTCTTAAAATTCTCAAAGCATGAGTCACCAAAAAAATAAGTCAAAATGGCAAACATAAGGATCCAAAAGTGAAATGAGAAAATTGAATTTTTTGAATTTTTGCTTTTTTGAAGGAATTTTTGAAGGTAAAATAATACATCCAAAAAATATGAAAAAAAAATTTAATTCTTTTTGAATGTTTTTTCAGATTTTTAATTTTTTAAATACCCAAAAAATGAAATAAAAAGGAAAAAAAGAATTAAAATTTCCAAAGGGAACTTTCATTTTTTTGTTTTTTTGTGTTCTTTGGAGGAATTTTTCAAGGTGAAAGGGTACATCCAAAAAATATGAAAAAATATTGGAAGATTCTTTGGATGTTGTTCAAAGGTTCTGAAAGCTGAAATGATGCAAAAAAACCAACTAAAATAGCCACAATAAGTATCCAAAAACCTATGCAGAAATTGGTTTTTACAGAATTTGTTCATTTTTTGATTGAATTTTTTAAGGGTTTCTAATGCCTTCAAAAATACCAAATATTTTTTTTGGGGGTTTAATAAACCCTGCTACAGGGCTGCGCAGTCATATTCCAAAAAAAATGAATTCTTGAAAGTTGCATGAAATAAAGTATTTTTGTGTGGAATACCAAAGGGGCACAACCGTGCGCCAATGTTGAAATGCGTGAAATAAATGGTTTGATGCATGAGAAAAGTAATTCCCCATATAAATAAAAAACAATCAAATAAATGAATAAATAAATAAATAAATAAATACTTGAATTAATAAATAAATAAATAAAGAATTAGAAAGAAAGAAATAATCATAAAGAGATAGATAAAAAAAGAAAATTGTGTTTGGAACGACCTGTTCCACGTGTTTATGGGCCCCCAAATGTTGATTGGATCTTATGGAGCCTTACACGACTCCCGCATGACTGGAAGTTTTGAATTTACCATCATCCAAAGTAAAAAAACAAAAAAAAAGATCAACTTGTTTTAAGCTGATAACATCACAAGAAGTAAAAATACTCCTTATTATGGGACCAGCCCAACACAAGTTGACCTGACTTACCATTAAAATCTCATTCAAAACACTCATAATAATGCTGTCACCTCAAAACAGTCAACATGATGATACTCAAAATGTGATAACCCTTTATATGAATAGAACTAAATGTCATCATCAGAACCAAAATCCAAATGATGAAATTAATCTATAAGTTAGAATACAAGTCAAGTTGATCCCTGAGTTGATCAACCCAAAAAGCTGCTTTTTTAGAAATCATGAAATGTGGTTTGGAAACTATGGGCGTGATTGAAATCACAACTACCTTAATTTAAAGCTGGACCCAATGTTTATTTCTAACAAAGCAAATGAACATAGGATCTGATTGTTCTTTAAACTCATTTTTGTAGGTGTATAACTACAACATGAATCCAATAAAATGAAACATATTGGTCCTCCATCATTATCTGCTATCATTTTACCCTTTCCCAAATTTTAAATCCATTTTGATGATGGAATCTTTTCATTTACTTAATCAAAATCAAGTCCTTTTTCTATCTTTCCAACGCCTTTAATTCCCCCAAGGATCTTAGAATAGCACCCCTCATTTTTCTTCAATGTTTCAAGCAATTACTTTCATACATTAAACCATGAATTCTTGTCGTACACAAGTGAGTTAGGAATTATTCTAAATCAAAAATTTGCATCACCAACTGGATCCCAAACCTCACCAAAGAATTTATGTAAGTTCTCAGCTATTTGATTGAGGTAATTCACTTCCTACAAACAAAACTTAGTAATCCACAATTCTGATCTCATTAAAGGAATCAAAACTAACCAAAGATGAGCTTCTTTTTGACTCCTCAATTTCTTCTTCTTCATCCTTCAAAAAGGAATCTGATTCCAACGCCACCAACCCCAATGAACTTTAAGTTCTTTCAATTGAAATATGAAATTTTGATTCTGAGCCTGAAGACTAGTAATAAAACCATCATTTCCCATCAGTTAGCCAATAACAATGAACAATTCACATAAAAAAATGAACTCACTGTCTCTGGTCTTTTTGATCCCCTTTTAATACTCTTGTGATCCTTGTCCTCTGAACTATGAGCTTTAGATGAACAGCCTTCCTTGCGCTACAAAAATCAATTTCCCATAAGTCCAATAAACCTTAAAAATGAACTTTTATCAAAATAAAAGCCTTACTGTCTTTGGTCTTTTGGGTTCCCTTCTAACCATTGTTTCCCTCTTAATTTCTCTTTCCACGTGATCTTAATTTCTCTTTCCATGTGCTCAAATTTTGAAAGTTCAAAACAGTCTGCTTTCAATTTTGGTCAACCCTGGCTTGAATTTAACACCTTTGGCTCAAGCCTTGGCTTTTCAATCAAAGCAGCTGTATCCTCAAGTGTTCACCTTAGAATATCCAACCTCACTTCTTTAGTTTGTTCCCTATCCAATAAATTCCACTTGTTCAACATTTGAGATTCTCCATCAAGCCCTGCATCTTTTTAAAACTTTCAAAACCAAAAAAACTATCAATTTCTCAATCTAATATTTAATCTGTCAATCCAATATTTGGTACCTTTCAAAAAACCCTACTTACTTCATTGGAAGGGTCATAGCCTAACTGCCACTGAGGATGAACATCTGGATCCTCTTGATGCTAGTATTTCACCTAAAAGGTGGGAACAAGGCAAGCCCATTGTTATTCAAAGTGAATTTGATAAAACCTTTCCATTGTGGTTGCGCTTTAACCTCTTGAATTGTTCCTTAATAATTTTAATTGCCTCAATTGACAATTTGTAACCAAAATGTATCAGCTCTTTTGGAAAACCTGTTCCCAACTTTATTTGTGATTCTTTCAGTGCTGCATTGACAGATTGTATTTTACTTTCAACAGTTCCCTCAAGGTTTTTCCACACATTCAAAACATTCCCCAAAGATGCCACTATTATTTTTTTGAAATTGGAATGGGCCCCTTCTACCCAAGACATAGTTTCATTTCCAAAGTCTGGGTAGACACAATTCCAAGCCTTTACAAATGTATCTTTGATAGGAAAAATATTCTCTTCCATATACTTGAGTACATCCTCACATTCTTTCAAGAAACATTGTATACAAGTTTTAAATTCAGCTCACTCCCAACAGAGATCAATTCCCAACCAACATCAATAGTCAATAAAGTTACTTACTCTGAGTTCAGCATCATTTTCTTCAGCCTCCCCCTTGGTTTTAGAGGCCTCAAACTTGCCCAAAGGAGTTGTAAAATTTTGCAAACCTTCATGTTCATTACCAAAGCGCACTTGAAAGTTTGCTTGTATTTTTTGAGACAAGTTCCACGTACAAAAGTTTCTGGATGACTCAGGAAAACTGTTTTGAATCGCAAAAATTACAGTCTTTTCATGGTCTGTCAAAAAAACGTTTGGAAGCCTCTCACAATCATAAGCCAACTCCTTCAATGTGTTCAATGCCCAACTATAAAACTCATAAGTTTCTTTTGTTATAAAAAAAGTCCTTTGTAAAAGTCTTTATTTTGGCAGTCATTCCTACAACATGCAATAGAGGGATGTTGTACCTATTTGTTTTATAAGTACAATCCAACAAAGCAAGGTGATGTAATTTTTGTAATAATTTTATAGATTTGAGATGAGCCAAGGATAATTCCTATAAGTGACCCTCTCCAACAAATTTGGACTTGGAAACCCACTGGGATTCCTGTAGCATTTCCAATAGAGCATCCATAACACCTTTCCCATACAGTTCAGCAAGCTTTAACTTTTGGTTAGTGTTATAGATTATTCTATTTTCAATTTATTCTCCAACATCAATCTTGCTCAATTTTTTTAAGCCAAACCGTATTGAGCCCATCTTTCATTCCTTACCTAAGTAAATCTCATGCTTGACCTGATATTCTCCTCAGTTGAGGATACACTGAAGGAATTTCTGATGTTTGATGATTTTGTAAGCCATTTATAATGGAGAGATTCCACGTGGGATATGCTAATTCCCTACTTGCACAGATCATGAATGGAAACTCAAACTTCCTATTTTGAATTTGCCCTTGGCGTTTGGTGAGACATGGTCCTTCATAAACCCCAAATCTGACACAAGCTAGATCAAATTATTTGTCTCTCCTTGACTTGAAAGTAGTCAATGCGTATCCATGGATGGCTACCCTTTTCTGGAAATAAATCTTGGATTCTTTCCTACTAGCAAAGGCTCTCACAGCAGGGGGGTCAAGCAGTTCTGGCAGCCCTTATTTTTATTATTATTTTTCAAGCCAAATCCTTCTCAGTCAAATTACATATGAAATCTGAACCCACCACCTTCAGTCAATCAAAATTTTGATGGAAAATCTTGTTCCAGTTGTGAAGAAAAATCTTGCTCCTCAATTGTAACTCTAGATGAGGATGCAATTGGGGCTTAAGTCCCCTAATATAGCCTTCTTTAATCTGAGAGAGCTTGGGCCTGCCACTGTTCCCATAAACCAAAAAAATTAAACATAAATTTAGTATTTAATTCAATTTTAAATTCAACAACTCAAAAATTTTGCTCACTTTTGCATTGAGAAAAATCAATTCATCAAAGGGTGTGTGGTGGGTGTGTACTTGGTGTGTGTCAAGAGGTTTTTCCAAAAGGCAGAATATTTGATTTCCAAGTTTCTTTGTGGTCCAATAGTCCCACATAGTATGGAATCTCTCCAAATTTGGGTTGACAGCACTCACATGTGGTCCAGGGGTGCCTAGGTACCCCAAATCCCCCTGAAATGGGCAATTTTGAGGGGCAAGTAGCCCTAATGGGCCAGGAAAACACGCGCAACCCCTGCTTGTGACTCCCACATCCCCTGGGGGGTCGCAAACCCTTGATTGAAACCCAAAATATGGTCTCAACTCCCCTAATGGGAAGCACAATGGGTTTCAAAAGGGATTTTTCAACCCCCCAGGGGATGCGCAAGTTGCCAGAGACCTGGTTTGCTACTTTTTGGGCTTTGATTGGCTGTTTGAAACAAGAATGGATTGTGAATGGCTATTCACACCCCTTTCCAACTCTGAGGTCATGAATATAACATTGGCCTATTGAAATATGTGAGTGAATTATTTCAATTTTTAATCTGTGGTTCATGAATTGAAAATTTTATATTTCTTTAGCCATGGAAACTGAAAATGAGCCTGAAAATTCCCAGGGAGGTTTTTACAAATTTAGGGTATCTAAAAAAGATTTAAAAATGACTTACTTGTTTGATAACCTCTTTGTTCCAGTGGACAACTATGCACGGGGCTCATGAGCACAAAAACATGAACAACTCAGTGCCAGGGCCTCCCTATCTGCCAAGAGGAAAACTTAAAAGGAGAGGAAGAAACAATTGAACAGACAACTCCCACCAGAGACTGGTACCATTCCCACTGGAGTCCATGCTCATTCCAGATTCTTGCTTCAAATGAAGGATAGGGATTTCACCACACTACCAGGACCACCAAAAAATGATGAGCATGACCTGAAAGTTCAGAATGGGAAGGGGATTGCATTTCATCAGAGAAATCCAAGTGCACCAGTCTCACCTGAAAACCACACCTGAACCATAACAAGTTTAACCCAAACCTGTTCCTAGAGCTTGTTCCAACTCAGTTTACCTTTGAGTGGATGAGTGGATGGAAGCATCCATTCAACCAAGTGATGTATGTCTTATTTTTTTGTACAGTGAATAATGCACTTCATACTTGGGAGTAAAAAACCTTTTTATGGTATCCTCACCATTTCAACCATGAAATTGTGTCTGCGCTGTTGGAAAAGTACTTTTTTCATTTACAGAGTGAGTGGGCATTGATAAAAAGGAGTGGAGAGGTTTCTGTTGAGGAAAGAAAGTCCAATCAAGGGAATTCCAAACTATAGAAAATAGTAAGCCATTCAATCTCACACTTGTGAAAACTGAGCTGACAATGTATAATTGAAATTTGTAGCTAGCAGAGAGGAGGTAGAAATGGTGTGATGAAAACAACTATGTGGCCCTTGCAGCAAATTTCAATGATCCTGCAGTGTGCTCTGATACAGAAGAGTTGAATGAAAATGGTATAAATATTCACAGGAATATACATTTGGAATGGCATTCAGAAAGAGCTTCCCAATTGATGAAATTCATTTACCATCAAATATTGATTGGAAACCAGATTGGTAAGGCAAAAAGGAATCCCAAGTTTGTGGATAGGAAATGTTCCATCCAATTCAAAATAAATCAAAGAATTCCAGCCAAATTATCTCAACAATTTTAAAATCAAAATTGGCTCAATTCACCAAAGTCTGAAAAAAAATGCTTTGAAAATACAAAGTATTGAGGTGATTAAGCATGATGGACCACCTGCAGGCTGAATAATAAATGAATTTTATTGTAAATATTATTTTACATTTTTTTATTCCTTGAAAGACACGTCATACATGGTTGAAGGTTTCTTTCTCCTCCTGTAGTATCTTAAATATCTCTCTCCAATCTTTATTCATGATGATGGTTGATCTGAAAAATAAAGAAAAAGTTAGATTGATAGTAGAGATCTTCTGAATGGTTGAATAATAGTGATGGTACTTGCTCTGCTATTTTTTAATTTCTATTTTGAACCTAAATCAAAATTAGGAGCACAAAAATACCATTTATTCTGAAAAATTGCTTGTGAACAGAATCTCACCTTTTGAATATTCTCCTAAATTGTTTTTGGAGAAATCATTTCATAAGCACACACTGTTTTTCCTCTTGCCCAATGTATGCAATAAATCTACAGCCTGAGCCTGGCTTGTGGGATTCCGTCATGGCTCCTAGTGGAGGTAGAGTATGAGCCAATTTCAATTTTTTTGAAAAAGGATAGAACAAATACCATGATGAAACCAACTTTTTCACATGTCATTTTAAGACCACCCCATGCAGCTTGGATGGAGGCCAGTGGTTTTTTGGGTTGAGGTACTGCTGGAAAAATCTTACAGGAATTTTTTTTGCTCTTTAGCTTTCCTGGTTCCATCTAAGCCAAAATATTTGATCTTTTTATGACTCAAAGTAATCTGAATTCTGAGAATTTAATAGTATTTGAAAAACAAGGTAAGCATCTTTGTGAAAATTGAAGCTTATCTGGAGGAAGACTTACAAATCAAGAAACCTTCTCCAATAAGAAAACACCACCATCTTGCTTGGGCTATCCCATTTCTTCAATTCACCCATGATAATTTTGATTAGTCTTAAAACTTTTGAGCTCTGCAAACACACAAAATGGTGGAATCAATGTTGAATTATACCATGTTTTGAAGTATTTGAATCTTCTTCTTTCAATTTTTTTTCAAAATGAATAGATAATGTGGGAACCAGATTTGAGTCAGCCAACAGGGGATGATCACAAATTTCACAGAGTTTCTTTATTCTAGTGAGTTATCCAGGATTATCAGCACCTTGATAGACATGGGACTCTTTCTTTTGGAGTGATTCAAAAAAGAATTCATAGTTAATATTGTAATGTTCTTGTGCAGAGGGTTACAGGGGTGTGTAGATAATTTGATGGTTTGAATATTGTAGACTCTCAAGCTTATTCTCTTTGATTCTCCTGAGAACTAGGTGAAGCATGATGAGTTGGAGTGGTTTGAAGTTTCCAATCTTGAGATGGGGTAAAAGCATTTTTACCCAATGGTTGTAAGATTCTTCAATATCCATGCAGAGGAATGCAAGCAATGAAATAAGGTTTTTTATATGTTTCTTGACCACTGTGCTAGTGAGGCATAGGTTTCATTGAGCTCTAATTGAAAAGATTGCTTGAATCATCTTTCCATCATTGTTCCTGATTGTGCTATAAAATGAAAGATGATCAGTTTCAGGAATTGCATGTAGTGGCAGTGATACTTACTGTTCCTCATCAAGTATTCTCCCAAAACAATAAAAAGATTAAATGAAAGAATAAAAAAGGTTTGATTACTTCTGTGCCTTCTGATGAGTAGATGCCATGAGGGGATAAGCGGTGATGATAACCAAGGCTCAGTTGAGGACATCTGGACTGAATTGATTCCTTTCACTTCCAGGTAGATCAAGTGGTTGGTGAAGTGCGGGGCAATATTTTTTCTGAGTTTGCTTGCCCAGTTCTCTATCAGGTCGGGTGGGAATATGATGAGAGTTGCCTCATGACATAGAAAAGCTGGAGGGTTATTCTGGTGATGAAAAAGAGGTTGATTCAGGTATAGTGTGACAAATAAGGTGGATTAATTGTAAATATTTCCCAAGAAATTTATTATCAGCCAGTATTGAGCCCAAAGCAGTTGGTGGAAAAGATGTTGGATCAAAGTGAGGGGCAAAATTTTTTCTGAGTTTTCTTGCCCAGTTCTGTATCAGGTTGGGTGGGAATATGATGAGAGTTGCCTCATGACATAGAAAAGCTGGACGTTTATCCTGGTTATGAAAAAGAGGTTGATTCAGGTATAGTGTGACATATAAGGTGGATTAATTTTAAATATTTACCAAGAACCTTATTATCAGCCTGTAT
Source organism: Puccinia polysora (assembly GCA_025617555.3). NCBI lineage: Eukaryota > Fungi > Basidiomycota > Pucciniomycetes > Pucciniales > Pucciniaceae > Puccinia > Puccinia polysora. The sequence goes on from CM062622.1 coordinate 23,792,354, forward strand.
TGAGCCCAAAGCAGTTGGTGGAAAAGATGTTGGATCAAGTAGAGCCAAGCTTGAGCCAGTGATTTTTGTCCCCAACGTACCAGGCAATCATGTTTTATTTATGCCACAAAATCAGAGAAGGGGTAGAATGTGGTGATTAAGAATCAACCAAGAATTCAATTCCTTGTTCCTGGTGGGGGAGTAGTTTGTTGTTGAATATTTGTGGATTCGGATGGACTGGATTGAGATCATATCCACTTGGGATTTCAAGGAGTTTTGGATCATAGTGGGGTTTTTCAAAGAAGTGGTGGCCTTTTTAGCCTTTGGTATGGTAGGTTGACCAGTGCGCAGCTTGGTTTTTTTGAAGGGTTGTACTTGTGGGGTTCATTTGAAAATTGTGTGAGCACCAAGGAGCTTATCAAGTATGTATGATATATGTTGTTCATGACAGAAAAGAAGGAGAGAAATTTTAAATGAGGTCATTTTGGAAAAACAAACATGCAGAATGGTTTCCAAAAAGAAAATTGAATGAGGCAGTTCCCTCCTCATTGCCTGCCAATCACCACATGGTCCATAGCCTGTGGGATGGGTGAAGAGGGATAAAATTATTCAGTAAATTGAAGGGGAAATGACCCCTCCATGGAAAGGAAGAGCTGGTATTTTTATTATGTCTGCAGTAGAATGATTCCCAATACATTCCTTCAGTATGTAGCAATTTTCGGAGGGCTGGGATAGTTATTTCAGCAAGAGGAACCTCAACAAGGCAAACACAGAATGGGGTATGATCAATTGACTTCACTGTGAGTATGGGGGTTTATAGAGGAATAAGACAGGTGATGTGGTGAGAAGCAAGGAGGATGGTACTAGTGTGGGAAGTATGTCAGAATTTGAAATAGGGGGGTATTTAAATGAAAATCATGTGAAAAATTTCTGTAAAAGTTGTGGGAGAGGTGTAAGGATTATAAATATATGCATATGGAATGTGATTTACCAGAAAACATGAAAATTGGACAAACAGGGTGCTCATTAGAAAATGAAGCCATGTGATAAGGATCAATTCACAAATACTGACCTCACTGTGTTTCTACCACTGGGTTGAGGAGATTATGAAATTACTGAGACCTTCATTTCATTTATCTTTCTACGGGGGCATGAAATGGCCAAGAAAAAAATCCCATTTTCCACAAACAAAGCATGTAATTTTGAGTATCATCATTCTCTGTCTATGGGTGCATTAAATAGCTGAATGATGATGCCTGGTTTACAAAAAATGGGCATCATCAATCAGATATTCTGTTCATGTGTTAAGAATGTCACCCCAGCCTATTGACAGGAATCAGTGTCATACTCAAAAAAAAAAAGTAGCCATCATGCAATGCCCCTGAAGAGTAACAACATGCCAAGAACACATACAGCCTATAAGAGCTGACCTCATTGGGTTAAAGTGGCTAATTTAGTAAGATTACTTTCACTTGGCATCATGTCGAATGTTTCACTCTCTAAAGGGGCATGAAAGTGCTCAAAGTTGATGCACAGTTTCCAGAAACAGGCCATACCTGTCATGCCCCTGTAGCACACATCAAACAGGATGTACTTTGTTTCTCTTTCAGCCCAGCTTCTTTATACTTCTTAACCTAATAGATTTTCTTTTTATGGAAGTTCAAAAATTTATGGATTATGATTTCCAGTTTCTTTCCTGAAACCAGGCATTGACTCTGGGAAGTGTTATGCCCCTGCAGAGCCAAAAAAGCAAGGATTTTTACAGCACTCCAGATCAGAAAAAATTTATTTTACTTTGCATCATGTGGTGCTTCATCCTCTACGGGGGTTTAACACTGCCTGTGATGCCTGGTTTCCTGAAAACAGACATCACCCTTGAGCAGTTTTATGTGCCCCATAGAGAAAAATAAGCAACGAAATTTAAGAAAACCAGATTTGAAAAGATTTATTGCAGGGTGAGGCCCCCCTAAAGCATTTCAAAACCAGGCTTCCTACAAGCCACATTATTCTCCTTCTTTGTCCTTCTTCACTCCATGCTTTCACTCTGTATATCAAGTTAGATTTATTGATTTTGATGCCTGGTTTCCATAAACCAGACATCAACTTTGTGCAGTTTTATGCCTGTGTACAGAAAAATAAGCAAGGAATTGACACAGAAATTCACATTTGACCAGATTTTTTTTACATTGAATCATGGAGTGTTTCATGCTCCACAGGGTCATAACCCTGCCTGAAATGTCTGGTTTCCAGAAAATGGACATCACCCTTGAACAGTGTCATGCCCCTGTAGACCCCATCAAAAGCAGCCCAACCTTGCCCTCTCATCTTCTCCACCTCTTCAATCTTGCTTGTGGCCTGAATTGCTTCTCATTCCTGCCTTGCTTGCAATGCTTTTGCTAATTCTCATCCATTTACTACTTTTCCTGCTACAAACTTGCTTGCACATATGTTTGCAACCCATTTAACATCCACAAACTCACTTTCACATCCACTCCCAACTTTTTTGTGTGGAAATTCATCAATTAATTAAATATATATATAAAATTGTAGTCAGAAAGATGTAGTCACTGCACAGCAACTTCATTGACCACTCATGAATTATCCCAATCAGGAAAACTCATGAACCAGTCAGACTCATTGAATTGCAGTCTGTATTTATCCCAACCAGGATAAATTCTAGACACCATTTGCATAGATTTGGAAGAAAATAAAGTTGGTTGCAATTAGATGGTGTTTGGATGTGGCAGCCTGGAGTTATTCCAACCAGGATAAATCCTTGATACCATTGAAATAGCCTTGTCAGATACTCCAGTTGGTTGTTATTGGATGATGGTTGGACGTGTGTGATAACCAAGTTGAGGGGAACAAGTGCTGACAGTAGTGAGTATGGAAAAAAACATCAATTCAAAGGTTCTTGCATCACCAAAAAAATTATTTTAATTTTCACTGATGATTCAGAAGCCGAGAGTTTGATTTGAAAGGTGCGAGTGGCCCTCAGGGTCCATTTGGATTCAAATTGACAGGTTTAGGGGAAATTGCAAGCAGCATCCAGATTGGAGCTGAAGCCATGGAATGGTTTTATCTTGGCTTTGCTTTCCATGATCCATGATCTTTTAGAAGATCTTTTCCATTAGAGATGACCTTGTGGCCTCTGGCGTCTTTTTAGAATCCACATAAGATGATATTGCATGTGCTGCTACGGAACTGAGTGATGTGGAACTTGAGGGGAAGCTTTTGATAGGTGCAGTTGATGTAGCTGTCAAATTTGGTCTGTGTTGCCACTCATCATCATCAAACCCTCCACCAGGGGGAGACAAGATTTAAACCAAAGGTGTGTTGGAGAGACTCCTGCAAGGGATAATAGGATTATTGAGCAAATAGCTTGCTTGTAGTCACCAGAAGGGGAATGGTGTTTACTACTACTCTTGAATAGGTTGAGGTATTCTAAGATGGTTTTGAATTGCCTTCCCTTCTGAACTATAATAAGTCTGTACAATAATTTTTTAATTGATGGCTGGTTTTCTTGTAGAATTAAGATAGGTCTCTAATCAGACCTAGAGTAATTCTTAATAGATACTTTTGAGAATTGAAAGAATATTCAAAATTGGATTGGATTATTGTCAATTTTCCACCAATTAATAATCAGGAATTTTCGAGTTTTTCTGAGAATTTTTCCAAACTCCAATTAAAGGGTTTAAGGGTTGACTAAAAGGTGTTTAAGCAGTGGGAGGACCCAAAAAAGGGTTTTCCCACAAGGAGCTGGGCGGAAAAAAATCTTGGTTGGTTTTTCTGTAGTGCTCTTCCTTTTTATAAATTTTTTAATTGATGATAAGGGGTTTTCCTCTTAATAATAGGTGCTGAATAAAAGGTGTTTTCTCAAGAACCTTTCTTCAAAAAAAGCTGGGGTTGGTTCAAATGGTCAATGATAATTTTGTGTATGATCCTTTGTTTCCTTTTAACTTGATTCTGGTTCACTGACAAGCTGGTACTTGTTAGGCAGATGGTATGTTGTCATATATCATAGGGGCTGATTCCCCATACTAGGGGCCAATGCCATGCTATACAACTTGGATAGGGCAAAAGAGCCCCCCTGAAATAGAAAAATAATTCCTCAAGGGTTGATCAAGGCTCCCCTGGGGAAGGTTACGATCCTCTCTCTGCACTATTCAAGCACAGGAGGGTACAGTTACATGAGGCAATAATGCTGCTGAGAAAACCTGTGAAACAAGCCAAGAGATAGCTGTACTTTTTAGTGTAAATCTTGATGGACAGGCAAAAAAATGAGGAGCAGGCTAAAATTGGTGAGTTATGGACGCTTTTGGGTGCTTATCTTGTATAAAAATGATGCAGAGGTTTGCTGAAGTGTCAGCTTGCTACTATTGCAGAGCAAGCTGCAGAAGTAACAAAAATAACATAAAAATAAGAATTTTAAAATTAAATTAAGAAGGAGTAAAAAATACATAAAAATTATTGCAGAGATTGATGTTTCACCCAAAATTAGGTAGGGTCACTCACTGACCTCACCCTTGAAATCCAACTCCTTATATTTTTCATAATTAAAGAAAGAAAAGAACAAAATACCATGGCACCACTATTGAACTTTTTGGCCAATTAAATATTTCACATGCATCTTCACTTATAGGTTTCAAACCTAAAATTCAGTCAGAATTTAGGTGTTTTGTATCTTTTAGGATTTACACACGGAAATGTGTTTTGTCACAATTCCCGCACGCAGCTGCGGCAATCAATACACCCATGCGCAGGTGAGCAGAAGCACTGCCACCCTTTCAGCGTACCCTGACAAGCCATGTACGCAGCCCTGGGCCTCTGAAAAGTACGCAGCCGCGGGACTACAGGCTGACAGAGTGACAGGCGGCCTGAGAAGCTCAGGTACCACGTAAATGTGCTACAACCTATATGGGGACATTCTACATATTTAATAAATGTCCCCGTGGATAGTAGATAATCTAAAAATACATAAAAGTATATAAAAATACCTAAATATCCTTTATGCATATTTTTTATTAAATATAATTAAAAATACCAAGGGTGATGTTAAATTCAGGGCTCCAACTGTGTGGTAGTTGTGTAGGGCCCTACACGGCTCAAATGAGCCGTGGGGGCCCAAAGACAACTACAAAGGGATGTTTCAAACACGCGCAACCCCTGGGGGGTTGTCTAGGAGCCGTGTAACCCCCTGGAAGCAGTGCCAGAATTTTGGGTACCCCCTGGACCACACTGGCGTTCTGTCAACGCAACTTTGGGATTAACACATACTTTCTGGGACTGTTGTTCCACAGCTAGCAATCCCAATGATCCATTAAAGTGAAACCCAAGTGAAATTAAAGTGATTAATCATTAATCATATAAAAATCTGGGAATAATTCTTTCTCAACTCAAAAGTGAGAAAACTTTGTTTGATCAATTGAAAGTTGGATTGAATACTGAAGTATACCATTGCATTTTTTTGCATGGGAACAGTGGCAAGCCCCCATTTTTCTTTCATGGCTGCGTGGAAGGTCTACATTGATAGCGCCATCAAAAAAGCTTTGGAAAAAGAAAAAAAGGATTTGGTTAATGAAACATTTCAAGCCCCAATTGCATCCTCATCAAGGGTGACAATTGAGGAACAAAATGTTTCACAAATGGACATGACCGCTGGTGGTGAGTAACATTTTATGTTACTGGTCTTTTCCGTATTTAATTTGATTGAAACTGATGGGTTCATGTAACTATGAAACTATGACTTAACCAATGAATGTTTACTAGATCCACTTGAACCACCTCCCTTTAGGGCTTTTAATACTAGGGAAGATACACAAAAATTATGTCAAACATGGGCAATGAAGCATAATTACGCTTTAAAGGTTTTCAACTCAAAGCTTGAGCAATATGTGGATTTAGCCCGTGATAGACATGGTTCCTATTCAGGAAGTCTTCTTACTGAACAGTCTAGAAAAACTCACACAAGGAAGTTTTGGTGCAAGTTTTTGATCCATGCAACTTGCACAAAGGCAGAACCCTTGTGGCGCCTCTCCTACAAAGTTTCAGAAGTCATATGAAAACAAATGAACACTGTGGGATTCAAACCCACAACCTCAGACAGTTTATATGAGTGATGCTCTTACCAATTGAGCTAAGTGCGCTGTTGAGTAAGGAGCTGTTGATTCATAGCTATTTTGCTGATCACCCCAGAAGAGGTGTACTTATCCCAGCATTCTATGATGTGGGTGGCACATACCAGTCAATGAACTGCTCATGGCAATTATGTAATCTAACACCCCTCTGTGCTTTGAGCACGGACTAAACCATTTGATTTCATTGATAAAGACAGATTTTTATTTTTGACAGCTGTTAGGCTGCAGTCTTTGTGACTGTATAACTCTTGCTACCATGTCAGAAGTCATATGAAAACAAATGAACACTGTGGGATTCAAACCCACAACCTCAGACACTTTATATGAGTGATGCTCTTACCAATTGAGCTAAGTGCGCTGTTGAGTAAGGAGCTGTTGTTTCATAGCTATTTGGCTGATCACCCCGTAAGAGGTGTACTTATCCCAGAATTCTATGATGTGGGTGGCACATACCAGTCAATGAACTGCTCATGGAAATTATGTAATCTAACACAAAGAAACCCAACATAACCATCAACCATCTGAAAATCCCTCTGTGCATCCTCAAATGAGGAGAATCTTGGGGGAGGCCTTAGAAAATCTAGTAGAAGGCATGAATGATAGTCTCAATAAGTTACAACTGAAGAAAAAATTGAGCAAGATTGATGGGCCAGATTATTTTGATGACCAAATAATCTATAACACTAAGCGGAAGGTCACAATTGCAGAACTAAAGGGAAAAAGTGTTATGGAGGTACTATATAAACAGCTTGAAGAAACAAGTTGGATTCACTAGTCAAAGTTCAGTGGAGACGGTCACTTGGAGGCCCTGTACTTAGCACATCCAGATGCAGTAAAGCTTTCAAAAAAATTCCATCATATTGCTATGTTGGATCGCACCTATAAACAAAATAAGTAAAAAACCCCACTATTGCATGTTGTAGGAATTACAGGCAATTGCAAAAATTTCACAAAATATCTTGTTTTTATAACAAAAGAAACATCTGAGTTCTACAGTTGGTCTGTAAATGCATTAAAGGAGTTGGCTTATGATCCTGAGAGACTTCCAAAATTCTTTGTGACAGACCATGAAAAAGCTCTGATTTGCGCAATTGAATCTAGTTTCCCTGAGTCATCAAGACAATGTTGCACTTGGCACTTTTCTAAAAACATAAAAGCAAACTTTAAAGTGTGCTTTGTTAATGATGTTGAAGGATGGAAAAGCTTTATGACTCTGTGGTAAAAGTATGGGCCTCAAAGACCAAGGAGGAGGCAGAGGTCAATGATGTGGAACTCAGAGTAGGTCCAAATCACTGCTTCTTATTCTTTGTAGTTTTGGGTTTGGACCTTTTGACTTGTATAGTGTTTCTTGAAAGACTATGAGGATGTACTCAAGTATATGGAAAATAAAATTTTCCCTATCAAAGAGAAATTTGTAACAGCGTGGACTTTTATAAACCCAGATTTTGGAAACCAAACAACTTCTTGGGTTGAAGGAGCCCATGCAACTCTCAAAAAATTCCTTGCAAACTCTTTGGGAAATCTGTTGGATAATTGGAAAAGCCTTGACAGAAAAGTTTTGAATAAAATTAAATTGGTTCATGAATGACTTTATAACTCTTGAATTAAGTAAGGGACAGTTCTTCCACCTGAACTGTTACCATTGGGTTAAAAATTGTCTTTAGAGGCAATCCATCTTGTTAGGGAACAATTTGAGAAGTTCAAACTAATCATGATGGCAAAGTCTGCACCAATTCATATTTCAAGACTATGGTTGTGCCCTGTTCCCACCAAATAGGTGACCATCTAGCATTCAGAAGATTGGTGGTACCTGAAGATGTTCATCCTCAGTGGAGGTTGGACTATGACCCTTGCAGTTCTAGTTCTGTAAGTTGGCTTAAGTTGGATTATTCAAGTTAGATTGTTCAAATCACTATGTGATTAATGCTTTTTGATTAATGAATCTTAATTCAATAATGGTTGATCCTTTTGAATTTTTCCAATGCAATTTCAATGAAATTCTAAGCATTAATTACTCAGTTACATGAAAAATTCAATGCAATGATCTTGGAATCCCCAGATCATGAACAAAGCAGACTATTGAAGTATATCATTCAGATATCACAAAATATTGATCCAAGCCAAGACTTGAACCTGAAGTCTTACAATCAAGTAGGGGCAGGCCAAATTTGACAGATACGCGCCAAGAACCATCTTGGTTTGACCTTGTTGACAATCAACTCAAGGGGGAAAAAAGAAATAGAAGGGCTCCAAACAAGAAAAGACAAAAGATTGTAAGTCTTTTCTTTTAAGATATGTTCATTTTGTTGGTTTAATGAACTTAGTTACTAACTAATGTTGAATTGTTAGTCAAAGTAGGCAGGATCTGAATCTGAATTTCATAGTTCAGAGGAATAGACTGAAAGTGAGTTGGGATCACTTGATTTGGAAAAAGAATCCTCTTCAGAGGAAGAGAACATGCAGAAACGCTCAACCAGAAGCTCATCTTTGGTAAGTATTTATTTAATTTATCTGATTAAAGAAATGAATAATAAGTTAGTTTTAATGATAGGAACCAAATGTGAGATAGCTCAATGAAATACCCAAGAAATTCCATAAGTTCTTGGGTGAGGTTTGGGATCCAATTGGAGATTGGAATTGCAGATTTATATTCATTGCTAGAACTCTTGGTTTTGAAGAATATTGATTGTTTAAAGTTAGGAAGGAAATGATTGAAACATTAGAGAAAAATAAAGCATGCTACATTAAGATGCTTGGTGTTTCAAATGAGGTTGAAAAGATTAAACAAAGACTTGATGTTGAAGAAATCAATGAAAAGATTCCCTCCTCAAAATGGCTGGCTAAATTGGATATAGATCAAATCATAGCAGACACATACTCAAAACCTATATGTTTCATTTCATTGGAGTCATGTGATACTTATACTCCAATGAAAAATGGTGTTACTCATCAATCAGATCCAATGTTCATTTCCTTTGTAAACAATAACCACTGGGTTCTATTAATAATTGAGGTAGAAATGATTCCAATCCCGCCCAATTTAGGAAAACCACGTTCCTGTATTTCTAAAAAAGCCTCTGGTTGGGTTGATCATCTCAAAGATAAAATGCAAATGTATTCTAGATTGTTATAGAATTTGGCTTCATTTCATCATTGGTTTTGATATTAATTGTAATTCTAATGCAGCTAACAAGCTCTATTAATATAAAGGGTTATCACATTTTGAACATCATTATGTTGAGTGTTTTGAGTTAACATCATTATATTGAGTGTTTTGAATGAGAGTTTAATGGTAATTCAGTTCAACTTGTATTGGGATGATTCCATCACAAGCTTAAATTATGTTAATTTTGGGATGGGATCAGCTTAACACAAGTTAAAATTGTTTTTTTTGGTGTTTTTAATTTAGGGCTTGTCAAAAGACTTTTATTTTTTGGGCACTTTCACTTTAGGGCTTGTCAAAATACTTGCATTTTTTTGGGCACTTTTACTTTAGGGCTTGTCAAAAGACTTCTTTGATTTTTGGTCCCTTTTACTTTAGGGCTATTCAAGTTGAAATTACTTTAGGCCTTGTCAAGTTAGTTGTATTTTCTTTTCTGTTTTTACTTTAGGGCTTTTCAAGTTACTTGTCCTTTTTTTGGTGTTTTTAGTTTAGGGCTAGTCCACTTACTTGCGTTTTATGGGTCTTTTTAATTTAGGGCTAGTCCATTGGATAGTACCAGTTTTTTTGATTTTGGTTTACTTATTTATTTTTTTTTTTTTGTTTTAACCAAAAAATGAACATTCTTTGATTTTTTGGTTGATTTCTGTTTTTTTGGAAGGTTTATTTAGTTTATGGGTTGTGTTATTACCCTTTTATTCCTTTTCCTTTTTTTTTTCTTACCGCGGTCTGGTGCCGTGTGGAATGCAACACAACTACATTTAAACCGTGTACAACTCCACATGGCTTGAATGTAGTCGTGTGGAAGTCCACACGGCAGCAGAATGGGTTGGGTGGGCGGCAAAACTCCGTGAGCCGTGGGGGGCTGTACACGGCTCAAGTTGGACCGTGTGCCGTACCACACAGCCCATTTCAAACCTTGTGCACGGCTCAATGAGCCGTGAATTTAACATTACCCATATACCAAATATGTCAAAAATAAGAGAACTAATATTTGTAAAAATATATTCAAATACTTTAATATAAAATTGGGAAAAGTTCAAGGAATCAGAATTTTTGTGACATACTAAGGAATTTAATGATGTAGAAATATTACATGAATTCTCATGACTTTTTTTTAAGTAATTATTTTTAGAAAATAAACTGAATTTTGAAAATAAGGAGTAAAATCAATATCATGATTTTACTCCAATCAGTTGATACATAAGGAGAACCCTCTTGACATCAGATCAGCTGTAGGAATGTCTATTAAAAGAATTTTCAACCTACTGGGAACATTTACCAAGGATAATTAATTAAATAATAAATAATATGGACAGATTAGTGTTATTCACACGTCCAAACATTAATTCCAAGGTAGAATAATATCCATACACTGTGGAATTGGGATTTTACCCGTGCTAAAGCACTGGGAACACATGACAGGCTACCACTGGTTACCCTGCTAGCCTTAGTGTCCTTCCCTTTGAGCCCCTGTATCCCTCAGAAGGACAATATTGGGACTCAAAGATCTATAAATAAGGAGCTCTTTTGAAGTTATTGATACCCAGAGACCCAGTTGTATTTACATCCAGACACCATCCCAAGGTAATCAAATACTTATAAGAGATAAGTAAGTGATTTATGGCTTTATTCTTATCAATAATACGCGTCCCCAACCCTTTTTATCAATTTAAACTTCTGAAAAACCTTTTGACCCCAGCAACAGGTTGAACCCATAAGTGCACATCCCAAACAGGTACCCAAAGGATTAAAAAATATACCAGTGAGTCTAATTATCCTTTTTCTTTCGTGGAAGATTGGTTACAAAGCTCTTCCACTCCACCGTGCATTTTATATACATATTATCTTTGGGAAATATATCCTTTAAGAATATAAATTAAAGGTTCCAAAGTAACCCGGTCTATGTGTTTTCAAAGTCAATTCCCTGAAGAGAGCTTTTAAAGATCCCCAATATTATTGTGGCCCCTCTATTAATTTATTTAATAATCAATTTATTAATATTTATTTATAATAGTAAACCATAAACCAAAACAATTAACCTTTCAATAACTATATCCAAATATTTTACGGATTTCTGCTGCATTTATTGAATAATACATTTATTATTTATTCTATCACCTCTGGTAGCTAAAGGACAGAAAGGTTCTTGGTATCTAGGAGGCTGACATGAAGCTTGAGTTAATTTTTCTGGTTGGGAAAAGCATGAAACATGCTTGGCAGCTGCAAGCCCTCTTTGGTAACTGACATTGTATAACTTGTACAGTTGAAGTGGTGGAAAAATCCTTTGATGAGTGTTTCTGAGGACGCCTCTGTTCCTTTATCATTTCTAAAATCTTTCAGGAACTATTTTCATGCTGTTTCAATGGAAGTAGCTTTTGAGATATGAGGTATGCTGTTTTACCGCATGCTCCCTTGGGTGACTTCCAAGTGTGGCTTGCAGGTGTTGGGTGGTTGATATGGTTGCAAACTGAGTATCAGAGTGCTTCAGGGGAAGGTTCAGAGGCCTTATCTGGTTTTGAAATTTCCAGAAAGTTCATTTGTACTCAGTTGTTATTGCTGGTGGGTGACAATTGAGAAGTACTTGGCTGCATGATCCCCTACTTATGTTGGTGCATACATGAGTGTTGTGTGGTTGGATTGGTTGCAAAATGAGTATCAGAGTGCTTCAGAGGAAAGTTCAGTTTCCATGAATTTTTCTGAGTGATCCAGGAAGATATGTTAACTTGGTTTCATAGCACTTGTTGTAGTGTGAAATTGGTAATGGTATGGTTTAAGTCCTGCTGTTATGGATATGTTGTTTTGTTGTGTGGTTATTTTAAGCAAAATATTTTGCCATTGGATATTAAATGGATATTTGATTTATTAATCCTTGTGAAATCATCCAGCCTTTTCCAGGTGTTGGGTTATTTTTGAAAGGTGTTTGATATGGTTGAAGGGGGTTATCTGGTAATGGATTTGGGATTTGAGGTTGGTTTGAGCTCAGATTTTAGTTTTTGAGTGGTAGGGCATTCATTTGTGAGTTTAACTTGATTAAAAAGAATAATAAATAATTAAAAAAATGAGTCCAATGGCTATATGACAGGTTTGGTTTGCCACAGAACTCAAGCTTGATTGCGGAACTTCAGGTTGGGAAACATCAATCAATTTATGGTGCTTGCCTGGATTCTTAATTCCCAAAAAACCATAATTAATTTCCTCTCCTTCTCCTTGATCCTTCAACTCATCCTCCATCAATCTCCTCAACCATCCAAGAACCCAACAAAGCTGTACCTCAACTCTCAAGACAGCCAACTACTTAGTGGAAAGATATTGTGTGTTTGGTAAATTTCCCACAACAATATAAAATTCTCCGCAACAATCTTGCTCCAATTTACAGAAAGCCCACTAGCCCTTGAGTCACACTCCTGTACCTCTGCAATTCCTAATCAAAAGCTGCTTCCTCACCAGGGCTGTAAACCACTAAAGCTAACTTGAAATGAAATAATAGTAAATGAATAAGTTGGACTCCCCAAAAAGCTTGGTACTTGAGCTAATTCCCTAAATTTGACCTCCAAGAACTCTTTCTGCTTACTACACTCCATAGTAACAGAAGAAAAGAATCAAGCTATAATTTGCTGCAAAAATATCCAATAATGATGATGTGATCTCCAATAATGTTAAACTCTGATGATGATAAAATACTCCCCCTTCCCCTTCCTTGTTCATACAAAAAAATAAAAGCTTCCTTATATATACAACGAATATTAAATGAACGTAAACTGCTAAAGAAAGACTCCTTTTTCCACCACCTCAGTGCGTTTGCACTGATCCTCCTCACTAATAGTCAAATCCTTACCCAATCCGATGATCTGCAGTAGATTCAATGATCCTGTTGCCAATTCCCCCTAACAGTTGAGTCACGTCAATGCATACCTAACACCATTTACTTGTTGATCTCCCTAACGGATCACTCCAAATCACACATGCAGCATAACTACAGATCCTTAACAACCTGCATGCCGCCTCCTCAACTTTAGCTTTCTTTGCCCTTCAGCGTTCCACAATCTCTGTGCATATCCCATCATTGGCCTAATCCCTACTAATTGAGCTTTGATCACTTGCTTCTGCATTGGTAAACCCACCGCTGAGGAGGGATATTTATGTTCCACGCAATGTCCACAAAAGTCAAAAACTCTGGCTCATTCTTGTCATTGTGCCCGCAAGAAGCGTGTGCTGAACTGTGCCCTCAGCTAATTTACTCTAGAATAGACAGTACGCCAATGCGCTTCTCTGAGCCTATTTTGCTGCGGATTTCCAACCACAGCTGAGCCACTCCAAGTCAAATGTCCAGTGGTGAGACTACTTGCCTCTGTGTCTATAAATAACCACCAAAATTTCAAGAACCAGATTATCCATCCTCCCAAGATCAATTAATCAAACAAAAAAAGATGATGAAGACATCTCGAAAGAAACAACTGATTGGCCTCATCTAGCCATTAAACTTCAGAACAACCAACCAAACTGGAAAAATTGATTTCCAAGCTTCCCACCTTTGAGACCGAGAATCCTTGGCCGCCAGCAAGAGCCAAAAATTGAAACAACCCACCAAAAAGTGACAAAGGAACCATAGAAAATTGCTCAACAATAACTGACTGGGAGTTGAACACCCTACAGGGAAGAATTCTGGGAAACAACATCCTGTTGCCTCCATATAGACCAACAAGCAATCTGCATCCAGAGCTCAACTGCGCTCCAAAACTTACCAAGCACTGTTTCAAAAACAAATTGACCATCTTCCTTTGTGCCTTCATTTGAAGACCTAAACTTCCCATTAATGATCTGATCTATAAATACTTTTTGTTCATCTTTGATATTTTTAGGATCCAATCAAACCTTGATACAGTTTTTGGTTCTGAAAGGAGTAAGTTCAACCTCCTCAGCTCTTCAGCAACTTGTGCCTGTGATCACTGGCTACCATTCTTCTGAAATCCTGGCATCTATTTTCTGGTAAACTTCCTGTCCCAAACTTTCTCAGCTTGTCCATGGCTCTCCCAAGACTCCCTGGCAGCTTCAAAGCAGACCATTCCCCATGGATTTTCCAGGTTTTTCCCACTCATCTCACATCTTTCATCTGAGAATGTTTGTTGATACCTCTCACTATTTTCACACAGCCCCCAGGAAAGAGGTGGTTTGTTATTTTTATTTCATCTCTTATCCTTTCCCAGGGAGGATTTTCTGAGAAGTCAACAAAGGGAGTTTATCCAGGATGGGATCCCTGTATTTCTCCTCTGTTGAGGATTTGGCCTGAATTTTTCACATTATTATACCCTGGGATTATCCTTCATTTCTCTCTTATGTCTGTTGGATGGGATGCCTGTTGGAGGGAGGTTTCAAGCAAGTAGCTTATCCAGGACAGGTGCCCTATATTTTCTTCCTGATGATTATTGGCCTGAATTTTGTGCCAGCCCTTCATGCTTGACCATGGCATCCCAAAATTGGATTCAATCTGATAATTTTTCCTGTGGATTGTAGAGTGGTGGAATCTGCTCCAAGGAGGCCCAGTAATCTTTTAGGCAAGCTGAGCAACCTATTGGCGCAAGTGGATCTTGCCAACCAATCTCACCACCTGTGGTCAACATACCCACTGTTCCTGTCCTTCCTCCACATCCAACTAAGAGCCAAATTTCCTCACCCATACTTCCACCAGTCAGGATTATGGTTTCAGCTCTGAAACTGAAAAAAAGAAAATTGAGGATTTTGTCAATATCACACAATGCCCTGGTCTCAGCCTCTCCATCAAACAACAGGAAAAATTTAAAATGATTAGATGTCCAGATGTGCACTCAATTTCAAAAACAAAAAGGTTCTTTGAGCATTTCAAACGCCATATAACCCCAGGCCTTCCAGTAGTTGTCCTCACCAACCAAAAGCATGAAATTGGTTTGGTTTAAAAATTAACCAATTTGTTGTACATGACACACCTGGAATATGAGGAAATTGGACTCTTGAAAAAAACCATTTTCCAACTTGGATCTTTCTATGGCAATCAAAAAAAATTTCTCTTTTCTTAGTGGTATCATGAAAGCACTTGGTTGGTGTAAGGGGTATGATGAAGTGAAAAAATTTTGAAATAAACTCTATTATTGGATCCTTGATTAAAATTGATACTAATTTAAATTCAATTATTTTGATTAAGAATATATAAGCCTTTTAATTCAAAGACTCTGATTCCAGAAAGATAAAAACAGTGGCAGGCTCTCCTAGAAAAAATGACTTTTTTTCAAAATTTATTTCCAAAAGATACAAAGCATTTTCCCAGGACTCTCTTCACCTGCAATCAAGCAGATGAAAAAGGCCAAAATTTCTGGTTTTAGTGCCCAAGAATATGGAGACCCCCAGGAAACCAAGCCTTTTGCTGCCAAAATCATTGCAACCTGGAGGGAGTCTTGCAATCCACCTCATATTGATGACAACATCAATGCTATCACCTATGGTGGCTTTTATGGTATCCATGAGGAAGCCGGTGAACCAGCTCACTTCATTAAAGGCTTTGACATCAAAAAAGGCCAGTTTGTTCTTCCAGTTAGTTCTGCTGTCATTAATTCCAAAAAGAATGATGAATGGATCAATACCTATTGGAATTCCAACCTATTATTCCACAAAATGTTTCAATCCAATTTACTTGAAGGAATTCCATTCACAAGACTTGTTATTTCCGTGAAAATTTCTCAGAGACTTTAAAATGGGTGTTTGTCTGAAATGCAAAAGGATGAGGTGATTGCTGGTGGATTGTCCGCATGCAATTCAGAATTAAGAAGCCAATTAACACATTTTATGTAAGCACATTGATCTGCTCACTAAATCTCCTGCTTCATACCATATCCAGTCTCTGAAATATATATTTTTTTATTCATGTTCTGTCTGCAATATGCACATGCCACCATCAAAATATGAATATAATCTAATAGAAATTGTTGCAGGATCCTCAAGGCCCTTTAATCAGCTCTGTCATCACATTATTCCATATCCAATACAGTTGTACTAGCATTTCTTATCATATATTTTCCATGTAGAAATAAAATCACTTGATTGCTGTTGGGGTACTCTTATTATCCCCCAGCTCCATTATATAAGGAGCATCTTTCCCTTTTCTTTTTCCTCCTCATTTTTCCTCACTACAACACCATTTAATACTCAGCTCCTACATCCTACTTTCCATTCTTATCATACTCTTTTAGAATTATATATCTGATCATGTTTCCTGCTTGCTCTGCTTTCAATTACCTTGGGAATCATACTCCTGCACCCCTTGAATCAACAGAAAATACAATTTCCCAGCCCAATACCCAAACTTTACCTGATAGCTTGGAACCAGCAGCAACAGATGTCCCCCCTGCCCCTAGCTCAAACCTGCTTAAACATCCTGCTTGGAAAAGAGTTGTTGGTGAAAAACAAAAATGCTCCCAAACCAATCCCACCACCTCCTTCATCTGAGATTGTGTATTCCTCAAAAATTCAGATTTCTGTCTCATATCACTGCAGGATTTCCTCTCCAGTAACAAAAAAAAACTTAACCTGTTGGAAAAAATTTCAAATGAAAAAACAGCCACCTGCTCTCTTCATGATATTTCTTGTCAATAAATTGAAGCCTGTGACAAATATGATTCCAGTAACGCATTCCCACTAAACTTCACTCTTTACCTCTGTTTACCATTGTGTTTTGTATCAGTCGTATCAAAGGATAAATAATTAACTGAAGAAGAAGAGGTCAAAATTGGTTGTGGAAAACTCCTCCAAAGGCAATCTGCCTCTCACTCATCCTCAAAAAGACTTGCCAAAAAACAGCATTTATTTGTTCATCAAAGTGATTAGGAAGAAGATGAAATTGTCAGCCACGAGACAGTTAGACTTGTCCAAATGTCTGGAAACTCATATGTCCTGCTGGTATAGTGGCTAAGTACTAGGCTCACTTCCCAGTATCTGATACCAAGGTCACTGGTTCAAACCACAATGGAGACAATAATGAAAATGTTGAATAGTTTTGTAATTATATAGTAAATCTTAATAATATCATATAATGTTTTATAAGTATGTTTTTATGAGTATGGATTATGGAATTAAAACCTTGATAATTTATATTATCAAGAAGGGGATCCAATATAACTTTGAATTAAGTTATGAGGACTCAGATGCGTCCCAATTATTGATATAGAAGTTCCCAAAGTGTTTCCTCTCTTTGGGAAGGAGTTACATTAATCATATTAACCCATACTCTCTATACTGTATAAATTAATTACACATTATCCTTCTTTGGGATGTAATTATAATTAATACTCCCTCTGTACACTTAATACACCTTACTGAGCCTTGAGAGCGTTCACTCAGAGGCTTTAGAACTTAATTGTAAGCTATGAACCTTCTAGTAGCACTGCCAAGAGTATATACCCCTTATAGGTATAGTATAACTATAAATTAATTAATACTATCCCCTTTTGGATGTAATAATGCTTTAATATACTTCACTGAGCCTTGAGTGCGTCCACTCAGAGGACTCAGAGTTCATCTGTAGGCTGTAAACCTTTTAATAAACATTGCAAAGAGTATACATACTCTATGTGTATAGTATGAGCTAAGACACTTATAATTAAGATTAAATTATTTGCCAAGGCACTAAGCTACATTAAATCAATATAAATAATCATTATGATGGAATCTAAGGCTTCTATACCGTTCATCTGAGTGATGTATAAGTCCTAAGACCCAGTAAGTAACCTTTTAGTAAGTAAAATGAAAACTTTACCTTGAAAATCCTTCCCAATGGGTATTAGTTCTTCATTACCCATTGAGAATGATGTAATGTAATGATGTCTTGGGCCTTTGAGGACGAAACCAAGGAGAGCCTGACACTCCCCTGGTGATTACTAGAGTCCCCTGAGGGCTCCTGTTACCTTAAAAGAGCAGGGTCTTTACCCTATAGCCCTTTCATCATCCATTATATATTATTATTTGAACAAGAATACAAGCAAGAGTTAACAAGCCCATTAAACTTAATCTCAAGAGGAAGATTGACTGGGGCCATAAACTTTAGTATTAAATTCAATCAATAACCTATCTGGCAGCACCAATTTCGAGTTGAAGGTCTCACTTGAATAAGTAACCCCTGTGTGTTACTCTTTAAAGGGTGTGAGCTTATTTATAAGCAAGTCTCCTTTTAGTCTTAATCCTTTAAGACTAAGGCCCCTTACCTATTATAAAGGTTTAAGGTGTGGCTATTTACTCATAATACCTTGGTATTATTCGAGTCTGTAAACTTTTAAAGTTGCTGTTTGGAATATATAAGTCAAAACTAATTTAAATATTGGTTTAGCTTTATTCTTTTGCAGGTTTAACCACGGCTAGGTATAGCAATAGAGGTTAAATCCCTGACAATTGGGGGCCTCATCTGGTTTCAGTACCTTTGGGATTGTTTTGTCTGCTTAAAGTACGCTATTTTGTGTTATTTTAGGCAAAAGTTTTTGCTGATTTATAAATTTTCTGATTAAAGTCAGTAAATATATATATAAAAAAAAAAAAAAAAAAAAAACAGCAAATTTTCGAAAATTCTGGGATTTTTGCTTTG
This sequence comes from Puccinia polysora, assembly GCA_025617555.3. NCBI lineage: Eukaryota > Fungi > Basidiomycota > Pucciniomycetes > Pucciniales > Pucciniaceae > Puccinia > Puccinia polysora. The sequence goes on from CM062622.1 coordinate 23,811,231, forward strand.
AGCTTTAAATTCCTTCTGTTTTAAGTGTTGAAGCATATTTTGTGCGCACTTTTGACCAATTTTGAACAAAGTTTTGTGCTGATTATTGATTTTTTTTTTAAGAAAATTATAGAAAAAAAAAAAAAAAAGGACCATTTTCGAAAACTGCTTTTAAAGCAGTTAGCCTTTTTACAGATATTATTTTACTAAGATTAAGCAATCTTAATCTAGTGTGATTGGTTTTGACCTGGTTTTGTTTTTTTGTTTTAAATATATATACGAAAAAATAAAAAAAAAAAAAAAAAAAAAAAAAAAAAAACATACAAGATTTGATTAGAAAAACCGTTGAAGAAAAAAAAAAACCAAGTTTTTTTTTTTTTTTTTTTTTTTTTCTTTCACAGCATCTTCAAAGAGAAGGCGTTGTCTATTGTCCAAGGGGGTGTTCGACGATCTCGCTTCTGTCAACTCGGAGATTAACAAAAAGCGGCTGCCGCGTAATTCCGGCTACCGTATTTCCATGTAGTTTTGCGACAGAACAAGAACGACTGACCGTTTACAGATTAGCGGTGCCGGTAACCTACCGCTGCCCAAGCAAAGGTCTGATTATCGTGACTAATAACATTATTGGTTAGAGGAACGAGTCAGTATATATTCTTTTTTTTTAAAAAAAAAAAAAAAAATAATAAAAATAAGAATACTATCAACGTACTTAAGTTATCTCTTGACACTACATAGTGTCAAGACAACTTTCTATCGCCTCCTTCCTTCCGTCTAACCGAGGAAGGTTGCCAAGTTTCGTATTGGAAACGAGCTCAGTCCCGCGAAGCGAAGCACGGGGACCAAGTATCCGTAGCATCGAACCTACGGAAAGGGCGAGATCGCCAACGACGGATATCGTGACTCACCGTGAGTCTTCCGTCCTCCTTTTGACTGGCGTACAACGAACTAAAAATCTTATTGATTGTTGTTTCTACCTGAATGGCGATGAACACCAGAAGCAAGGGGGCTGAGCTTGTGCCCCCCGGCGAATTTAGTCAAAGAAAAAAAAGACCTACCTCCAGGAACAGCAAGCCTTCTGACCTGCCACAGTCAGAACAAGGTAAGCTACCTGGAGGCGGTAGCTGCGAACAACGTCGAGAACCAGTCGAAGTTCTTGACTCAGGCCCTGGCGACGTACAGGGCCCTTATAAAATTGATAGGAAGGGAGAGATTGATGAAGGAGACCGAGTGCTGGGATCCAACTCAGATCAAGAAGCCAGTGGCTCCCAAACCAAAGGCAAAGAAGAAGACATCAGGAGGGATAACCCCACAACCAGTAGCCTCTGGTTCCCGGGTTCCTTTGAGGAACAGAGATCCCTCTCCTCCTCACAACCAGGGAGGAAGGATGAGGAAAAGAAAAGATCACAGGAATTCAATTTATGGAGAAATGATGAGGATGGCGAGATCTCTCCAAGGGGGATTTCAATATTTAGAGGAGGAAAGAGCCAAGAGAGCAAGGAGGGGTTGAGATTATCCCTTGAATCAGAAATTTTGTTAGAAAAATTTCGTGATGTTGTATTCAAAGAAACCCTTCACATTAAGAAGGCAGTAGTGCACACAAACCAATATTGTGTTGAAGGCTTTGCAGCCATGGACAAGAAGTACAGCTGTATAGTATCTGATAGCATTGCCCTTAAATCTATTTTAGAGAATTCTGCAAAAGATATAGAAGATTTGACTAATAAGACCATTGAACTGGACCTGATCAAAGTCCAGAATAGTGATTTAAGTAAATTAGATGACAAAGTAACCAGTATTAGTGAATCATTGAGAGATTCTGCAGAAGAATCTATAGCAGTAAGGAAGGATGTCCATTCATTGACATCCATGATGTTACAAATAAGTCATTCATTAGAGCTGCTGGAACATAAATTCGACCAAAATATGAACTCTGTCAGAGAAGAAATATTGAAATGTCAGGTTGTGTCAAAACAAGGATTAGAAAGTTTGAGTACAAAGATTGATAAAGTACATCAACAATTAGAGCAGAACCATGACAAGCTTGTCCGTAGATTGCTCTCCTTGTCCCCAAGCAACCTTAGTCATACCATGGAAACCACCAACCATGACAATAGTCATAAAATGGATAGGAAGATAGAGGAAAAAATTGATCCAGTACAAGATTCCAGTAAGAATGAAGTTTTCAAACAGATACTGCAGGGATTACCCAAGATCAGTGAATGGCCTGATTTCTCTGGAGAAGGTGAATATGACCACACTGAATTCATTTCATGGATTGACACATTGAAAGAAGACACAGGATTACCTGATACTTTGATCACTAGCAGGTTAAGTATCTTGTTTAAAGGTATAGCCTCAGACTGGTATAGAGATAGAAGGAATTCAGTAGGTGTGCAAGACTGGGAATTTTGGAAAAAAGAAATAAGTTCAAAATTTGGTACAGCAAATTGGAAGAGGAAGTGTTTGAATGCTTTTAACAAAGACAGATTCTTACCAGGTGTTACACCACCAGCAACATGGGTAACCAGACAGAGAAAGAGGCTGAGAGCCTGTGATCCATACCTGGATCAAGATAATATTAATTTCAAGTTGCTATCCTTGATGGATGGTGAAGTTTCATTTGCAGTAAAAACTAGTATGAAGGCTACGGATGATTGCTCAAACTTGATTAATATACTGGAAGACATAGTAGAAGACACATCTCTAGGTAGGAGGAAATCATATCCTCCCAAAGAAGTACCTATGGAGAAATCCAAAGGCAAAACTCAACCAAAATTGAACTTGCAGGGCACAGAAGTCTCTTGTTATACATGTGGGAAGGCAGGACATACTTCTAGGACTTGTCCTCAGAAGGCAAGCAAAGTAAATAACATAGAAACTAACAAAGAAGAACAAGTAGAGATTGCTTATGATTCTTATGATGACCATAGTGAGGAAGATGATAACCACTTAATCATAGGATGCATAAATTCAATAGAATCAGCAAATGACTTGGTACAAATGTCATTCTGCGGAAAGCCTTGCAAGGTGCTTCTGGACTCAGGTGCTTGCAAGTCCGTAGTAGGAAGGGGATACCTGGAGAAGTTCTATCCTCAATGAAAAGAGCACTTATTAGACTCACCCAAGTTAAATTTACAAAGCTGTTCTGGTGCTCTGGAACCTTTAGGAATGGTAAAGATCAGATTGTTCCTGAAAGATTTGGCTCTGGTGATCAAGTTTTTAATAATTGATAATACAATGGTTGAATACTTCATCATTGGAAGTGACTATATGAAGAAGTATTGTTTTAGTTTATTCCATGGGCAAAGTTCTTCATCCTTTACCATTGGAAACAGTGAAAGGTTTTACTTTAATGATTTTGGCATGGATATGGTGAACAATGTTTCAGAAAAAGATTTTGGCCAAGAGCTCTTTAGAGACTCAAAAATCAGTTCTTCCTTGAAAGCAGAGGAAAAAGAAGAACTATTTTCCTTGTTGTTTAGGCATCAAGCAGCTTTTGCAACAGTAGATCAGCCTTTTGGGTCCATCAGGGGTCATGAGGTCAAGATTACTTTAACAATAGACCGGCCATATCCCCCAGCTTTGAGGAAACATCCTTTCCCTGCTAGCCCTAGAAGTAAGGAGGCATTGAAAGAGCATATAGATACATTATTGAGGTTGAATGTGATCAGAAAAGTAGGAGCTAATGAGGACGTGGACATCACTACACCTGTAATCATAGCTTGGCATAATGGGAAGTCCAGAATGGTTGGGGATTCCAGAGCACTGAATTCGTATACAACCCCTGATAGGTATCCTATGCCGAAGATTGTTGAGTCTTTGAGCAAATTGCACCAGGCTAAGTATATTTCTTGTATGGATGTTCTGAAAGGTTTTCATCAGAATGTTGTAGACAATGACAGCAGGAAATTCCTGAGGATAGTATGCCACCTAGGAGTGTTTGAGTATTTGAGAATGCCTTTTGGTATCAAGAATGCCCCATCCCATTTTCAGAGGATGATGGACTCAGAATTTCATGAGGAATTGATGCAAAACTGGTTGATAGTCTACATAGATGACATAATTGTATTTTCAGAAACATGGGATGAACATAAAGAGAGGATTTCCATTGTACTCAAGAAAGTGATCAGGATGAATATGAAAATATCTTTGACAAAGTGTTCATTTGGATTCAATGAATTGATGGCTTTAGGTCATGTTGTGAGTGGTCTGTCACTTGGGATAGATCAGGCACGAGTAGCAGCTGTATTGCTGAAGCCCACGCCTAGTAACATTAAAGAAATGCAGAGTTTTCTAGGTTTTGCAGGATATTACAGGCTACATATTAAGGATTTTGGAATAATAGCTTCTAGCCTGTATAAGATATGTAGTCCAAATGTTTCATTTGAAATGACTACAGAAAGGTTGAAGGCCTACGAGGTACTTAAAGAAAAGTTAACAAGTGCACCCTTGCTATTTCACCCAGACCCTAAAAAACCATTCAAACTGTATGTGGATGCATGTATGGAGGGTCTTGGAGCTGCATTACACCAAATACAGATTGTGAATGATAAACCAATTGAAGGGCCAATTTGCTTCATATCCAGACAATTGAAGGATAGTGAAAAGAGATATGGTGCCTCACAGTTAGAATGCTTGTGCTTGGTGTGGGCCTTAGAGAAATTGTATTACTATTTAGATGGTTGTCAGTTTGAAGTCATTACTGACTGTACGGCCTTGAAGTCTCTTCTGAATATGAAGACACCCAATAGGCATATGTTGAGATGGCAGATTGCTATCCAGGAGTGGAGAGGCTCTATGACTATAGTCCACAGGGAAGGCCTGGTGCATAAGAATGCAGATGGGTTGTCACGATGGGCACTGCCTAATGACATCAATAATCCTGCTTATGACCCAGAAGATACTGTAGATACATTACCTATCATGGCCATTTCAATGAATAGCCTAGCACAGAGTTTTTGGGATTCTGTGTATGACTCATATTCAGGAGAAAAGAATACTTCACTACTAGTAGAAATTATGCAATCTAAAGTCAATAGACAAGACCTGATTGAGGGACTGGATGAACAGTGGAAGAAGGAACTAATTGATGGAAGGCTAGTCCTGTTAGACGGATTATTATATCATAAGTCAGCCCACTGCTGTTCAGTAGTATTAGTGAAGGACGAGCACATACAGTTGTTAATGAATGAATGCCATGATAATATCTGTTCAGGACATTTGTCTAAGGAGAGGACAACAGATAGGATAAAGACGATAGCTTGGTGGCCTGGTTGGAGAAACACTGTCTCAGACTACTGTGATTCGTGTGAGAGATGCCAGAAAGCTAACAGATCCACAGGAAAGAAATATGGTTTGCTTCAGTCAATAGAAGAACCTAAGGATAGATGGTCCACTATTAATATGGACTTTGTATCTGGATTACCACCGGGAGGAAAAGATAACCACAATTGTGTACTAGTAATAGTTGATAGGTTCTCCAAAAGAGCTAGGTTCCTGCCATGCTATAAGGATAGCTCTGCCATGGATGTAGCCTTATTGTTTTGGAATAGTATTGTGAGTGATGTAGGTTGCCCAAAAAACATAATTAGTGATAGAGACCCTAAATTTACTTCTGAATTTTGGAAGAGTTTGTTTGATTTGTTAGGAACCAAATTATCTTTCTCCACAGCCTATCACCCACAGACTGATGGATTGGCAGAAAGAATGATACAGACTTTAGAAGACATGATAAGAAGGTATTGTGCCTATGGGATTGATTTCAAGGACAATGATGGTTATACTCATGATTGGGTATCATTGTTACCTGCCTTAGAATTTGCCTACAACTCTAGTAAGCATTCCACCACTAACATGTCACCTTTTGAATTAGAGAGAGGTTGGATCCCGCGCATGCCCAAGGATATGCTCCTCAGCAAAAGTATTGTACTGCATCCCACTGCAGATTGCTTTAGAAATATGATGGTTAAAGCCGAGAATTTTGCTAGCAAATGTGTTCAGGAAGCAGTAGAGTACAATAAGGGTAGATGGGATAGAACACACAAGGATCATGACATCAAAGTTGGAGACATGGTTTTAGTTTCAACAGTGAATTTTTCTAATATAGCAGGGCATAGAAAACTCAAAGACTCATTTGTTGGGCCATTTGTGGTAAAAGCCTTACATGGTAAGAATGCAGTAGAGGTGATTCTGAGCAAGGAGTTTGACAGGAAACATCCAACTTTCCCAATCAGTCTAGTTAAGAAGTTCTTAGAACCCACTGCAAGGTTCCCACTAAGGAAGGTGCCTGTGGTTGTGGTCCCACCTCTACAGGATGTTGAAGATGGATTAGCTCACAAGATATTGAACCATAAGATTATTAGAAAGGACAGTAAAGATGTAAGAGTTTATCTGGTCAGGTTTAAGAATAAATTAGCTGATAGTGACTTATGGTTGGAAGCTAAAGACATTAAAAACTCTGATATTGTATTGAGGAGATATAGAGCATCAAAGAGAGCTAAAAATTCCTCTGAAGAGTAATTTTCTTTTGGTGGTAGGGAGTGTCAGCCACGAGACAGTTAGACTTGTCCAAATGTCTGGAAACTCATATGTCCTGCTGGTATAGTGGCTAAGTACTAGGCTCACTTCCCAGTATCTGATACCAAGGTCACTGGTTCAAACCACAATGGAGACAATAATGAAAATGTTGAATAGTTTTGTAATTATATAGTAAATCTTAATAATATCATATAATGTTTTATAAGTATGTTTTTATGAGTATGGATTATGGAATTAAAACCTTGATAATTTATATTATCAAGAAGGGGATCCAATATAACTTTGAATTAAGTTATGAGGACTCAGATGCGTCCCAATTATTGATATAGAAGTTCCCAAAGTGTTTCCTCTCTTTGGGAAGGAGTTACATTAATCATATTAACCCATACTCTCTATACTGTATAAATTAATTACACATTATCCTTCTTTGGGATGTAATTATAATTAATACTCCCTCTGTACACTTAATACACCTTACTGAGCCTTGAGAGCGTTCACTCAGAGGCTTTAGAACTTAATTGTAAGCTATGAACCTTCTAGTAGCACTGCCAAGAGTATATACCCCTTATAGGTATAGTATAACTATAAATTAATTAATACTATCCCCTTTTGGATGTAATAATGCTTTAATATACTTCACTGAGCCTTGAGTGCGTCCACTCAGAGGACTCAGAGTTCATCTGTAGGCTGTAAACCTTTTAATAAACATTGCAAAGAGTATACATACTCTATGTGTATAGTATGAGCTAAGACACTTATAATTAAGATTAAATTATTTGCCAAGGCACTAAGCTACATTAAATCAATATAAATAATCATTATGATGGAATCTAAGGCTTCTATACCGTTCATCTGAGTGATGTATAAGTCCTAAGACCCAGTAAGTAACCTTTTAGTAAGTAAAATGAAAACTTTACCTTGAAAATCCTTCCCAATGGGTATTAGTTCTTCATTACCCATTGAGAATGATGTAATGTAATGATGTCTTGGGCCTTTGAGGACGAAACCAAGGAGAGCCTGACACTCCCCTGGTGATTACTAGAGTCCCCTGAGGGCTCCTGTTACCTTAAAAGAGCAGGGTCTTTACCCTATAGCCCTTTCATCATCCATTATATATTATTATTTGAACAAGAATACAAGCAAGAGTTAACAAGCCCATTAAACTTAATCTCAAGAGGAAGATTGACTGGGGCCATAAACTTTAGTATTAAATTCAATCAATAACCTATCTGGCAGCACCAATTTCGAGTTGAAGGTCTCACTTGAATAAGTAACCCCTGTGTGTTACTCTTTAAAGGGTGTGAGCTTATTTATAAGCAAGTCTCCTTTTAGTCTTAATCCTTTAAGACTAAGGCCCCTTACCTATTATAAAGGTTTAAGGTGTGGCTATTTACTCATAATACCTTGGTATTATTCGAGTCTGTAAACTTTTAAAGTTGCTGTTTGGAATATATAAGTCAAAACTAATTTAAATATTGGTTTAGCTTTATTCTTTTGCAGGTTTAACCACGGCTAGGTATAGCAATAGAGGTTAAATCCCTGACAGAAATCAACATGTCTGAACCACCTCAAAAGGAAAAAACAGATGATTCTGCTACAGTCCCTGACAATGAAACTGAAACCAATCCATCTGGGGATAAAATTTCAAATATTGGCTCATCTTCACAAACAACTGCTCAATCAACTAAAAATCTCCAGCTCTCTCAGAGCATTCAAAGCCTGGCGCCTGGTAAGGAAAATTTATTTATTTATTATTAATTGATAGGAAAACTATTGTTGAAATTCTTTTCATTTTTTTAAAATTTGATGCTTTGTCTCAAAATTTATCATGGAGAAGACCATCCAATTGTCAAATTATACTCTACTTCCCTCACCCTTTCAGCATATTATTTGGCAGTTTCATCCACAATTCATCTCTTTGAGAATTGGTTGAAACAAATCAAACCCACCCTTGGAATAATAGCCCCCAAGTCTGAGCCAGTCCATCCAGTTTGAAAAATGTTCCACTGCTTTGAAGGAGTGGGTCATTCAGTTGGAAAATAATGGTAAATTGATATGAATATTGGCATGAATTTTTTCAAGTCTGATCTGTTTTTTCTTCTTCTTTGCGTTGAAAATCTCAATTCAATGAGTGTATTAATCCCCAGAATTCATGAGAATGAAATCCACCCCAACAAACCTCCCAAAGAAGGGCACTTATTCCCTTGAGGATTTGATTCAATTACCTTGGTTTTCCACCAAGAAAGGAAAATGCAACTGGGCCCACATCTGGTTCCAGAAAATTTTTTTTGTATCTCAGGAAGTCAATCCTGCCCCCAAATTTGAGAATCCAGTTTATCCAGAGGATGAAATCACAGAGTAAATATATAAAATTCAGTAATTCATCAATTGCATCAAATCTTGCCAAAGACAACCAGAAATCACACATTCTGTAGAAAAAAATCCATCCAAAATGCCACCAAGCAAATTCAAAGCAATAGATAATGTGGTAGATGACATTTGCTATATGCTCATATATTTCTCCATTCTTCGGGGAAAACATAAAATCAACACAGAAAAAAGCACTATTTCTAAATATACTCCTGGTTTTGCCAAAATTCCTCAACTATTCACCAAATTTCCTGCCTATAAAATTCTAGCAGCATATCTGGTCTCTGGAATAAATGGTTTTCAGGTTATTCCAGATGATCAGAAGAGGTTCAAAGTCACCAATTCTCTACAGCTTATATCATTAATCTCTAAAATAAATCAGCTTGAGACAAAATAAATAACTGAAAAATTTTGCAAAGAACCAATTCATACGTTGTATCTCTGATTCAAAAATCTTACTTTGATCATAAAGCCTTCTATTGGCCTTGGAATTCACAATTTACTCTTTCTAAATGTCTTGTACTTGATTTCAGTGATCATTTGCTTCAATCTGTGAATACTGAAGAGAATTTTGTATTTAGTTTCCCATGTAAATCACATGTTGGATAAATTACACTACAGTAATATTTTTTATTGATCTTCACAATTCTACTTCCAATTATCATGAGAATTTTACTTATTAAAATATAACAAAAAAATAGTGATTCCTTCATTCTGGAAATGGAATTCAACAGAAAAAATCAATTTTCATCAATGAGAAATCCACACCCCAAAATTCTAAAAAAGTCCCACTCTTGAGGTAAATTTTGACGGGAAACAGTAACTATGTAAACGCCCAATCTCAAGATGATATCAATTCAATTTCACCTCCAGCCGGTGTTCCCATATTTGAAACTCAAGACTTTGTCCTATTACCCTGGATAAAAAACAAAAACCATATCATCCTTTCAATGAAAATCACAGCAATCATGAATTTGAATCATAAAATTAGTACAAAGGCATCTGGGCTACTTCTTTGTGCTTTCAATATTCAAAATAAAATTTTTCAAAAAAATCTTCAAACCATCAGCACAATAACAGCTCAAAGATTCCCCTCATCATTTTGAACATCTTCAAGCATCTCAAACTGGATTCTTCACTGGAGATATATTTCTTTTTTCCAGAGTTCTTCTACTTGGTTGACCAAGAAAACAATTTCACAGACCCTCAAATCAAATGCACACAAAATTTCAAAAGCTTTGAACGGGGTCCACCTTTCTCATCCACCTTGGGATCTATGAAGACTTAAATTAACTCCATGCCTAGCAGAAAAAATTTACAAGATTCAAAATTATCCCCCGGCAAGCATTTCATTTAACAACGATTTCAACAATGGCTGGAAAGATCTTTTACCGTCCAGGTATTGAGGAAGAACTTCAAAGAAATCTCCAAAAAAACCCTGTGAGATAATGAAAGATATCTGGGATGGGATTGTTTGGATATGATTCAAGTGCCCAAATGAAAATTCCCCCTTTTGGTCAAAGCCTGGGAACTTGCCATTCACCCTATTAGTTGACTGGTTTAATGCTTTTGGAAAGTCTAGTCATCAGGCCTCTCTTGGAACCATTTCCAAGGTATGGCTGAATCTTCCTTCTGAAATACATCTGATGCAGAAAACATTTATCTAGGAGGAATAATACCTGGCCCCAAGAAGACTACTGGTCCTCAACTGAATCATATACTCACCCCCCTAGTCACAGAAATTCAGAATTTTCAGAATTGTGTCCACTTCTCCAAGGCCTATAATAATCCTTCAAGATTTACCATGAGAGCTGCTATACTCACTTTCATAAAAGATGATGTGGCTATGCAAGATCACCGGATTTACCATTCATTCAGGAAAAAGTTTTTTCAACTTCTCTACCATTGAAAAGTCTGAGGTAAATGACATTGAGCCTTTCAATTGAACCCCAAGAGATTTATCAGAGAAAAAAATTCAAGTAAACTAATGGTTACATGCAAATCAATCACAGATAGATCATCTCTTCAAAGATAATGGTGTCGGTTACTCAATATTAGAAGAAATCCCTTATTTGGATTCCCCAACAATGGCTTACCTTGGCATAATGCACAATATTATTCTTGGAGCTTTGAAAGATCATGCTGTTACCAAATTAAACCTTCCAGAGTCATCTTGAAAAAAGGTACAGAAAAATGCACCAGAATCATCAGATGATAAATAAAATGATGATGAAGATACCAGTGAAAAACATGTTGGAGTATTATGTCTTCTGCTGATAGTCTTGATCCCTTCTGTCACAGAATCTTACTACTACATGTCACCTGGTCCTTTATTAACTTATGAATTCTTTCTCATTGGCTTACTCCATAGTTGATCACATTGTCTTTTGTCAATATAGTTTCTGCCAATGCTTATTAGTCATCAAGTGCCTTAGGCCCCCTGTGAGGGGCTCTCTAGTTGTCTATTTAAACCGGTCTTTTCCAGGACCTTGCAATTGACCTTATCTACTTTGTTTCTTTCAACTTTGGTCCTCAACTTTCCGAGTTGAGTAAGAGTCCATGATCTGATCATCGACTCCAACAAAACAAATTGATTCTAGAGAATTGCATGACTTGAAAAGAGATGCCCAGAAAAATATTTAAAATGTAAAAAAATCCAAAGGAAAAGGGAGAGAACAACCTCTGGCTCTAAGTAATGAAGAATTGATGGGGGCATCTTCTTCATTATCTTATTTAGATTATCTAAATGTTTCATTTTTGGATCCAAGCACTATTGATATCTCTGAGCAAAGCCCTCTAATTGTATAGAAATTCAAGTTTGATTCTGTTCTTCTGAAAAATTTTCAACAAGTCATCAAGATTACTCTAATCCCATCTGATTGGACAAGAGTACCAAAAAAATCTGGGAGAAGCAAGTACTGGAAGTATAAAGGCTGCAGAGTGGTCTCTACTTTATGGATTTTAAATTCCCAATTTCATTTTTTCCATGCAAATACAAAGAATGTCCATTCCCAGAAACATTTTTGAAAATACCTTCCTTTTGGTGAACTATTTGAAAATTGACACTAGTTGTGATACCAGCTCTTAAAATGGTTCTGATTTGCACAGGCACTGGGAAAAATCATGCCAAATTTTTAGGAAGCTTTTTACAGAGCAGAATCAAAAGCCATTTAATAATCTTGCATCCAATTTACCTGAAATTTTACAAAGGTGGGGGCCTTGCCCCACTTGTGCTTCCTGGGGTTATGAGTGCTTGAATGGGCTAGTTTCTAATTTCAACACCAACAATATTTTGGGTGTTTGAATTCCTTTCAATCAAAGATATACCAAATACAACAATGATTACTATGATTAACATTAAAATCAGATGAAGTAAAACTTACTATAGTTCAAAGTTTCTGCAGACTTTCAAATTTGAAGTCACTGATCAACTCACCAGGTGTACTACGGGAGATAAATCACCTTTTAAGAACTCTTGAATCATCCACCAGGTCAAATTCAATCCCAAATGCAAATCATGTCCATGAAAATCCAAAATTCTATTACAAATTCCCCAATTATCTCAGGAATTCAATCTCTACTAATAATTGGCAAGATTTCAATCAAATAAATAGTTCCAATTAAAAAAACACTGTTACTCTCTCACAATGGTAGAGCTATAAGAATCATGTCCATTGGTATAAAATGGCACTATCAACAGCAGAATCAAATTTGGGACACAGTAATGTGTCATACATATGGGTAAGGCAAATTATGAATTCAAAGCTCATTGAACTGTGCACACAGTTTGAAAGGGGCCGTGTGGCACACCACACGGTCCCATGCGAGCTGTGTACAACCCCCCATGGCTCAAAGAGTCGCGCGGCCAACCCAGCCTGGTCCCCTGCTGTGTGGGATTCCACATGACTACAATCAAGCCGTGTGCAGTTGTACATGGCTCAAATCTAGCCGTGTGGCATCCCACACGCCACCGGACCAAGTTGAGACAAAAAAAATGAAAAGGAAAAGGAATGAAAGAGTACTAACATAACCCATAAACTAAATAAACCTTCCAAAAAACAGAAATCAACCAAAAATCAAAGAATGTTCATTTTTTGGTTAAAAAAATCAAAAAAATAAATAAATAAATAAACAAAAAAACTGGTACTATCCAATGTACTAGACCTAAAGTAAAAATACCCAAAAAAAACACAAGTAAGTGGACTATCCCTAAGCTAAAAACACCAAAAAAAAGACAAGTAACTTGAAAAGCCCTAAAGTAAAAACACCAAATAAAAAATACAAGTAACTTGAAAAGCCCTAAAGTAAGTTCAACTTGACTAGCCCTATAGTACAAGGGCCCAAAAATTAAAGAAGTCTTTTGACCAGCCCTAAAGTTAAAGTGCTCAAAAAAATACAAGTTGTTTTACCAGCCCTAAAGTAAAAAAACAAAAACAAAAAAAGTTCAACTTGTGTTAAGCTGATCCCATCCCAAGCTTAACATAAGTTAAGCTTGTGATGGAATAAGACAAACACAAGTTGAGCTGACTTACCATTAAACTCTCATTTAAAAAACTCAATATAATGATGTTAACTCAACACACAGAAATAGAACTGCGAGGATCATAGTCCAATCTCCACTGAGGAAGAAAATCTTTGGGTGCCACGGATCCTCTGAATGCTAGAAGGTCATCTTTTTGGTGGGAACAGGGCAAACCCATAGTGTTAGAGTATGACTTGGTGCACACTTTGCAATCATAATCACGTTTTAAATTCTCAAATTGTTCCCTAATAAAATGGATTGCCTCTAAAGACAATTTTTAACCCAATGGTAACAGTTCAGGTGGAAGAACTGTCCCTTACTGAATTCAAGAGTTATAAAGTGATGCATGAACCAATTTAATTTGATTCAAAACTTTTCTATCAAGGCTTTTCTAATTATCAAACAGGTTTCCCAAAGATTTTTCAAGGAATTGTTTGAGAGTCACATTGGCCCCTTCAACCCAAGATGTGGTTTGGTTTCCAAAATCTGGGTTATACAAGTCCACGCTGTTACAAATTTCTCTTTGATAGGGAAAATTTTATTTTCCATATACTTGAGTACATCCTCATAGTCTTTCAAGAAACACTATAAAATTCAAAAGGTCCAAACCCAAAACTACAAAGGATAAGAAGCAGTGATTTGGACCTACTCTGAGTTCCCCATCATTGACCTCCGCCTCCTCCTTGGTCTTTGAGGCCCCATACTTTGCCCACAGAGTCATAAAGCTTTTCCATCCTTCAATGTAATTAGCAAAGCACACTTTACAGTTTTCTTGTATGTTTTTAGACAAGTGCCAAGTGCAACATTGTCTTGATGACTCAGGGAAACTAGATTCAATAGCACAAATCAGAGCTTTTTCACTGTCCTTCACTAAGACTTTGGGAAGTCTCTCAGGATTATAAGCCAACTCCTTTAATGCATTTACAGACCAACTTTATAACTCAAACATTTCTTTGTTATAAAAACAAGAGCTTTTGTGAAAGGTTTTCAATTTGCTGTAATTCCTACAGCACGCAATAGTGGGATTTTGTACTTATTTGTCTTATAAGTACAATCCAACATAGCAATATGATGGAACTGTTTTGAAAGCTTTACTGCCTCTGGATGTGCTAAGTACAAGGCCTCCAAGAGACCCTCTCCACTTAACTTTGAAAAGTGAATCCAACTTTTTTCTTCAAGCTGTTCATAGAGTAACTCCATAAAAATGTTTCACTTTAGTTCTGCAAGCTTTACCTTCCGCTTATTGTTATAGATTGTTCATTCATTGACATAATCCCGCTCATCAATCTTGCTCACCTTTTTCTTAACTTGTAACTTATTGAGCTCATCATTCATGAATTCCTTAAGTAGATCCAAGGCTTTCCCTGAGATTCTCCTCAGTTGAGGATTCACAGATGGACTTTCAGATACTTGATGGTTATGTTGCATTTCTTTGTAGGAGATTTGCCACACGGGGTCCGCCTTTGTTCAACTTGCATGGATTAAATACTTGCACCCAACCTTCCTTGTATGAGTTTTTCTAGACCCTTTGGTAAGAAGTTTTTCCAAATAGGAATCATGTCTATCACAGGCTAAATCCACATATTGGTCATGCTATGAGTTGAGAACTGTTAAAGGATAAACATGCTTCATTGTCCATGTTTGACAATAGTTTGGTGCCTCTCCCCTAATAGGAAAAGCTCTCAAGGGACATGGGTCCAGTGGATCTGGCAACAATTTAATGGTTAGGTTACATAGTTTCATAGTTACATGCACCCATTAGTTTCAATCCAATTAAATCCAGAAAAGGCCTCAGTAACATGAAATTTTGATGAAAAAAATGGGTCAAATTCCACTTTGAAACATTTTTATCCTCAATTGTCACCCTTGATGAGGATGCAATTGGGGCTTCCAATATTTCATTACCTGAATCCTTTTAATATTTTTCCAAAGCTTTGTTGATGGCACTATCAATGTAGACCTTCCACGCAGCCATGTCAGGAGAAGGAGGGCTTTCCAATGTTCCCATGCAAAAAAATGCAATGGTATAATTAAGTATTCAATCCAAATTTCAATTGAACAGACATAGTTTGCTCACTTTCAAGTTGAGAAATAATTGTTTGCAGATTTTTATATGATTTCAATTTTCACTTTACTTTCACTTTGGTTTCACTTTAAAGTCTCTTTGTGATTGCTAGGTGTGGAAAAACAGTCCCACAAAGTATGAGTTGATCCCAAATTTGGGTTGACAGAACCCAAGTGTGGTCGAGGGGGCGCCAAAAATTCTGGAACAACTTCTGGGGGGTTATGCACCCCCAAACACGGCGGTTTTGAGCCTTGTAGGGGGGTACACAGCTCATGTTTGCGGTGTTTGGGGGTTACACGGCTCCTACCCAACCTCTGGGGGTTGCGCATGTTTGAAACGGCCCTTTGTATTCGTCTATGGGCCCCCATGACTCATTTGAGCCGTGTAGGGCCCTACACGACTACCACATGGTTGGAGCTGGGAATTTAACATCACCCTATGGGTAAAGTCTACTTCTTAGGTCTGATAAAAACCATATTCAGTGTTGACAATCCATATGGGAGTATAGCCGGTTAATTCTTGGAAGTGACTCCATTTCAAATTGACAGGAATTTTTTAGTTGATTGGAAGCATCTTAATATTTACAAAATTAAAGATGGGATTGAAAAAAAATCCTTTTTTGTGATGTTGGTGATGGCCAGTTTGCATCCTCTCAAGATGGAATAATACTAGTCACAAAATAAGTGTTATGAATTTTTTGAATTTTTTTCTATGAATTATTTTTGGAGTGAATTCCAATTTAATTTATAAAGCATTACCCATAGATAGAACAGAAATTACATGAGAGAAGGAATTGTATGAATGATGAGGATAAATTTAGTTCAAAAACTGCTTTTATTTAATTTCAGAAAATTAGGAGGGATTATGCTCATGGATGGAAAGATGGAAACTGGTGGGAAATCAGGGAGAAATCAGGTAGAAATCAGGGAGAAATCAGGGGGGAAAGAATTGGAAACCACATGGAATCTGGGAGGAAGTAGAATAGAAACCTTGGAGAATACCAATTGAAAACATAAGCAACAAAAACCAAAAAGAAGGAGAAAGCTAGAATATCAAAAAGGGAAATATAATGAAATGAAATCAGAAAAAAATTTGAATACTTTGAGAAATTTTGGATCAACTAATTGTAAAATGGGGGTAAGCTGTTTTTACCAATGATGGAGACATTCTAGAAATTAATTGGATGTAACCATCCCATCCAAAGGATGTAATTAAACTGGCTGAGAAGATCCACCAGACCTTTCTTGGTGTAATAGATTTGGTGATAAAGAATGATAAAGGCTATCACAACAAGAACCACTCTTTAAAAAAACAACCATGGATTGTCAGCCTTGGCACAAAAGGTGGAAAATCCTCAAATCAATATTGTAAGAATTGGAAAAAATCCAAACCAACTCCAAATTCAACCTCCAAATCAAAAGGGAAGGCCATCACAAAAACTCAAAAGTTTCTGGATAAAGTTACAGGTATTCTCCAGAGTAAGGAATGGAAAAGGAGGTAAAGAGATGGTTTATGTATGTATTGTGGAGGAAAGCATTATTTTAATATTTTTGCAAAGGTGCTAAGCTGTCATAAACTAGCTGGTGGTTTTTCTGATGCTTGCGAGGAAGATGACACATTATCTAAATAGGGTTCATGAGAGTTAGCAAACCTCCTATTTTAATGGAGGGTTTCTGAAATACACATACCCCCTAACTGGTGTATTTCAAAATGGTGCATGTCATGGAAATGGTGGATTAAAAACATCAAATCCACTCTTTATGCCACATCCATCCATCAAATGCTAATAATACCATACAAAAATTGACACATAATCAACCATAACTCACTAAAATTATCCCACACCTCATTATTAACCAATAAATACCTTCCTTGTCACCCAGTCTATTTCCACCCAGATTGATGATGCCATCTCAGAACCCCAAGCTAAGCAAATGATGCCTTGACTGCAGTCATCCACTTCTTCAAATGGTTTTTGTTGCGATCCCATCCAAGCCAGCAAACCAACAAATGCAATCCAATCTTTCCTCATCCTCATCCTCATCTTTTTTGCAAAAATCACCCTCACACTCTCCAAAGAACCAATAGCAGCTGGATCACTCAGGACTAACTCATCCCATGTTGTTTGTAACTGATCAAGGTACTAATCTATACCATCATCAATTGCTTTTGAGCTTCTAAAATTTTCACAATCTAAATGATACCTTCAATCATATCATCTATTTGTTTGAGATTTCCACATCTACAGTCCTCCCCTCAAACACCTCTCAACCTATCCAGTCTCCAGTTCATCCTTCTCCCCTGACTATATCCTTGTTACTGCCACAGATCATTCTGAATCATCATCTCCTGCTATTAAACACACATACAACCTTACCACCACAAGTTCATCTCATGGTGAACTACAGATCCTCCAAAAATTTCAAACTTCAATTGCATCAACTTCATCCCTCCCCTGTCCTATCAACCTCCCCTATTCATCAACCCCTACTCCTCAGTCTGGAAACCCAGATTGAGTGGCAGTTAATTCCTTGGGAAATAAGATTTCCAAGCCTCTTTATCAAGGGGCTAATCAGAAAAAAAATTCTTTTCCCAATTACTCACAGTCTTACATTACCCTCACCAAGTCCATCCCTTTGATGGAGGAAGTCCAAACCAAAGGCTAATTAGATGTTCCTAGACTGAAAAGACTAGATATTGCAAGGGCTTACCCCAAAAATCTGGTTTTTTCTTGTGGGACTGTAGGCCAAGGGGGCCAAAATTCAAGTGGAAACCCAAATGAAACTTACTCTTGTTTTCCTTACTTGGAAGGTTACCTCAATCAACCCAAACAGTAATTTATCAACAGAAAATAAAAATAGCCTCTCCAGGATTTAAAATGGTTCTTCCATCAACCTTCCAGCTTATTTTTCTATTAAGCGGAAAAGCAAAAAAATTAATCAGGACATTTCCTGTGATTCTGTAAGTGGCTTTGCTTCATCCTCCATCCATCTTATTTCCTACCAAAAAATTTGGCAATTATCTTGACTCCTGTGATACAGTAAGCTTCTTATCTTCATTATCCATCTATCTAATTTCCTTCCCAACCATCCAGAAATCATCTTGATCATAATTCATCCCTCCTTGATATTCTCTGCTCCATCATAGGTGTCAACCCCCTTGCTTTGTGTGAAGCTAACACATCAAACCCTATGGATCAGGCCAAGCTTTCTGATGCTTTGAAAAATCATGGGATTATCTCTATTGGACCTGCCAGTTTGGCCATCATCAGCATGGGATTCAAAATAAAATCAAAATAGGTTCCATCATCAGCATGGGGTCTAAAATAAAATCAAAATAGGTTGGTAACATCAGTATCATTTGGTTAATTTTCCCATTTGCCAGATCATCATTTGCTGAAAGATTATTTGAATTGAACTAAAATCAATTTTCAGGCCTCTGAGTCATCTCAAACTGATGGGTCTCCTCATTCAACCAATCCTTTAATCCAGAACTCAATTTTCTCTTTGATCATCATTCAACCAAAGATCTCATTGAATTCCAAAATTTTGAGCTCTCATCCTTCTCAGTTCCAGGTTTGCACTCCATCATCCACTCTTGTGCATGTCAATGATGAGAATCACATTACTGACCATCTGCTTTAGGGACATCAACCGGGTATATCTATTTTTTTAATGTTTTTCAATCATCCACCTTGATGATAAGATGATGACCAATGATGGCTTTTTGTTACCTGATTTCTCTTTGTTTGGTTGTGATTATTGGTTGTCTGTAAATGATTTTCAATTTTTTTTGAATAAATGCAATGCACAATGATGTTTGAGACCTTATTATTTCTGTTGGAGTATAATGTCTTCTGCTGATAGCCTTGATCCCCTCTGTCACAAAATCCTATTGCTACATGTCACCTGGTCCTTTATTAACTTATAATTTCTTTCTTATTGGCTTACTCCATAGTTTATCACATTTTCTTTTGTCCATATAGTTTCTGCCAATGATGATTAGTCATCAAGTGCCTTAGGCCCCCTGTGAGGGACTCTCTAGTTGTCTATTTAAACCGTTCCTTTCCAGGACCTTGCAATTCACCTCATTGAATTTTTTTCTTACAAATCCGGTCCTCAACTTTCTGAGTTGAGTTAGAGTCCCTGATCTGATCATTGACTCCCCCAATTTCCGCCCCCATCCTTTTTCTGAAACCTCAATTCTCCTCCCACAACCCTCAAAATCTTGTACAATAATTGAATCCCTTGATACTCACCCCAATCAAAGCATGTGGATGGGAGGGAACAAAATGGGAGGAGATGATTTGGAAAACATACCAAGACATGGAAAGAATATGGCTTGCAACCCTCAAAGTGCCAAACAATGAATTGAATTCCCCCTGATACTCAACCAAATCAAAGTATGTGGATGGGACGGAAAAAGATGGGAGGGGATGACTTGAAAAACATGAGACATGGAGAGAATACAAATTTCAAACCTCAAAATTTTCAACATGAAATGAAATACCTCTTGATCCTCAACTCAATCAAAGTATGTGGATTGGAGGGAACAAGATGGTAGGAGATGATTTGAAAAACATACCAAGAAATGGAAAGAATAGGCCTTGGAACCCTCAAAATTTTCAAAAATGAATTGAATCCCTCTTGATCCTCAACCCAATCAAATTATGTGGATGGGGGAGAATAAGATGGGAGGAGGTGATTTGGAAAACATGAGACATGGAAAGAATAGGCCTTGAAACCCTCAAAATGTTCAACAATGAATTGAATACCTCTTGATCCTCATCCAAATCAACTTATGTGGATGGGAGGTAACAAGATGGGAGGAGATTATTTCACAAACATAAAAATACATGGAAATTTTAGGGCTTTTCAGCATTGGATAATGGGAAAATCTTGGCCTTCTTTACAAATATTTCATCCATTTCAATATCAAAAGGAAAAATCAAGTCTAACTTACCAACCACCAAGTAAATTCCTTTGGCTTTATTGGAGTTTGTGATACCAAAGAAAGTGGAGATTGGATTTGAATGGGCCTTTTTTTACTTGGCTCAATAGTTCTTGAATCACTCCCTCATCTGTTTGGGTGAAAGCTCAAGCCTTTGTTTTGATTTATTCTTTATTTAATTGGCCATCAGGAAATAAACATCAACCTTAGAGGATGGAGGTTGGACAACTTGTGTTTTATTGTCCAATCCAAAGCAAGCGTGATAGTTGGAGGGGTATTTTATCCATTTTACCAGGATGATGTGATCAGCTCTCTTGAGCTGACTTGAGCATTTGGAAGCTGAAGGGGGAGGACTTTTTGTTGTAGAGTTCCTGGGGGATGTTTGCTTTTGTGCACTGTATTTTTGTGTGGACTTTCAGGGGGAGGTTGGTGGAGGGGCTATTTGAAAAGAGTAAGAGGGATGAAGGGATGAATTGATGAGAGAAAAAAATAAATGAGGGTTAGGAAGTGATGAAAGCAATAAGTGATGCAAGTGGAAAAGTTATGAGAGCAATAAAGTGATGAGTGTGAGGAAGTGATGAGATAAATGAGTGATGAAAGGTTTAAAGTGATGAGAATGATGAATCAGATTTTTCCAATCTGGTTGGAGGTAAAAGAAGGTGGGAAACCAGGGGTTTATGAAATGGAACAATAAGTGGACCAATGTGTGGTTGAGGTTTCAAGAAGATTTAAATACTTCATCTAAAAAAAAAAATTAATCTTCATGTGAATTTGACACTTCAAATGTGAAATAAGGGGGTTTTTTTATTTTGACGGGTGTATTAGAAATTGGGGTATTTTTGCTGAAAACTTCCATTAAAAAAATGGTGGGTGCTCTAACTATGATACACCCTAATATCAATGAGTCAATCTTTGCACTGTATATTCAATTGATGCTCCAAGTTGAGATTTTTTCTTTTCCATTCCAAAAATACTCCTTATTATGTTTTACTTGATTTCAGAGCTGATTTTTTTTAAAATTTCATCTGTTGCCACTTCCACAAATTTGCACATCCCAAGATAAATAAAATTCCCATCTATTTAGTAAATAATTTGTCTGATCCATCCCATTGTGTTACCCATTAGACAAAATGATCCTTTGCATTATCCAATTTCTCTGGCTTCAAATGTGACTATTTTTTCTTGGAAATACCAGGAATGGGCAACACCATTCTAGGCCATGAACTTCTTGTCTACTGGAATCCAGATGCAAAGTGGAAAGAAGGAGTCATTAACCTTTGAACCTTGCAACCCCAGGAAACTAACCATTTTTTCAAAAAGGAATGAAACAGCCTACCTGACACTGTCATTGAGTTGGATGACAAATTTACACCAGGAGATTTGCACTATCCTTGCCTTAATTCCCAATTTCCCTCTTCATATTTAGTATTTATTTGCTATTTTTCCAAATCACCTCTTTCTTGCCTTTTTGAAGAGAAAAAGGTAACTAATAAAAGGTGTATTTTGGGCTCCCTGATAATCTTATATTGTGCTAATACTTTGAATCCTTTTCCCAAAGATGATGAAAAGATAGAAGATTTAGAAATCATTCAAGATTACTTGTCTTTAGTTTACCATGACTTTGCTGATGTCTTTTCAGCTGTGAAGGAAGATAAAATACCTCCATGATCAAAGGATAAAACTCACTGGCCCACCTAAGGAAACCAAACCAGTTTTCTCTCTCTTGAAGCAGTAATCAACTGCCCTTCAACAATACATTGCAGAAAATGTATCAAAAGGATTTCTTTGACCAAGAAATTTAAACACAGGCCTGGCTATAATATTTGTCCCTAAGAAAGGCAGTTTCCTTTGCATTTTTGTTGAATACAGGAAACTTAACGGGTAACATGGAAGAATGCTAATACAGTACCACCTATGTTGCACCTCCTCACTGTCTTCCACAGAGCTACTTATTTCTCAAAGTTAGAACTTCAAGGTTCCTACAACCTTATTCACATTTAAAAAGTACATGAGTATTTGAAAGGAATGAGAACATGGTTTGGCAGTAATTATGAGTATAATTCCATACCTTTTGGCCTCTGAAACACCCCTTCCACTTTTCAACATTTGGTCAATGAAATTTTTTCTGAACTTGTAGAGGGATACCTTGTGGTGTACCTTGAATATATACTTTTCTAATGAAGAATGCTTGAGGATTGAATTTCACACATTCCAGAGGTGGTGCAGAAACTCTGAAAGAATAAACTGTTTGCAAAGGTCTCCAAGTGCAAATTTTGCCCTCATTTCCTTCAATTTAAAGGTGTTATTTTATTAAAACAAGGTCTATTGATGGAACCAGCCAAAATAAAAATGAATATTGGACTGGCCTGCACCTTCTTCATTCAAATACCTTCAAGGTTTCCTGGGATTTAGTAATTTTTACAGGAGTTTTATTGAGAACTACACTAAGAAGATCATTAATCTTATTAATCTTCTTCGAAAGGAAAGTCATTTTATTTTTATTGAAAAAGCTGATTTGGAGTTCAACACTGCGAAGAAATATTTTACCACTGATTCAAAAATTGCTCACTTCAACAAGCTACCTTTTACTTTGGTTGAAACCAACCCAAGAAAGTATGCAATTGCAGGATCAATGTTGCAGTTTTCCTCTTCTTCTAATCTTTTTCATCCAATAGCATTATATTATTTCCCACCACTTGCAGCAGAAATTCACTATGACATTCATGAAAAGGAACTTTTTTTCAATTTTTCATTTCGTGAAGAAATTTTGTTTCTACCTTTTGAGTCTTATGGAATTTTTCAAGTTGTCAACTGATGACAATTCTCTTAAATATTTCATTAGCTCAAAATTCCTTGCACCCAGTCAGGCACAATGGGGCAAGTACCTTTCTGAGTACAACCTTACAATCAAATACCTCCATGGGAAACAATCAGTAGTTGGAAATGCTTTATCACGTTAGGAAAAAAATTACCCTTTCTAATAACAACCCTGAGAAGGTTAGGACACTCATCTATAATTAGTCAGCAAAACTCAGTTCAATCATCACCCACCTTTGAGAAAAAACTCACAAAATTTGAAAAGCCAAACTCCAAATCCCAAATAGTAAACAACTTTGCAAAAGTTCAAGAATACCAACAAGGGATTATGGCATCAAAAAAATGATTATTTATTTTATGAATTTTCATAGTAGTACCCAATAAGTCTTGAATTAATTTAGATATCTTTGAGTCTCAGCACAAATCTCTGCTTGCTGTTCATTATGGTAAGGATAAAACCAACCAGTTGATTGCTAAAGA
>CM062622.1:23839950-24122450 GCA_025617555.3 Puccinia polysora
TTGGGCTCAAAAGAGGCCAAAGACAGGGAACTGCGGCCCCAAGCAGGCCTCAACACAGGAAACAGTTCCAACGGGCCATCCAAGCCAAAAATGAAGAAATGACTACTTTGGCGGGCCAACCCGGCCGGCTAAGTAAGTCCAAAATACAAAGTGGGCTCAATTATTGCCCCTGAAGCCAAAGTTGTTGGGATAGCCTGTTCACCCCCCAGGCCTGTGAGGGCCCATGTCTCAAATAACTTATTTCATGTGTTTTGAGGCCATTTTCCCCAAATCAGTAACGTCCACACAGGCCTGTATGGTCTGTGTGATGGTCAAATGGGCTGTAGAGACCCAATTTTCCCATCCTATTTGGACAACACTCATATGTGGCACACATGTAGGTAATTTGATGAATATTGGATGGACAATGTTCATGAAACTTTTAAGGAGTATTGAACTGTTGGAAAACAAGTGCAAAACTCGGGTTGAATTTCCCAGAGAATGAAGTTTTCCTGAGTTCTTTGCATATGACAAGCTTGGGAAATGTTAAATTCATGGTTCATTGAGTTGTGTACAAAACACTGTACACAGATCAATGGGCCGTGTGGAACCCTACATGACTCAAATGAGCTGTGTGGCATGCTACATGGCTCAAATGGGCCGTGTGGAATGCTACACGGCTCAAATGGGCTGTGGGGCATCCTACATGGTTCAAATGGGCTGTGTGGCACACTAAAGGGTTCAAATGGGCTGTGTGGCATGCTACAAGTCCCATTTGAGTTGTGTTAAACGATAAACAACTAAAATCATGTTGTTTAGCCTCCACTGAATAATAAATAATGAATAATAAGAAATAAATCATAAATCATAAATAATAAATAATAAATAATAAATAATAAATAATAAATAATGAATAATGAATAATGAATACTTAATAATAAATAATAAATAATAAATAATAAATAATAAATAATAAATAATAAATAATAAATAATAAATAATAAATAATAAATAATAAATAATAAATAATAAATAATAAATAATAAATAATAAATAATAAATAATAAATAATAAATAATAAATAATAAATAATAAATAATAAATAATAAATAATAAATAATAAATAATAAATAATAAATAATAAATAATAAATAATAAATAATAAATAATAAATAATAAATAATAAATAATAAATAATAAATAACAAATAATAAATAATAAATAATAAATAATAAATAATAAATAATAAATAATAAATAATAAATAATAAATAATAAATAATAAATAATAAATAATAAATAATAAATAATAAATAATAAATCATAAATAATAAATAATAAATCATAAATCATAAATCATAAATAACAAATAATAAATAATAAATAATAAATAATAAATCATAAATAATAAATAATAAATAATAAATAATAAATAATAAATAATAAATAATAAATAATAAATAATAAATAATAAATAATAAATAATAAATAATAAATAATAAATAATAAATAATAAATAATAAATAATAAATAATAAATAGTAAATAATAAATAACAAATAATAAATAATAAATAATAAATAATAAATAATAAATAATAAATAATGAATAATAAATAATAAATAATAAATAATAAATAATAAATCATAAATAATAAATAATAAATAATAAATAATAAATAATAAATAATAAATAATAAATAATAAATAATAAATAATAAATAATAAATAATAAATAATAAATAATAAATAATAAATAATAAATAATAAATAATAAATAATAAATAATAAATAATAAATAATAAATAATAAATAATAAATAATAAATAATAAATAATAAATAATAAATAATAAATAATAAATAATAAATAATAAATAATAAATAATAAATAATAAATAATAAATAATAAATAATAAATAATAAATAATAAATAATAAATAATAAATAATAAATAATAAATAATAAATAATAAATAATAAATAATAAATAATAAATAATAAATAATAAATAATAAATAATAAATAATAAATAATAAATAATAAATAATAAATAATAAATAATAAATAATAAATAATAAATAATAAATAATAAATAATAAATAATAAATAATAAATAATAAATAATAAATAATAAATAATAAATAATAAATAATAAATAATAAATAATAAATAATAAATAATAAATAATAAATAATAAATAATAAATAATAAATAATAAATAATAAATAATAAATAATAAATAATAAATAATAAATAATAAATAATAAATAATAAATAATAAATAATAAATAATAAATAATAAATAATAAATAATAAATAATAAATAATAAATAATAAATAATAAATAATAAATAATAAATAATAAATAATAAATAATAAATAATAAATAATAAATAATAAATAATAAATAATAAATAATAAATAATAAATAATAAATAATAAATAATAAATAATAAATAATAAATAATAAATAATAAATAATAAATAATAAATAATAAATAATAAATAATAAATAATAAATAATAAATAATAAATAATAAATAATAAATAATAAATAATAAATAATAAATAATAAATAATAAATAATAAATAATAAATAATAAATAATAAATAATAAATAATAAATAATAAATAATAAATAATAAATAATAAATAATAAATAATAAATAATAAATAATAAATAATAAATAATAAATAATAAATAATAAATAATAAATAATAAATAATAAATAATAAATAATAAATAATAAATAATAAATAATAAATAATAAATAATAAATAATAAATAATAAATAATAAATAATAAATAATAAATAATAAATAATAAATAATAAATAATAAATAATAAATAATAAATAATAAATAATAAATAATAAATAATAAATAATAAATAATAAATAATAAATAATAAATAATAAATAATAAATAATAAATAATAAATAATAAATAATAAATAATAAATAATAAATAATAAATAATAAATAATAAATAATAAATAATAAATAATAAATAATAAATAATAAATAATAAATAATAAATAATAAATAATAAATAATAAATAATAAATAATAAATAATAAATAATAAATAATAAATAATAAATAATAAATAATAAATAATAAATAATAAATAATAAATAATAAATAATAAATAATAAATAATAAATAATAAATAATAAATAATAAATAATAAATAATAAATAATAAATAATAAATAATAAATAATAAATAATAAATAATAAATAATAAATAATAAATAATAAATAATAAATAATAAATAATAAATAATAAATAATAAATAATAAATAATAAATAATAAATAATAAATAATAAATAATAAATAATAAATAATAAATAATAAATAATAAATAATAAATAATAAATAATAAATAATAAATAATAAATAATAAATAATAAATAATAAATAATAAATAATAAATAATAAATAATAAATAATAAATAATAAATAATAAATAATAAATAATAAATAATAAATAATAAATAATAAATAATAAATAATAAATAATAAATAATAAATAATAAATAATAAATAATAAATAATAAATAATAAATAATAAATAATAAATAATAAATAATAAATAATAAATAATAAATAATCAATAATAAATAATAAATAATAAATAATAAATAATAAATAATAAATAATAAATAATAAATAATAAATAATAAATAATAAATAATAAATAATAAATAATAAATAATAAATAATAAATAATAAATAATAAATAATAAATAATAAATAATAAATCATGAATAATGAATAATGAATTAGAAATTATAAATTATAAATAATATGGAATAGTGTATGGACCCCCACGCGTTGAGGGACCCTAAACAGCTCCCACAGGTTGTGTAGGGCCCTAATTGACTCCCACAGGCCATGTGGGTCCCTAAATTGCTTCCACACGACTTGATCTGTGTACAAGGCTCCCCACGACTGGAGCCATGAATTTAACATTACCCAACTAGGTTGAGCCCAGCCTTGGAGCATTTATTGATCACTGATTGTTCCGCTGTCTCTGTTTATGTTTGCATTGACCTTCTTTTTTGTGCTGAAATTAGTATGTTCAAGTTCAGTCACACCATATTTATATTTCAGCCATCTTGTGGTTATTCTTCATTTAGATTTTTCATTCTTATTTTACAATTAATTCACTTTTCAGCAGTTGATGCCATTCTGGACCTGGTGGTCAATCAGTTTGAATTTCATTTTTGACAAAAGTGAAATCAAACTGAATTTCATTTTGGACAAAAGTGAAATAAAACTGAATTTCATTTTCAACCAAGGTGAAAACCAGTAAAATTTTATTATCCATCAAGGTGAAATCAACAATAAACCCTAGATATTTTAATTTGAATCACAGAATCCATCATTGTGTTTTCATGGTGAAACTTTTGATACTTATTTGAGACAACATGGGCCACAAAGGTGACTTCATGTTACTGGTCAGCCAGAGACCTCAATTTGGCCCTGGTGTGCCCAACCCAGAAACTCACTGAAAAGAAACTTTTCACCTTCAAAATTGAATCATTCATCTCCCCTAACATTTTAAAGCCTTCATCACCTGCCAAATGGAAAAGTATCCAACCAGTCTTTCATGTGTCTCTCCTAGACCCAGATTGAGTCCTATACCCATGCAAGACTCATCCCCCTCCAGAACCTGTCAAAATTGAAGAGTACTTAGAGTGGGAAGTAAGTCATATTCTGGATTCCAGTTTATTCAACAGATAAATTCAATAACTTTTTCAATGGACAGGCTTCCATTTCAACAAATATTGCACATTTTGGGAAGCAGCCTATCACCTTTGCCACTCCCCTGACTTGGTTTAAGACTTCCATTCAAGCTTCCCTTGCAAAAAATTCCAAGCTTCATGCCATTCCATCAAATCCCATTACATTTTTCAGTCCCGTTCAATCCCATTCTGTCTAATCAAACTACATTTCTCAATCCCATTCCACCCCATTCCATCCAATCCCATCAAATCTTTCAATTCCTTTGGATCTGGTCTCTCCTTTTTTCAATTTAATTTTGTATTTTTCAGGTAATTTCTTTTTCTTACAATTAATAAAATCTTGTTTAATATAACTTCATTCTGTTAAAATACAGATGCACTCAGGTAATGTGCATATTATTGTGTAATCCAAATGGGATGCATACATGGGCCTCCACATCCCATTAGAAATCACATGGGCCACGTGGGTCTGTGTGGATGTTATTGGTTTTGGAAATTTTTGTGCCAAAACAGGTTTTCCAGGTCTTTTGGGACACGGGCCTTAAAGGGCCCGCCAGGGTGGATTTTCCACCTTGTTCAGACGGGCCTATCTGGGCATAACTGGGCCCAACTTTTATTTTAGACATACTTGGCCGGACGTGCTTGCCCTCCAAAGTATGTATTTTATTGTCTTTGGGCCTTGGCAGCCCATTGGGGCCGCCACCCATGTTATGGCCCGCTCAGGGTTGCTTTTTTCTCTCTAGGGCCTGTTGCAGGGCCCAAAGGACCGCGCGGAGCCTTTGTATTGGGCAGGGGGCGCTTTTTGGAGTCCCCCCACCCGCTTGTGTGCGGGGCCGTGGCCCCAGTTGCATTGCTTGGTCAGTTGCGGCCGCCAGGGTAAGCCGCGGCTGCGGGGGCCGGAGACCCCTGCCTCCCTCCCTCCCCTTGCTTTGTTGCAAAGGAGAGAGGAGGCCGGCTGGTCCTCAACCAGCCAGGCCAGCGGCAAAAAGGTGACCTGCAAGGTGGGAGGGGATTTGATCACCCCCCCACCTCATGTGTGGACCAATTAGGCCGGCTGCAACAAGGCAACTGGTGAGGTGGGGTGGGATTTGACCAGCCCCCTACCTCTTCTTTAGCAACAACAAAGTTGCAGGGGCCATACCCCCCCCCCCCCCCGTTACCAAGGGAGAGGTGATCTGGGGCTGGGTGGGCTTGACCACCACCCAGCCCACTAACAATTTGTGTTTCCCTGGGGTTATTGACTTCCAGGGCTCCCTGGGGGGAATTTAATTGCTCCCTCCAGGGATTGAGAGAGGGAGGGGGGGGGGGGGAGACATGCATGTCCGCTGGTTACACCCTCCCCTCCTGTAAGTTTGACCAGACCCAGAGTGTTTCTGGGTCCACCCTGGCCAATCTGAGGGCCAGGGGCTTATTGCTGGATGCAACCAGCCATGCAAGTTGGTGGTAAGGACCAATGAGGTCACAGCGGTAAAACAGGCTGGTTGTAAGGGACAACAAGCCAAGGTCTGAACAAAAAAAAGGGCTGTTTCAGCCCAGTAAGGGTGGAAACACCAAACTCAACCGGTACAGGCTAGTCATAAGGGTTCAGGGACTAATGCAAAGTGGGCTGAGTAAGCAAAACCCAATTAGCAAGGCTTGTAGAGCCCCTTTGGGGCGGAATTTTTCCTTTTTGCTTGTCATTACATGAGCTGCACATGAGCACCATCTTTTGTATTTAAGTATCTCTTCTCCCTGCTATTTTAGATCCATTGATTCACCAATTCATTCACATTCACAAGTGTGCCATTGCCTCTTCCTCATATTAAGGATCAGTCATAAGACATTATTGTCTCAATATTTATTTTGCTTTAAGTACTGCTCTTTGACTGAGATTGTGGGCCAATAATTCTCACACATTAATCCCTCTTCAATCCCTCTCTTTCCTTTCTATTTTTTAAGACAATTTTTTATTCTTCAAAAAATAAATAAATATATAATATAATATTAAAAAAATAAAATTAAAAAATTATATCAAAATAACAATACATTTAAAAGAATTGGCTATTCTTTCATCTACCTTTTCCAAATTTGCATTTAATTACATTACAGTTTATTCAATTTCTTCAAAGTCCTCAACATTTATTAAACCCAATATTATTTGTATTAGATGTATCTGTGAAACCAAAGCTTATTCAAACAACTCTTGGCATCTTGAAGTTCAACCTCTCTTTGGCCTGGCATTCCATTCATGCACCTCCAATACAACCTTATGCGCTCCCTTCTGTCATATCTGCCGCAAACCCTCACCAACTTCCCCAGTCAACGTTCTCAGATCAGTTTTTATTGAGACCACAACTTGAGATTTGGTTCCCTTGCCTTGGCATTCCATCACATTTTCCTCTACTTCATATCCTCTTTTTTCTTCCTCCCATTCCAATCTGTTTATGTCTTAATTTCTTTCTGCCTCTACCCTTGTTTCCTCAACAATCACCTTTGTCTCCACTTGATTCATCTTGAAGTTGGTTGGAAGTCCAAGATATGGTGGTGATGGTGGTGGTGTATTAGTAGTGTACCTTTGAAATCTTGTTAAGGCCCAAAGGACAACACTCCCATTTTATTAGTTTTATCTCCATTTATTCAAGTTTTGTCCAACCTTTCTCACCTGCATTTCTCACACCAAGAAACTCAATCTCTGGCATAGGAGGAATGCGGTCATTCATTCTTGAGGCAGACCTGAAACTTCAATACTCACTTGATGAAGCCTCTGGGGTATTCACATTTGGCTAGGTACTTAAATTAAATGAAAAAGGCACCTAACAAAGGCAAAATTGCTTGCATTTTTCTCAAATCCCACAAGAAGTGGTGCTTTGTATATGTTAGAATCTGAATCTCTCTCTCTTTTCATTTCACAGATGTTTTATGATCCAATCTTAATTATTGCTTCTGGATTATCAATTGTGTTTGCGTTATTTGTTTCACGTCCTGTTTTTTTTCATTTCCTTCTTTTCCGCATCTCAAATGTCACCTACTTGCCTCAGCGTCCTGTGCGGACACTCCAATCTCCAAACCTCGCGACCGCGCTCCCAATCCACTCTTGGCTCATCCAACCTCAACCAAGGACTGCCATCGCTTCAACATCCACGAATCAACCAACAACTTGGAAAACTATTGGAAAATCTCAAACGACTTACCTCAACACCCAATGGACAACCATATCTGATCCCGGCAGCCAGTCTGATCTCAGTAAGATTGAGTTCTCCAACTCATCAATCAATCTGAACTCATTTGTTTCATATCTAGATCACTCAAGGTGCTCAGCGGAAATTGTTGTCAACTGTTGTTCTGGCCTATCCTTTCATCTGCCCTGGCTTATCTCTCCCTTCTCTCAACCCAACTTCATTTCTCAAGCTCAGCCAGTTCAGATCCCTGTTTGTTGTTTTCTGCTTTTACTCCTTGTCTCTTTTTCTTATGTCTGAGAAGAGTCACTCATGAGTATTTGTTTGAAATTAAATTAGTCTGGTCTTGGTGACCAATCCAATTTCTCTCACGGTTAAAAGCCTATACACTCGGAATAGACCGACCAGGAACGTCATCAACGCCAGGACCAGGGGGGGAACCATCCATGAATTACAAATCTCTAGCCATCAAATCATTAATTGAATCAACACCACTACTCACCGCCGACAATTATAGCATGTGGAGGAAGAAATTTGAGAAACTGTTCAAACTGCGGGGCGTATTCACCATCATGGACAATCCTGACGAGTCAATACAAATAGATGAAGAGATTAATCAAAAATGTTTGGCTCACCTAATGGCAAAACTGGACTCCGTCACTTACAACAATGTAATCAACAATGTCAACAAAGACAATTCCAAACTTATCTGGGTCTCCACTCAAAAACATTTTGTGTCATCTCAATCCGCCAATAGGGCCAGGGTATTCAACGGATTTCTACACCTAGCCATGGAAATTAACATAGACTCCTTTGTCACCGCCGTCAAAGTTTATCTCAAAAAGATGACAGAAGTAGGCATTGAACTTCCCTCCAACATCATCGCTAATCTTGTTCTTTTCAAATTTTCTCCTGCAATGCACAACATGAAGACTCAAATCATGCATGCGACAAGCAAAATGAAGATTGATATTGTACTCAATCACCTCATCCAACATAAGAATGAGGTGATTGCTGAAGAGGACCAAGCCAAACCTGTCAACGTAGCTTTGTATCAAGGCCCCCAATGCGTAAATGGTAAACATAACCCGTCCGTCACTTCCCACACCGCGAGTTCCTGCTGGTTTGAGTTTCCCAAACTCAAACCCTCTAAAAATCACAATCGAGGAAAGAAATCAAAACAAAAGCAATCAGAAGAAGCTCACTTCTACTCCTTCTTCTGCGGGATGAATACCAATACCAAGATCCTCTTGAACCAATTCATCCTTGACTTGGGTTGTTTGGTGCACATGATCACCAACAAAGATCTATTTAACAAACTTCAACTTGGCAATCAGCTTGGCACTATACAAACTGGCAAGAAAGACGCCGGGATAACAATACAAGGGACTGGGGAGGCCTCGCTTGCTACCAAAGACTCCTTCATCACGTTATCTGAAGTCGTGTGGGTGCCCAAGTCAACGGTCAACCTCATATCCCTAGGAGCTCTGATGATCAAAGGTACCCTACTCGATGTTGACCCTGGTGTCTCACCAAGCACTTTTTTCCTGCACAAGGACGGCCGGATACTCCTGTCAGGAACCATTAGCAACAATCTCTTTGTCATAGATAAGTTGTCTGAAGATAAGGCCGCCTACTACTCCTCAGCTGATCTTATGAATATTCATTGCTCACTAGGACATGCCAGTCTGGGAAGAATGGAAAAGTTCCTGAAGTACACCGTTCCCTTGGCCTTCAAGGACGCCTTTGAATGCCTCAGCTGTGACAAAGCCAAAATCACTCCGAAGCCCTTTTCTCTTCAGCAAACAACGGCTTTGAGATGCTTCAATAGAATCCATCTTGATCTGATAGGTCCAATCAATCCCATGGCAAAAGGTGGGTTCAAATACATTCTCAATCTAGTTGACTCCTATTCAGGATACCTTGCCTGTTTTCCTCTCAAAACAAAGAGCAACTCGGCCAACACAATAATCTTTGTCATTGAAAACCAACATCAAAGGACGAATTGTTATCCAAAGGAAGTTTGTTCCAACAGAGGTGGCGAGTTTGTGAATTCCAAACTTCAAGCTTAATATCAAGCACATCAAATCAATCAAATTTTTAGCAAGCCTTATCACTTGCAACATAACGGCAGGGTGGAACAAGCTAATAGAACGGTTATCGAGGCTGCCAGAGCTACTATCTCCAACTCCGGACTACCAAAGTCATGCTGGCACAAGGTAACAAAGGGGTGCTGTCTTATGCTGAATCAAATACCAAAACAAAAAGGTGAAGACTCTCCCTGGATGAAAATGCACGAGAAAGAATTACCCAAAGATTACATCAAACCCATTGGCTCCTCTCTCACTTACAAACTCAATCAAACCAATATACGGTCTAAATTAGATGAGAAAGGAGCTTCAGGTATTCTAATTGGTTTCAATCCTAAACTTCTCTCTTATAAGATAATCAATTCATCCAGAAGAATAATTGACACAAAACATGTCATCTTCAATGATCAGAAACCCATTAAAATCCTCAACAAACACGATTCTTCTGAAGCTTTTGAATCCCCTTCTATCTCCTTGTCGTCAAAGCCTTCAAATCCGATTCAACCACCTGTGGCTCAAGATTGTCACAAAATCAAAGAGGAATTGCCAAGTGAATCCTCTGAGACTGAGAGTGACAACAATCCCGCCAACAAAGCATTGGTGGAGCGCAATCTACGACCCACTCTGCAAAATTGGGATGAGCTTGCCAAGCCGGATTGGTATGGTTTCTTCTCAGATAAGATACCCAACAACCTACAAGAAGCAATGAAAATTCCCCACTGGCGCAAATCCGCTGCTAAAGAATTCTCCACAATTGAAGATCAAGGCGTGTGGGAAGATGCAGAAGACAACAAGGTCACCAACCCGCTTAATACTGTACCTGTCTTCAAGATCAAACTTAACTCTCATGGCAAACCCAAAACCTACAAAACAAGAATATGCATTCAAGAGTTCAGCCAGAGATACGGTCTTGATTACCTTGAAACGTACGCTCCAACTGGCAAATTTGCTTCCCTACAAGCCGCTCTCACCTACACTGCCAAAAAAGGTCTCAAGCTGCTGCAACTTGATGTCAAAGGTGCGTTTCTGCCTTCAAAACTGGACAAACAGGTCTTTATCAAGACTCCATTTGGTTTCAATTGCAAGTCCAACTAACTTCAACTCAAGAAGCCCCTGTATGGACTTAAGCAAGCACCTTGATACTGGTACCACACGTTAAGTGACTGGATCAGGTCTCAAGGATTTGCCAAATTGGAGTGTGATCCATGCTTATACATCGGGAACAACGGTAATTCTTCCGTGTTCTTTCATGTGGACAACCTACTAGTAGCTGGAGACGTAGATTGCTTCAAATAGGCTTTCCTCACCAAATTCAAGAACTCATCAGCACACGAACTCAAAACACTCTTGGGAATGAAAGTTGTTTGTAAAGATGGACTCATTTAACTGTCCTTACTGCTACATATTGAGAAAGTTTTGAGTGAAATGAAATTGGTCAATTGTCATCCTGTCTCCACTCCTCTCACCCCCGCTTGCCATCTACTGCCAGCTGACAATGACAACCATCAAAAATTCCTAGATCTGAACATCAGCTATTGCTCTCCAATTGTTCGCCTGAACTTCATTGCCAGCCTTGCTTGTCCCAACATCAGCTTTGCTGTGTCCTGCCTGGCAAGAAACTGCGAGAAGCCTGGTCTGAGCCATTGAAACAAGATCTGAAACGTGTGGAAGTACCTTGCTCAAACCAAAGACCTAAGCCTAACTCTTGGACACCATTCAATCTTGGATCTGCTCATCTGCTTCAGCAACGCCACCTGGGGTGACAACCCTGTGTCAAGAATCTCTCAAAGTGGGTTCATCTGCTCCTTCAAAGGAAGTCCACTATATTGGACCAGTCAAAGACAACAAAACATCACCCACGCATCCACAGAATCCAAGTGCGTGGCTCTATCCTGCTGTCACCTAGAAGCCTGCTAGCTACAACAGCTCATTGAGGAGGTATATCAAACCAAATTCAAATTTCCACTTCATCTAATTGACAACAAAGGTTTGGATGATAAAATAAAGAAGTTTGGATCAATCTCTAAAGCCAAACACATTAACCTCAAAACCAAGAGCATTTGTAATGAACTAAATGATGGTCTTATCAAACTCAAGCTGGTTCCCTTGCTCTTGATGACAGCGGATGCCTTGACTAAAGCTGCTAACAAATCCTCCACCAATCGGCTTGTAAATGTTTTCAGTTCTCTATTTCATTGATCAATGAGTTGAGGAGGGCTGTTAGAATCTGAATCTCTCTCTCTTTTCATTTCACAGATGCTTTATGATCCAATCTCAATTATTGCTCCTGGATTATCAATTGTGTTTGCGTTATTTGTTTCACGTCATGTTTTTTTTCATTTCCTTCTTTTCCACATCTCAAATGTCACCTACTTGCCTCAGCGTCCTGTGCAGACACTCCAACCTCCAAACCTCGCAACCGCGCTCCCAATCCACTCTTGGCTCATCCCACCTCAACCAAGGACCGCTGTTGCTTCAACATCCACAAATCAACCAACAACTCGGCAAACTATTGGAACATCTCGAACGACTTGCCTCAACACCCAACGGACAACCATATCTGATCCCTGCAGCCAGTCTGATCTCAGTAAGATCAAGTTCTCCAACTCATCAATCAATCTGAACTCATTTGTTTCATATCTAGATCACTCAAGGACCTCAGCGGAAATTGTTTTCAACTGTTTTTCTGGCCTATCCTTTCATCTGCCCTGGCTTATCTCTGCCTTCTCTCAAACCAACTTCATTTCTCAAGCTCAGCCAGTTCAGATCCCTGTTTGTTGTTTTCTGCTTTTACTCCTTGTCTCTTTTTCTTATGTCTGAGAAGAGTCACTCATGAGTATTTGTTTGAAATTAAATTAGTCTATTCTTGGTGACCAATCCAATTTCTCTCAGTATACAGCTGTTTTTGAAGAAAACACAGTTGTTGCAATGGCAAGAAAAGGATGAAAAAATGATTAATTTAAATTTATTTTATCAATCAGTAAAGTTTATAAGGGTATATAGTAAGGTAACAACTACCAAAAAAATGGGAATTAATCAGGATGCTTGCAGGAGCTTTCAAATTTATACCCAGGAAAATTTCATGCTCCCAGGTTAAGGGCTATTGTAGTCATCACTTTTTGGCACATCTCTTTCCTCAGTACCATCTACCTCAGTCTATACATTTGACACAAATAGAAGCACAACATGAATGGTGCCTTCCACTTACTACCTCAAGCTTGCACAAATGACCTTCCAATCTCAGAGACTCAGGCTATACTTGTGATCTTTGCAGTTAACTTCAATTAGGTTGACCCCTCTTTGAAGCTTTGCTCTTCTGCCCTTGGTTATCTCAAGCCCTTTGACTTCCATTCTTTTTAACACAACCAAATTAGTTTACACCTATTCAAAGATCCAAACATAAACTGTATAGTTCCACCCAATGGACTACTTCCTGTCCTGCATGATTAAATTCATTCATTTTCATTTTCTTCACATTACATTCCTTCCATGCCTCACCCATTAATATTGTGTACTTGCGCGCTCTATTGTCTTTCAATTATGCTATGTCGCTGGGAACAATTTTACAATTCATTTAATTTTCCAATTCCTTTCCTGTAATTCCTTGCATCATTCCTCTTTAGCTGCAGATCGATCTCCCTCAGGTTGTATCTATTACTAACTGAATTACCTTATAAGTGCTATATCATCTGCCTGAAGATTTTTTTGTCAGTTAGTTCAATTTAATACATTCTTGCATTTGCTGAGTTCAATTTGTTGAAGTGGGATTTGCCTTAGTTTCTTTCCATTGAAAATATTCATCACTATAGCTGTTTTTTGAGTCATCAAACCATCTATTTGCACTTTGCAGTTAGCTTTGATACCTCAAATTCTTCCTTGCACTCATCCTCTCGCATTTGCGCTCAAAATCATCTATTATTTCCCTATTTTAAAGTTTTTTGTCATTTAGCATATATTACCTTTTGTATTTTTCATGCAAGATTTGAGTTCAGGATTTTTGATTTATTATTTTTAGATTATTGAGTTTTTGGGTGATTTGTGGTGATTGGGGGTTTGTGGTGTGGTGAGGAGTGGAGTGGAGTGGATAGGAGTGGATTGGAGGGGAGTGGAGTGGAGTGGAGTGGAGTGGAGTGGAGTGGAGCGGAGTGGAGTGGAGTGGAGTGGAGTGGAGTGGAGTGGAGGGGAGTGGAGTGGAGTGGAGTGGATTTGAGTGGAGTGGAGTGGAGTGGAGTGGAGTGGAGTGAAGTGAAGTGAAGTGGATTGGAGTGGAGTGGATTGGAGTGGAGTGGAGTGGAGTGGAGTGGAGTGGAGTGAAGTGAAGTGAAGTGGATTGGAGTGGAGTGGATTGGATTGGAGTGGAGTGGAGTGGAGTGGAGTGGAGTGGAGTGAAGTGGAGTGGAGTGGAGTGGAGTGGAGTGGAGTGGAGTGGAGTGTGTGGTGTGGTGTGGTGTGGTGTGGTTTGGTGTGGTGTGGTGTGGTGTGGTGTGGTGTGGAGTGTGTGGTGTGGTGTGGTGTGGTGTGGTTTGGTGTGGTGTGGTGTGGTGTGGTGTGGTGTGGTGTGGTGTGGTGTGGTGTGGTGTGGTGTGGTGTGGTGTGGTGTGGTGTGGTGTGGTGTGGTGTGGTGTGGTGTGGTGTGGTGTGGTGTGGTGTGGTGTGGTGTGGTGTGGTGTGGTGTGGTGTGGTGTGGTGTGGTGTGGTGTGGTGTGGTGTGGTGTGGTGTGGTGTGGTGTGGTGTGGTGTGGTGTGGTGTGGTGTGGTGTGGTGTGGTGTGGTGTGGTGTGGTGTGGTGTGGTGTGGTGTGGTGTGGTGTGGTGTGGTGTGGTGTGGTGTGGTGTGGTGTGGTGTGGTGTGGTGTGGTGTGGTGTGGTGTGGTATGGTATGGTATGGTAGTGGGATTGTTTGGGGGGGTTATGGGAGTGTGTAAGAGGTGAAGGGGGTGGTTTATAAGATAATTGTCTGAAGATTTCCAAAAATTATATTGTGGGAATTTTTTAGGCAATATTTTTGTCTCAAAAACCAAACCACAAAAGCATCATATTAGACCCCTTTGGGTTACGGGATTCTTCTTTGAGCCCCTTCACATGCATATATTGAATATGACTAACAGTCTTTTCCTGGTACCTGCACCCATCTTGGAGCACTCCAATTATCTGATAAACCACCCCCTTCAACTCTTCCACACTCCCATTTTTGTGGTGATGAGTGGTGATCAGTCAGTGGAAGAGTTTGATTGGAGAGCGCCCCTGGCCTCTGCGTCGCTTTGATGGTGGAGGGGTGGTCAGGTCCCCCCCACTGCTGGTTGCTTTGGTGCAACCAGCCTTTTCATCCCCTGGGCATGGGGGTGATGACATCCCCCCTGCCCTGACCAACCACCTTGTTTTGGTTGGTTGCTGGCTGGTTCAACCCAGCCAGCCATCCCCTCCCCCTTGCAATGGCTAGCAAGGGGAGGGGGAGGGAGCTGGGGCGGCTGGCCCTTGCTCCTACGGCAGTGGCCATTGTTTGCGACAGGCTGGGCCTGCGCGGGATCCCTCAGCCGCCGCGACAGCCCTGCAAGGGCCATTGGGCCCCGCGTCAGCCAAACCAAGGGATATAAGTGGCCCCAAGCGGGCCACAGCATGGGAAGCATCCCAGAGCTGGCTGTGACACAGGTAGTGGCCCCAATGGGCCGCCCCAAGTCCAAAACCTGAGACAAACACACTTTGGCGGGCCAGCCCGTCTGGCCAAGTATATCCAAAATAAACCTTGGGCCCAATCATGCCCATACAAGCCCACCTGGCTGTATTTTTTCATATCCCCCACCGGGCCCGTTAGGGCCCGTGTACCAATGAGCCTGCTTCACGCGTTTTTAGGCCAGTTTCCCCAAATCAGTGACATCAACACAGGCACGTATGGTCTGTGTGTCTGCCCAATGGGGTGGATAGGCCCATATGTGCATCCCATTTTAATTACACATATATGTAGCACACGCGTAAGTGCATACGTATTTTAACATCTTGGATGATTTCTAAATCATCAATTTGTCATCTTTGAGCACGGGGTTTAAAGTGCTTGCATGATGCAAGAGGATTAGGGAGCTCAAAATACACCGTTTGGTTGGTGCCTGTTTCTCTTTGAAGAAACAAGGAAGAGGTAAGTTGGAAAAATAAGCAATAACTTC
Organism: Puccinia polysora; assembly: GCA_025617555.3. Classification (NCBI taxonomy): domain Eukaryota; kingdom Fungi; phylum Basidiomycota; class Pucciniomycetes; order Pucciniales; family Pucciniaceae; genus Puccinia; species Puccinia polysora. The sequence goes on from CM062622.1 coordinate 23,856,082, forward strand.
TAAATCTGAAGAGGAAACTTGGGAGTGAAGGTCAGGATATTGCAAATATCCTGGCAGAAAATTGTCATCCAACTCAATGACAGTGTCAGGTAGGCTTTTTAATTCCTGTTTGAAGCAAGGGTTAGTTTCCTTGGGTTTCAAGATTCAAAGGTTAATTTCTCCTTCTTGCCAATTGACATCTGGATTCCAGTGGACTAGGAAATCATGGGCCAGAATGGTATAATTGATTCCAGGAATATCCAAGACAAATAAATCCCATTTGAAGCTGGGGAAATGAGAAAATGCAAAGGTTTATTTTGCCTTTTGGGAAACCAAATGAGACGTGTCAGTCTCAATACTTACTAAATAGATAAAGAACCTATCTATCTTGGAAGGTGTAATATCTTTGGAAGTGGCAAAAGATTCACTTATAGAAGAAAAATTAGTGCCAGAATCAAGTAAAACTTGATAAGGGGAGTTGTTGTAATTAAAAAGGATAAATCTCAAACCTCAAGAGCCTAGTTAATTGCAAGTGCAAAGATTGACTTGCTGTAATTTAGATAATGTGTAGTCTTCCTGGAAATTTTCAGGAAAAATACAAGCTAATTTTTTGACTGTTTAGCTGCTTCATGCGCTAGCCACTGTCAAAAACTATCAACATCATGTTTACCTCCACAATACACACATAACCCATTCTTTTCCCTCCTTAACCATTCCTTGTTCTGGAGCATCCCAGTTTCTTTGTCAAGGAACTTTGGAGTTTTGGTTAGGGGCTTTCCTTTTGGGTTGGAGTGCAAGGTTGGATTTGGTCTGGATGGCTTCAGATTCTTCAAGGATTTTTTGGAGGAGTTGTCCCCCTGTGGAGCCAAATTTGAAGGTCCATGGCTGTTTTTTCAAGAGCCGTTCTTATTGTTATAAGCATTATCAAGCTCAATCACCTGGTTGATTAACTGCTGAAGGGAGGTTGTCTTATGTCCCACAACTGCAAGTTGTTTGATTAGGTTTTCTGGCAAACTTTTTTGAAAATGAAATAGGAGGGCTGCCTTTTTCCATTGGATGCAAGACAGCAGAGTTTGAAAATTGGAAATACAAACAGAAGCTCTACTATTTTACTTCATGACTAGATTATTGAGTTTTTATTCAGTGATTATAACTTCATTAGGGTTGCGGACAGGGTGAACAGCTCTTGCTCAAGCTTGTTACAATTTTTGAGAATACAAGTGGGACTAGTGTTGTCTAATATTTCAAGGTAGGCTTCAAACTACTGCAAGGCTCTTCCACCAAGGAAGGAAGATGCATGAATAACTCTAGGTCTATTGGTAGGGAAATTTTGAGAATTGTTTGGGAAGATGATTTTGCAGGACTTTAGGTAGGATCTAAGCTTATGAGGGTGTTGTCCAGTAAAATGATCAGGCTGCTTCATGCCCAGGGTACAAAAAATAGGACCACTTGGACCAGATTGCAAGGCAGTTTTGGTTAAGGGCCTGGATCAGAATCAAGAGTAAGGTCAAAGCATTGGGTTTGGGAGCATTAGTGCAAGCCCCAATCTACCACAATTCAAGGTTTCATTGGAAGAGTCTTCAATTTCTTCAAGACGGTCCACTTCTTCCCAAGAGGGAGCAAGGTGATCATCAAGAGGTTAGACCAAAGAAGATTTAGAAGAAGGGAAAGGATCTAAAGGTTGTCTGGCCCCAGAAACCCTGGATCTCCCTAACCAATGGATATCATCATTGCAAGGGTTGAGGGAAGCATTCCCAGTAGTGAAATTGTAAAATAAATCTGTTATAGCTTGGCAAGCTACAAAAGATGAGTTGAGTTAGTTAATCTACTGTCACACCACCACCCCACATACTATAGGGCAATCTTAGGTGATTGTGAGCGCAAAGGAGAAGCTGAGTCCAAGGGAAAGTGCAAGGTAGCAAGGGCTAACTGCAAAGTGCAAACTTATGGTGGAGTAACTCAACAAACAGCGCAAGGGATGAATGTTCCAATGGAAGGGAACCAAACCCAACCCCAATGTGATGACTGGATTTAGCAAATGCAAGAATGTATGAAATTAACTAACTGAGGAGACAATACCCAGGCAATTGGCTAGCATTTATAAGGTTATTCAAAGTGACTAGATACAACCTGATGGACGGTCAACTAAAGTTACAAGCAATGAGGAAATGAATAACATGAACGTAGTACAAAACAAAATAACAGTATGGACATTTCCAAGGTCTTAGCTTAAGTGCAAGACAATAGAGGGCAAATGAATTGGATTGTAACAGTTGAGAAATGAGGGAGTGACGTCAGAGGCAATGCAAGTATGAAGATGTAATCTATGCAGGGTAAGGAACTAGTCCATTTGCAAACTATACAGTTGAGGTGGCTTGACTAGCGTGGGTGCAAGCTAGGAAGAGCATGTGAACGGGAATGGGAACCCAAGGGTTATTGATACCCAGGGTGAAGGAGCGGAACCCAAATGGATGGTCAACTGAGGTAGAGTTGACTGCAATTTTTGCAAGTGGGTCCTGAGTCAGTTGCCAAGGATGGAAGGTCATTATGCAAGCCAGAGTTGGTGAGCAGAAGGCACCAGCAATGTTGTGCTTCTATTTTTGTAAAGCTTATGGACTGAGGTAGATGGTACTGAGGAAAGGGTATGTCAAAGTGGGAGGACAATAATGCTTAAGCTCAAAGCGTGACATGCCCACACTGAACTTGCTTGAGTCCACCGCTAGGCGGATCCCTCCTTTTTTGTAGTCAAGGTCCTTCAACAGTATTTATTGCCCAACAATCTCCTTCAGCTCCTGGAACACTCAGTTGCATTCCTCCATCCACACCAACTCCTCCCCCTTCCTAATCAGTTTCCACAATGGGCTAGCTATCTCTGCAAAATGCTCAATGAAGATCTGTACCCATCCTCATAAACCTAAAAACTGGGAAACATGATTAGCATTCTGCGGAGTAGGCCATTCCAAAACTTTGTTAACTTTGGCCTTGGTGATTTTCCTCCCTTTTGCGGAAACCTTGTGGCCAAGGACTTCTAAGGCCGGAATGCACACTGCAAAATTTTTACCAGAAACAGTCAAACCCACTTCCTCAATCCAGAACAGTATTCTCTCCAAATTCCGCACGTACTCTCACACAAACCCCCTGATTCCCAAATTGTCCGCAATATTTTCTCCGCTGTAATTGCTCCATGCCCCCTTGATACCCTTATCATCAATGAATATCCACACTGTTTCTGGAACATCATCCTGCAAAATCCACATCATCTGCACTTGGTAAACCGCTACCAAACTAGTTTCCCCTTGGGGAAGCTGCTTTAAATGAAGTTGCCCCAAACATGTTTGAAACTCCGTCATTGGTCGGGACTCCGGATGTAAATCGTGCTGATTTTACCACCCAATGACATCTACTAGCCTGTAGGAGACTCTTGGGGTCATATTCTCCACAAATTCCTCCAACTGCAGAGGCAACCCCGCATCTCTTATTGTGACTGATTTTAACCTCTGCAGGTTGTGGAAGATCCAAAGACTTCTCATTTCCTGCTTTAGTACCGCAAAAATGGGACTAGAATAACTAGAACAATAAGGCTTGTACAGACCCATCCCCAAACACTCCTTCACCAACTCCATAAACTGATCCCTAACCGCTACCGGAATAGGAATTGGTTTGATCTGCCAAGGTTCATGGGGCACTGTAGGTATCTAGTAGGGTTTTGCAATCTCATGCCTGAGTAACCCCTGCTCTTCCAGACTACAGGACAGCACCCTTCTCCGCATGAAAATCACCGCTTTGTGTAATTGTACTTCCTCCTCCGGCAACCACCCCTCTGTCCCAAAGTTGAGTTCTGCCATCTGCTCCTCCGCCAAGCCCATTGGATCCTTCTCCAGGATTGAGAGTGTCAAAGGCAACTCATAAGGGTCCTGCAACCAACGGATAGGACTCATTGCTTTATTGAGGTCCTGCGGTTGGACCTTCTTAGCAACTGGTTTGTATTTGCTACCAAAGACCTGCACCTCAAGCAACTTTTATCCCTTGGGTGTCTCCTCTATTTGTTATTGTTGAACTGCAACAAATTTGGGGTTGCTCAAAATTTTGGCACAAGGGTAGCTGCTTGTGCTGACACCAATTGGAGGTGCATACAAGGAAGGACTCACTTTTGATCCTATCCCAGCTCCCATCATTGTTGCGCCAATTTTGGCTCTTCTCCATACTTCCAAAAGCATGTTGGACCGCTCTATGGGGGTTCCTCCTCCCTGCTTTCTATCTTTCAACCATCTGTGCAAGGACGGAGCCTTCCCTGCACAGGCCACACGGCCAAAATTTAGAAATCCTCTGCCAAATTGTTGTGGCTGCCTTCTGCAAGAGGGCAGCCCTTCAATGTTCCCATCCACCATGTTCAGGCCATCAGATGGTTGTCTCATATTGTTTCCAAAATTCTTCCCCAAAAGTAAGGAGTTCCTCCCTAGTATCTGGACGGGAGCCAAGGGATGCCTGGTAGGAAAAAAGGAACGGCCTACCAAGTATGACCTCCAACCTTCTTACTACCAAATACAATAGCCAAGCCAATACCTTTGCCACTTCTGTCATTTTTTTCTCCACCACCCCTTTGAACACCCATTTGAAACCTCCTAAGGTCCGCAACCCAATGCTTGCCTTGTGTCAGACAACTCCTGATTTGGTTTCCAACTTCATTGGAAGGACTTTTAGCATTGAACCGCTATTGACCATTGCGCAAAACCATTTGCCTTGGATCCGCATTTCCACATACCCCAAAGGGCACATCATAGCGCCACTCACTCCTAAAAAATCCTCCCCTGCGTTAAGAGAACCAACCTTTGCCTCTTTGCAGGGTTTCAGGTTTTCCTCCTTATTCCCCGCAAAATGCTTGAAGACCGCAAACATTTCCTCCGCCATTACTGGTGAGATTGCCGCTAGTTCCTTCATAGTTAGGGAAGCTGGGTGGTCCATTTGGCAAATTCTCCTTGCTACTTCTCTGGTCCTCCTGCGGGACCCCCCCTGCTTTGACTAAAACTTCCTGCTCCTGTGCTTTTGCAGGAGTTGGACCATCAACGTCCATTTTCCTTCTATTGAAGCAAACGGCTTTAAACTCTGCCAAAACTTCTGGGGGTTCCAAAATTAAGTGAAAAGCGTACCCTGTTGGAATTTTAGCTTCCTCCTTCTCTGCTGCCCTGGCTTGAGCCAGATCTTTTCTCAAAGGTTGATCTGGCATATCCGGTATAGTTTCTCCTGAAGGGTAACAAAAATTCCCTTCCACCCGTTGTAGAGACTCCAAGGGATAATGGGATTATTTAGCAAATATCTTTCTGGCAGTCACTAGAAGGGAAATTTAATCTACTACTAGTCTTGAATTGATGGATGTAAGCTAAGGTGGTTTTGAATTGCCTGCCCTTCTGAACTATAATAAGCCTGCACAATAATTTTTTTTAATTAGTGGCTGGTTTCTTTGAGACTTAAAATAGTTCTCTTATCAGACCTAGATTAATGTTTAATAGATATTTTCAGGAATTGCAAGACTATTCCAGGTTGTATTGTATTATTGGCAAGCTTCCACCAATTAATAATCAAGAATTTTCGACTTTTTCTGACTATTTTTCCAATTCCTTTTAAAGGATTTAAGGGTTGACTAAAAGGTGTTTAACCAGTAGGAGGACCCAAAGGTGGGCTTGCCCACAGGGAGCTGGGCGGAAAAAAAGGCTTGGTTGGTCCTTCTGGTGTGCTCTTCCTCTTTTATGAATTTACTAATCAAAAATAAGGGGTTTTACCTCTTAAAAAAAAGGTGCTGAATAACAGGCCTTTTCTGAAGAACCCTACTTCAAGAACACCAGGATTTGGGTCAAATGGTCAATGATAATTTCGTGTTTGATCCTTTATTTCCTTTTCACTTGATTCTGGTTCACTTATAAATGGGTAATAGGTAAGTAACTGGTCAGGCAGATGCCATAATTCACACACTGGGCAGAAGCCATACTCTGGGGCTGATGCCATGCTAGACAACTTGGATAGGGAAAAAGAGGCCCCTTAAATAGAAAAATACTTCCTCAGGGGATGCTCAGGGCTCCCCTGAGTGCGGTTCTGAGCCTCTATCTGCACTGTTGAAGCAAAGGAGGGTACAGTTACATGAGACCGATCATTCCGGTGATAAAATGTGTAAATCAGGCTGAGAGATGACTGTATTTTTTAATTCAATCTTCTAGAGTCAGGCTAAGATATGAGCTAAGAGATAAGAATGGTGTGATCTGGAAGCTTCTGAGTGCTTATCTTGTATAAAAAATGATGCAGAAGTTGCATGCAGCTTGAGTTAACTTTACTGGTTGGGAAAAGCATGAAACAAGCTTCTCAGCTGCAAGCCCTCTTTGGTGGCTTGAATAGTGTGACCTGCATGGGTTTGGTGGTGGAAATTCATGTGCTGGGTTTTTATTAGGACACTTCTGAGCCCCTTTCATGTATAAAATGTTGCAGGAAATACCTGCATGCTGTTTCAATGTAATTAGTTGTGGAGATAAGAGGTATGCTGTTTTACCGCATGTCCCCTTGGGTAACTTGAGAGTGTGGCTTGCAGGTGTTTTATGGTTGATATGGTGGCAAACTTAGTATTAGAGCGCTTGAGAGGACGCTTCAGAGGGCTTATCTGGTTGTGAAAGTTCCAGAAAAGTAGTGTAACTTGCTTTCATCGTACTGGTTGTAGTGTAACATTGGTACTGATATGGTTTAAGTCCTCCTGGTATGGGGTATGTTGTTTTGTTGTGTGGTTATTTTGAGCATAATCTTTTGATTATATATTGAATTAAGACTTTCCATTAATCCATGTAACATAATCCAGTCTGTGCCAGGTGTTGGGTTGTTTTTGTGACAGGTGTTGGGTTGTTTTTGTGACAGGTTTTGATATGGTTGAAGGGTTTTATCTGGTGATTGATTTGGGTTTTCAGGTTGGTTTGAGTTTAGAGCATAGTTTATGCGGGGTTTGGAATTTATTTAGTATTTTCTTTACTTTAATTTGATATAAGAATAATAATTAATAAGACAAAATGAGTCTGATGGCTATAGGACAGGCTTGGTTTACCACATTGTCTTAACTATCTTGATCCATACGTCCATAGTCAGGTCTTTACACAACCTTCAAAGATTGCTGTCTTCCTGGCAGCAATAAATTTGGAAGACGTGAGGATCAGCTTTTTTCCTTGGCGGTTCTCAAAATGGTCCCTGAGTTGGCCCATTAGATGTTGTTTTGTTGGTTCTGCGACTGCTGCCGCTGGCTTTGGTATAGCTTTCTGCCAGAAAAGAAGCATTTTGTTAAACATCTCTGTCATTTCAAAATTTTCCTTTGGTGTTACTGGCCCTTTTACGCTTTTCACCTGCACATCCTTCTCCTCTGAACCCTTCAGGTCTTCCTCCATAAGTTGCGCTAATTCCAACTCACCTTAGACTGCCGCGCAGATGTCCTTCATGTCCCTGAGTAGGGTTACCCCTCCGTCCCACAATGTACAAATTAATCCTCCATCATAAAACTTTCTCTGGACCCTTCCGCGCAACTTGGATCTAAGACCCTGCATAACAGTCCTCTTGACAGAGCCAGTATGCTCCACCAAAATTCTGTTGCAGACAGGTTACTTCAAAATGCAACCAAATGAAGAACAATACACACAAAACAACTTCCTCAACAAAACACCTCCTTCCTTTGCCTTTTTGGTTGCAATAGGCTTGTGATCCATCTTGCGAAACCTCTGCTCACATGACCCCCATTTTCCACTATTTACCCCGCAACCTTTCCCAATTCTGTTCTCCGTAACCCTCCATATCCTCCATGTCCTGCAGATCCTCCTCATCCATAATGAAGTTGACTATTTGCCGGACCCGGTTGATGTCATTTTCACCTTTGCTGTTGGCCTCGTTCTCAAACCTTCCCAGAAACCGGTGAACATCCTCCGGACAAAACCTAACTGCGGGGTAATCCCTTGGCCTAACTTTTTCTCTGCTCCCTTGCCGCTCCTCCAGCATCTTGGGTGACGCATATGTTGATTGCCCCCCTTGCCGCTCTTGGCAGCGGCCCCACCAGACTGGAGGTTGGAAAATGAGCGCTGTTGTGTTGTATTTATAACCTGGGATTAGGAGCTGTGTTTTGGGCTGTGCGCTTAGCATTTGGGTAGGTTGGGCTCAGCATTTGGGGTGCAAGCGGCCTCAGCAGTGCCTGCTGCGGGCTCAGCAGTAGCGGTTGAGAGCTCAGCAGCAGGGATTGCGGGGCTTGGCACCAGGTGCGGGTCAGGCCTACTCTTGGGGGGGGCGCCAGGCCGCAACCCGCCCAAGGAACGCAGACCAAGTGATGGAGCCGGCCCAACCAAGCTCGCGGGGGGCTAGTCCGGAAGGCGAGGGAGGGGAAATTGGGGGTTATACGCGCCGGGGAGGTTTGCGTGGGCCAACTCACGGATTGCGGGATCTGCGGGCGTGCGTGGATGGATAAACCCGGGGGCTCCAAGTAGGGCACAGCGGAGGGCTGCGCCATGAGAAGGACAAACCGGACGTACGTGATATCAAAGGGGAGGGTTTTGGACAGGGTAGGGTTAGGGTGGAGCTACGGTTCTGTACTTGGGGTTATGTTTTCATCTATCTTTCTTCTTGTGGTTGTACCTAGGTTAAGGTTGAGAGGGAGGACTCAAAAATACCTCACTCTCAACTCCGGGTTGGGGGGGAGGCTATCATATACCATACATATCATATAGTTCATATCAGCAGACCGCCAGGAAATGGTATAAGAAGGATTGGAGGGAAGGAATTTATCTTATCATCACTCTCTCTATTCTTAAACTCATTGCATCCAATCTCCTTAAAGACGCTTAGACCAATAACTTCCGGAACTTGAGGACAACTTTAGGGGTATCACCCTGCTTGTTTTGAAAGGGCTTTGAAACGGTGGCGCGCTACCAGTTGCCTGTTGGTGAGTCCTAAGTGAGTCAACCAAACAGGCCTCAAAATCCCCCATCATCTTGTTGTAAAAGAAAGAATAAAAACTAAAAAAAGTGTATCTCTGCAGACGGTACCAGGTAATATAACAGAGGAAGGACTTTCCCAGCAAGACCCCTAATTTGTGGAACAAGATTGTGTTTTTTTTTAAATTCCCCGCAACAATATAAATTTCTCCAAAAAAATCCCGCTCCAAGTTCTGGAAAGCCCACTAGCCCTTGAGTTACACTCCTGTACCTCTGAAATTCCTAATCAAACTCCGCTTCTGCACCTGATCTGGAAACCACTAAAGCCAACTTACGATGAAATAATAGTAAATAAACAAATCAGAATCTCCAACAAGCTACGCACTTCAAATATTTCCCTAAATATGACCTCCAAGAACTCTTGCTGGTTACTAAACTTCAAAGTGACTGAAGAAAAAGAATTAAGCTATAATCTTCTGGAAAAATCTCCAATAATGATGATAAAATCCTCCAAAGATGATGATAAACTCCTCCAATGATTATGATAAACTCCTCCAATGATGATGATAAGCTCCTCCAATGATTATGATAAACTCCTCCAATGATGATCATACAACTCCTCTCCTCCTCCACCATACAACAAAGAAAAGCTGCCTTATATATAAAAAATAAAAATGCCAGCGGCAAATGAAAGACCCCTCTTGTCTCCATGCATCCCGCACTGAGCCTTAGCTACTCTGAAAAAGGAATTTGAACTAATACTGAAAGACCCCTTTTCCCCACCGCCTCTGTGCATTTGCACTGATCCTCCTTACAAATAGTCCAATCCTTACCAGATTTGATGATTTGCAGTAGATTCAATGATCCTGTTGCCAATTCCCCCTAAAAGTTGAATCTTGCCAATGCATAACTAACAACAGATCCTTGTCAATATTCCCTAGAATATCACTCCCAATCTTGCATGCGGCATAACTACAAATCCCCAACAATCTGCAAGGCGCCTCCTCAACTTTAGCATTCATCGCCACACAGCACTCCACAATCTCAGTGCATATCCCATAACTGGCCTAATCTGTACTACATAGCTTCTATCACTTGGTTTGGCATTAGTAAACCCACCACCGTGGAGGGAAAGTTGTTTTTGACCATGCAATGTCCGCAAAAGGCAAAACTCCCGCCCATTCTTGTCATTGTTCCCGCAAGAAGCACACGCTGCACCAATGCCAAGCCCTCAGCTAATGTACTGCAGAATAGACAGTCCGCCAACCTCCTTCTCTGAGCCTATTGTACTGCAGAATTTAAATCACAGGTGAGACTCTCCAATTCAAATGTCCAGTGGTGAGCCTACTATTCTTGGTGTATATAAAGAACCACCACACCATTGCGCACCTCTGCTGCCACACGGAAAAATGCTTTATTTCAGGGTAATTTCAAGAATTTTTTTATTTTGAGTTCTGAAGCCCAAATCCTGTAGCTGGAGTTCAAAAAACCTCCAAATTAATATTTGCTAATTTTTGAGGCATTAAAACCCCCCAAAAATGGAATCAAAAAATTCAAGAATTCTGCAAAAACAGATTTTTCCATGGATTTTTGGATCTATGTTTTGACTATTTTTATTATGTTTTTTTTTGGCTATTTCAGCTACCAAATATTTTGAGCAATCTCTCTGGAAGTTCAAGGTTTTCAGAGTCTTCAGTTGCATCAGTATCAAGAGTTATCTAGAGAAAGAAAAATCATAATCAATCAGGAAATTATTCATTTGAGCTTGAATCCAAAAAAAAAACTCACTGATAAGGGTTCTTTGAAATGCCATTGAGGATGAAAATCTTCAATGTTGAAAGATTCCACCCTTTCCAATAGTTAATTTGAAATTTTGGATAAATGGTCTACTCATGTAAGAAGAGTAGTCACAGTTGTTGAAATTGGTGGAAGATTCAGGAACTTGATGAAATGAATGAATGGCTTTGAGGCCAAAGTAGCTGATTTTTCCAGGAAGATGATCCACACAGTGAGGTAAACCAATGAGATGCTTGAATTTTTTCTAAGAGGCTTCAATGGCTCTGTCATGGTTCTGGATGGTGATGGAGCTGTAAATTCTTTGAACTAAATTATAGAAAGAGCCAATAGAAGGATGGATGAAATGTTTAATGTAGGAGTGTAGGCACTCTATTCTGGAGTTACTTGTGTTGCCAAAGTGATAGTGTTTTTTGGACAAATAGGAAAACAATTTTAATTTTAGAGGAATCCAGTTCCCAAGAAGTTAGTCAGAACTGGAAGGTTTCAAGAAGAGAGAAATTCTTGTGAAGTTTACCTGGTAGCTTGATTCAGAATTGGAATGGAACAACTGATTCCATTTTTAACAAATAGCTTCCATTCATTTTCAGGTTTAAAGAGCTTCCTGCAATGAGTTTGAAAATTCTTGAAAATTTTTCAGAAAGAGAGAATATGATGAGAGGAAGGAACAACTTTTTTGATTGAACTGATAATTGGTTGTTCCTTGTCTTTAAAAATTGCACTAGGTTATTTATCTTCTAAAAATTCCTGAAGTTGAGGCAGGGCGCATTAATAGTTCCTTTTTTTTGCTCAAAAAAAACAGAAAGCAACTGAGAAAATTCTGCAACAATTCTCAACCCAAGAATATGAAGAAGGGAAATTCCAAACTTTTTTTTTATATGTACAGTCCATAATTATACAAGTTGGAAAAGTTTTAGAAGATTGATGGAATCAGTGTGAGAAATCAAAAATGAAGTGACTTGACCATCCATGTTGTTAATTTTTTAGAAAAAAGACAGAATTTGAGAGTTCTGGTATGATTGCTTCAACAGGAGTTTTGCCATCAAGGGGATTTTTTTGTATTTGTGATATTTTGTTGTAAATGGTATGGGTATTTGTATTATTAGGTGATGAAGAGTTTTGTATAAGAGAGTTGAGAATTTTTAACAGGGGAAATCCAGCTTTGGATATATTTTCAACCACCTCCTTTTTATTCACTTGGATTCTTCTGTGAATGGGATGAATGGAAGGATCAATGGAAGGTGGATGGTTGGGCTCTGGAAATATGGTGTTGCAAGATTGTCTACGCACATGCCCAAGTCCTGCTTGGCACAGTGCCCAGCGGGCTTGGTTTCTGCATCAAGTTGCGCTGCGGATCTTGGCACACAGCCAAGTTCCTCTTGGCCGTGGACAAGCTGTTTGCACCCCCCCTCACTTGCTCCATCCCCCTTCCACCCTTGCTCCATCCACCTCCCACCCTTCCTCCATCCCCCTCCCCCCCTTGCTCCATCCCCCCCACATCCCAGAGGCCAAATTGCGGTGTAGCTGGGATTTGGGTGTTGGTGCGCCTATGGCACCCCACAAGATCAAGTCAAACAAGAATCAAGGACTTGACAAGGTTGATGGGCCAAGCCAGATTGAAAGGGGAAGAAAAGGAGGGTGGGGGAGCAATCAGGACCGGGGTCTGCTAGGCTGGGGATGAGCAAGAATGGCAGCCTTCAAACCTGATGGTATCCAATAGTTCAACCCCAACTGGAATGCCGATTTTGGTGAGATGGGAGAGTAGCCTCCTGGCCTTCCGCATACCCTTTTTGATCTTGAAGGTGCCTTCAAGATTGGGATTGTTGATAAGTCCCTTCCAGCCAACAGTTTTCCAAACTTTCTCAAAGTACTAGGACCCAAGGATGATCCAAGAAAGGCATCAGTCCAACCAACAGCTCCAAGCAGGACAGGATGGGTGGGCATTGGCTGGGAGACCCAAGGCTTAAGGCGCGCATGATGATGAAAAGATCCAGTAACTGCTGCAAGAGCGGCAGGAGTAAGTTGGCTTACTCAACGACTTTTAATAAAATTGTATTTACATGCTTATCAAATAAATAAAAAAAATTCTTAAAAATTTTACCCCTGATCATCAATTTGGCGGCGTGGACAATTGGGTTGGGTATGGACCAAGCCAAAATTTGGCCCAACCCACCCATACTTGGGTGTGTGCCACGTCATTATTGGCTATGTTCCAAGTGTGCTTTAGGGGGTGCCAAGCGGGCTTTAGGGGTTGCCCAGCACACTTTAGCAAAAATCAGGCTAACTTGGGCATGTGCCCAGACAAGCTTGAAATACCATTTAACCTTCACTAACCAGACACCCAATCTTTTGGAAAGATTTCCTGATAAACTGAAAGGAAAATTTTTCTTTCTTTATTTTTTTTAATTGGTGGTATCTTTTCTGGGTTTGTATTAACCAAATTTATCAAATTGAGAGGTGTAGGTATTTTACTGGGAATTGGAGACTCTGGTAGATACGGCATATCCATGGGAATTTTCCCATGATTGGCTAGATTCAACCAGCTCCTCCTTATGATTATATGATAGCTCAGGAGGAGGGTCAAGAGGGGTGGAATAGGTAGTTTCATGAGATGAAGAAGGAGTCAGAGGATTTAAATCACTAGTTTGATGATATGACATAATTGATATTGGGCCTGGTAAAACAGTTCTTAAAAGTGAATGGATATTTTTCTTGAGCTGTTTAAAAAAGAGATTTTTATGTAAAAAATGAAGTGGAGATAGGAGTTGGTAGTTTTGAAATATATGGAGAAGAGATTGAGTGAAAAAAGGTATTCAGAGACTTGATATAATAGGGAAAAGCATTGTTTGAAATTATCTGAAGTGTTTGGTTGTTTTTGTTGAGGAGTGGTGAAGGGTGATGAGTGCTTTTTGGTTTGAGGGGGGGATATGAGTGGTGTGGTGTGATGATGAGTGGTGTAATGTGATGATGAGTTGTGTGGTGTGGTGTGGAGTGGAGTAGAGTGAAGTGGAGTGGAGTGGAATGGTGTGGTGTGGTGTGGTGTGGTGTGGTGTGGTGTGGTGTGGTGTGGTGTGGTGTGGTGTGGTGTGGTGTGGTGTGGTGTGGTGTGGTGTGGTGTGGTGTGGTGTGGTGTGGTGTGGTGCGGTGTGGTGTGGTGTAGTGTGGTTTGGTGTGGTGTGGTGTGGTGTGGTGTGGTGTGGGGTGGGGTGGTGTGGTATGGTCTGGTAGTGGGATTGTTTGGGGGGGTGATGGGAGTGTGGAAGAGGTGAAGGGGGTGGTTTATAAGATAATTGTATTGCCCCAAGATGGGTGTAGGTCCCAGGAAAAGACTGTTAGTCATATTCAATATATGCATGTGAAAGGGCTCAAAGAAGAGTCCCATAACCCAAAGGGGTCTAATATGATGCTTTTGTGGTTTTGTTTTTGAGACAAAAATATTGCCTAAAAAATTTCCACAGAATAATTTTGGAAATCTTCAGAAAATTGCTTCAGATCTGAATTTTTGAATATCTTGCATCATAATTATTTCCTTCAGGAAAAAAATCAAAAAAGGACCATCTAAAAGAAACCACCCTTTTCATTGGTATTATTTTTTTCGTCATTTGGAATTTGATTGGTAAAAAATTTGGCAAGCTGCCAGAGATTTTTTTTTGATTATTTGCATTCTATTCTTAAGTTTTTTTGAAAAAATATTTGCATGAAACTTGATTTAAGATGCAAAACAAAAACATTGCAATAGATGTGTTTATTCAAAAGGTTTTTACATTGGATTGTATTTGTGGAGGCTCAAGATACATCCAAAATTTCTGATAAAAATATTCAAAAGCTCTTTAACATTTGTGTTAAATTGAAAACAGCCTGAAAAACCAAAAAAAAGTCAAATAAAAGGATCCAAAAGTCTAACAACAAAATTAAATTTTTCAACTCTCTTTTGCTTTTTTGAAGGAATTTTTTAAGGTAATATGATACATCCAAAAAATCTGAGAAATATATTTGAATGCTCTTTGACTGTTGGAGTAAATTTTTGAAAGCTTGAATTCTCCAAAAAAATGAAATAAAAAGGAACATAAGATGATGCAAACAACCAATGAGAAATTCAATTTTTTTGATTTCTTCTTGGTTTTTCAATGGAATTTTTTTAGGTAAAAGGATATATCCAAAAAATCAGACAGAAATATTTGAAAGCTCTTTGATTTTTTTTTCAAATATCTTTTAACTGAAATAACCAAAAAAAATGGCCAAAATATATATCCAAAAACCCATGGAAAAATTGGTTTTTGCTGAATTGATTAATTTTTTGATCCCATTTTTGGGGGCTTTCTAATGCCCCCAAAATTACCAAAGATATTTTTTGGGCGTGAATAAACCCCAGCTACTCTATTGCAGCATCATAACTCAAAAAAAATAAATTCTTGAAAGTACTGTGAAATAAAGTATTTGTCCATGTGGCAGCTGAGGCCTGCAATGGCAAGTGGATGTCAAATTCTGTGAAATAAAGGATTAGGGGTGTGACAGAATTAATGCCCTATTCCAATTTCCCAAAACATTCTCCTCCAGAAAGACCCCACATGGGTTCTGGAGGCGTTAATTTATCCCCCCAGTACCTTAATTACCCTTTAAATGCCGTTGGGAGCTAAAAACAACATCAAAAAGTGTGTTTGCCCACCCCAGGCACCCCTTTAAAACTTGAAAGGGCTTCACAACTTTATGGGGTGGCAAAGCAAGCCAATTGGCATGATTATTGTAAAATGATTCCTATGATCAGGCCATTATGCCTTTTAAAGGCTGAATTTATTCCTGTGGTTTGAAAAAATACCAATTGGCATAATTGTGAAAATTCCGGTGGTATGATTTTAGCCTGGGCCTAATTTTTTTGGTGCTTTGCAATTTTAGAAATTTAAACAATAAATTAAAAAACCTTATTTTTTCAATTTTTTTGATTTATTCATGGCCTCCAAAATTAATATCCAATGTAAAAAAAATCAAATCAACACATTCTTTTATTCATTTATTTTTGAAATGATTCATCAAAGTCTCTATCAAACAGAAATTTAACAAAACATATAAAGATGAAATTGAAAGTAATTCCTGCTACTTATCACAGGTTTTACACAAACAATTTTTCATCAAAATGAAAATCATTTAAAATGACATGGAAGTTCTGTATTTATCATCCTTTCTTTTTTTTTTTTCAGAAAAAATCTATCATTATTTGAGACATTCTAAGCCTCCATTTTGAAAGAAGAATTCAGATGTTTCAAAGAATTATTTTTTGGTAATCTTTGAGGAACTATTTATGTCTCCAAAGCTAAACCCAAAAAGCAGGGTAATGAACCATTTTTGGGTTTGGGTAACCTTTTTTAGCCCTTTGGAGTGAATAAAACCATACCCTCTTAGACATTTTTTGAGGTACCTCCTCCCATCTTGGAGTACTCCAATCCTCTGATCAACCATCAAATCAAACTCTTCCACTGACTGATCACCACTCATCACCACAAATATGGGAGTGTGGAAGAGGTGAAGGGGGTGGTTTATCAGATAATTGGAGTTCTCCGAGATGGGTGCAGGTCCCAGGAAAAGACTTTTATTCATATTCAATATATGCATGTGAAGGGGCTCAAAGAAGAATCCCATAACCCAAAGGGGTCTAATATGATGCTTTTGTGGTTTGGTTTTTGAGAAAAAAATATTGCCTAAAAAATTCCCACAATATAATTTTTGGAAATCTTCAGACAATTATCTTATAAACCACCGCCTTCACCTCTTACACACTCCCATCACCCCCCCAAACAATCCCACTACCATACCATACCCTACCACACCACACCACACCACACCACACCACACCACACCACACCACACCACACCACACCACACCACACCACACCACACCACACCACACCACACCACACCACACCACACCACACCACACCACACCACACCACACCACACCACACCACACCACACCACACCACACCACACCACACCACACCACACCACACCACACCACACCACACCACACTACACCACACCACACCACACCACACCACACCACACCACACCACACCACACCACACCACACCACACCACACCACACCATACCACACCACACCACACCACACCACACCACACCACACCACACCACACCACACCACACCACACCACACCACACCACACCAAACCACACCACACCACACCACACCACACCACACCACACCACACCACACCACACCACACCACACCACACCACACCACACCACACCACACCACACCACACCACACCACACCACACCACACCACACCACACCACACCACACCACACCACACCACACCACACCACACCACACCACACCACACCACACCACACCACACCACACCACACCACACCACACCACACCACACCACACCACACCACACCACACCACACCACACCACACCACACCACACACTCCACTCCACTCCACTCCAGAATTCAACTTATAAAGAATAAAGTGAGGTCTAACACTCCAGGTTTCAAGCTTAAAGAAACCTTTCAGTCAAACGTGACTGGATCCAGAAAGATGATCAGGGAAAGTTCAGACCAGTATGGTCAGAAAAAGGGATCAAGAGTGGTATAACACACTCAATAATTCCAGAAGACGGAATTCTCTTGAACCAGCAAGGCTATGGTTGAGGATAAGGATCAAGGTCACAGATGGATGGATCAAGCTTTGAGTATGGAGGCTCAAAGGATCAAGGGGAAAACAACAGATATACCCAGGATAAAGGTTTCAGATGAAGGGGAAGAGGCCCTATGGAATGATCAGATTATTGATTAATATAAGGGACGGATGATATCAGATGCAACGAATGCAAAAAGGCAGGTTAGGGCCCCTCCTTTTATTTACAAGAGGTCTGTAGAATATTTACAAGTGTTACTTAAAAATGAGTGCCAAACAATGTTTTTTTTTAGAAAAAAAATGATGATTGGCAACAGGAACCGCCTGTCGTGGGAAAAAAAACAAATGAAAAGGTGAAGAGGGGAACGGAAACCTGCCCGAATCAAGGAAAAAGGTGGCAGTGGATGATGGGCTCAATGGGTTCAACCGGCCACGGGTGGCCAAGGGAGGCCCATTGGTCATGCGCAAGACGGAGATGGTCCCGCCCAACCACTGATGTCAGCCTCCTGGATTCCAAGACCCTTGCTATCCTTTAGCTACCAGAGGTGATAGAGTAAATAATAAATACATTATTTAATAAATGCAGCAAAAATCAGTGAAATATTTGGATTAAGCTTATTGCAAGGTTAAGTGGTTTGGTTATTGTTTATTTTTTTAAATCAATATGAATAAATTGATTATTAAATATTTTTATAGAGGGGCCACAATTATATTGGGGATCTTTAACACCTCTCTTCAGGGATTTCAGTATGAAAACATGTAGTCCTGGTTACTTTGGGCTCTTTAGTTTAAAGAATATTTTACCCAAAGATAATATTTATATAAAATACACAGTGGAGTGGCAGGGCCTTGTAGCCAAGCTACCACGACAGAGAAAGGATAACAAAACTTACTGGTATATTATTAAATCCTTTGGGTATCTGTTTGAGACGTGTACTGATGGGTTAAACCTGTATACTGGGGTTATAAGGTTGTTCAGCAGTTTTAATTGATAAAAAGAGGTTGAGGACGGATATTACTGATCACACATTGCCATAAATCACTTACTTATCTCTTATAAGTACTTGATTACCTTGGCACGGCGTCTGGATATGAATATAACTGGGTCTCTGCCCATCAATATCCTCAAAAGAGCTCTTTATTTATAGCTTTTGGAGTCCCAATATGGTCCTTCTGAGGGTTGTAGGTGCTCAAAGGGACGGACACTAAGGCTAGCAGGGTAACCAGGGGTAACCTGTCATGTGTCCTTGGTGCTATAGCACTGGTAGCATCTAATTCTTCAGGTTATGGGAATTATTCCACCTTATAATAGACATTAGCACGTGTGAATAACACTAATCTGTCCTATTTATTTATTATTTAATTAATTATCCTTAGTAAATGTTCCCAGTAATTTAATAATTATATTAATAGACATTTTTATGGACATCTTGATGTCAGGTAAGTTCTCATTATGTATTATATAACTGAAATAAAATTCATAATATTGATTTTACTCCTCATTTTTGAGTTCCAGTTGATTTAATAAGATAATTACTTAAAAATATAAGTCATGTGAATTCATGTCATATTTGTACATCATAAGTTTTCTTAGTATGTCACAAAGATATTGATGTCTAGTAATTCTCATAAAATTATATTAAATTTTTTTTAATATATTTTTAGAAGTTGTCATTGTCTTATTTTCGACATTCTTTGTACTTTGAATTATATTAAATAAAAAAAAATTTATAAGGATGATTTATGTATTTTTATATAATATTATGTATTTTTAGACAGTCTACTATCCATGGGAACATTTATTACATATTCAGAATATTCCCGTGTAGGTTGTAGCATGTTTACACGGTACCTGAGCCTTGCAGGCCGCCTGTCACTCTGTCAACCTGTAGTACCGCGGCTGCGTACTTTTCAGAGGCCCGGGGCTGCGTACACAACCTCGACAGAGTGGCAGGGCTGTATCTCAGCCGCGCCTGGGTGCATTGGCTGCCACGGCTGCGTGCGGGAATTGTGACAAAACACATTTCCGCCCGTAACTCCTAAAATATACACAACACCTCAATTCTGACTGAGTTTTAGGTGTGAAACCTATACGTGGCAATGTGTGTGAAATATTTAATTGGCCAAAAATCTCAATAATGGAGCCGTAGTATTTTGGTTTTTCTTTACTTAATTATTAAAAATATAAGGAGTTGGATTTCAAGGGTGGGGTCAGTGAGTGACGCTACCTACTTTTGGGTGGAGAACCCATTTCTGTAATAATATTCATGGTTTTCTTACTCCTTTTTAGGGTAATTGTATTATTATTATTTTTATGTTATTTTTGTTACTTTTGCAGCTTGCTCTGCAATAGTAGCAAGCTGACATTCCCCCACTCCAAGATATGGCCATATCTGGAAAAAAACTGGATGAAGTTGGGAGAAAAAGTTAACTGCATGTGTGTTCAGTTCCTTTTGCTGGCTCTGTAGTTTCTGAGATGTATTGGTCCATCAGGTATATTATTTTCTGGTAACCATTCATCTTTGTCTGCAGATTCTCCTTTGTATCTTACTAAGTATAGTCTGACATCTTTTCCTTGTACTCTCTCTTTCTTATCTCTCAATATCCTGCTTACTTTCCCTTTTTCTTTCACAGGGTCAGGTTCTATTTGGATTATTGCTGGAGGCAGGTTGCTTCCTTCTCTTGGTTGAAAGTGTTTGACTAGGCTAACAGGAAATACTGGATGTTTTCTTGATAATTTTTCACTCAAGATTACTTCCACAGAAATTTTGCCATGAATCTTCTTGATAAAAAATGGTCCAACAAAGGCTGGTTTCAGTTTTCTGTTTCCTGATAGGTTGTTGAAATTGGTTGTAGATATCAAGATCTGATCTCCTATTTTAAAGTCAGGTTCTTTATGGGATTTGTCCCATCTTTTTTTGTTGTATTCAACAGCTTCTTCTACACATTTCTGAGCATGATTTTTTTCCGGATCTATCATCTTCTTAAAGTAAAGAGATGTTGGATGAATATTGGCTAAGTTATAGTTCATGTTATTCCTAGGGAGTTTTGGAATCCATCCTCTTTCTAGTATGTAAGGAGCTTCTTTGGTAGTAGAATGTTTACTGCTGTTATAAGCCATTTCTAGGGCTGGGAGTAGGCTTACCCAATCATGGCAATAACCATCTTAGTTTTTGTATTCTAGACCAAAGCTACAGAACCTCCTTAGCATATCTTGTAGGGTCTGTATCATCCTTTCAGCTAATCTGTCAGTTTGGGGATGGTATGCTGTCAAAAATGCTAGAGTAGTACCCAGTATATCATGTAGATTCCTTCAAACCTCAGAGGTGAATTTGGGGTCTCTGCCACTGATTATAATCTGGGGTATGCCCACATCAGCTATGATCCTATTCCAGAATAGTAAAGCTACATCCATAGCACTATCTTCTTTGTGGTTAGGTAAGAATTTTGCCTTTTTGGAATATCTGTCAACTATAACTAGGACAGAGTTATATGAATGAGTACCTCCAGGGGGGAGGCAGGTGACAAAATCCATATTGATGATTTCCCATCTGGTTGTAGGTTCAGATATCTTCTGTAAGAGTCCAAAACTTTTTCCAGTAGTTTTATTAGATTTCTGGCAGGTTTCACAGCTAGTAACATATTCAGTAGTGACTTCTTTCCAGTCTATACACCAGGCAGTTTTTTTCACTTTTTCTAAGGTTCTTTCTGTGGATAGATGCCCTGATGAACAGTTTTCATGGCATTCCTGGATTATATGTTGTATATTCTCTTTTTTGCTTAGTACTGATAAGCTGGAATGTTGGTGTCTATAGTAAAGGAGACCATCACAAAAGGTAAACCTTCCTGCTTTATAGGGTTGAAGTAGTGAAGCAGGTAGGCTATTTATCAAATCTGCTTCTGGGGATTCACATTCCATAATGGTAATCAGCAGCTTGATTTCAGGAGGGTAGCTATCCCTTACTAGATTGAAGAAAGCAGTATCTAATTCACATAAGTGGATTCCCATTATTGGAGCACTTAATGCAAAAAGATTGATGTTCAGGATAGGAAAGATATCTTGATCTTCAGGGTCATATGCTGGATTGTTAGAGTCAGGAGGCTAAGCATTCATACTTAGACTATCAGCATTCTGATGTTTAGCTCCAGCTTTATGCACTATAGTCATCTGTCCTCTATAATGTTCTATAGCAATTTGCCACCTGAGCATATGCCTGCTGGGAGTTTTCATGTTCATAAGAGTTCTTACGGCATTGCAGTCCTTGATTACTTGAAAAGTGGTGCCTTCTAAGTAATAGTGTAGCTTCTCTAAAGCCCATACTAGTTCCAAACATTCCAACTGACTGGCCCCATATCTCTTCTCTGTATCTTTGATCTGTCTAGATATGAAAAGTACGGGTTTTTCTACTGGTTTGTCTTCTTCTATCCTTTCCTGATGTAGAGCAGCTCCTAGCCCTTCCATGCAAGCATCAATGTATAGTTTGAAGGGCTTGGATTAATCTGGTTGGATAAGTAGAGGAGTAGAGGTAATAGCTATTTTTAATTCCTCATAGTTTTTTAGTCTCTCATGAGTCATTTCAAATAGGGTGTTGTTGTTGCATACTTCATACAGACTCTTAGTTAGCATAGCAAACTTTGGTATGTATTGTCTGTAATAACTGCAAAAACTAATGAAAGACAGTAATTCTGTCTTGTTTTGAGGCATAGGTCTATTCATGACAGCAGCTATCTTATTTTGATCAGCAGCTAGAGTTAGACCAGAGACTATATGTCCTAAGGCTTTCAATTCTCCGTAGCCAAAGTTGAATTTCTTCATGGAAACCTTTAATCCTTCTCTGGAGATTTTCTGGAGTACTAATCTTACTTGGTTAATATGAGTATCCCAGTCATCAGAGTATATGATAACGTCATCCATCCTTGTCTGATGTAAGTACCTAGAACTGTATCCATTGTTCTCTGGAAGTGTGATGGAGCATTCTTTATACCAAAGGGCATCCTAAGATATTCATATATTCTCAAATGACAGATTATTCTCATAAACTTCCTTCTTTCAGGGTTTATTTGTATCTGGTGGAAGCCTTGAAGCATATCCATAGTAGTGAGGTACTTAGCCTTGGACAAGTTATGCAGAGCATGATCAATCCGGGGTATAGGATAATAATCTGCTTTAGTGTAATTGTTGAACATTCTGAAGTCTCCTACCATTCTTGACTTGTCATTATGCCAAGCTATGATTACAGGTGTGGTCACATCTACCTGTTCATTATGCCCTACTTTCCTTAATACTTGCAAGTCTATCAGTTCTTGGATATGTTCCTCAAGAGCTTTTCTAGACTTAGGACTAGAAGGATAGGCTGGCTTTCTTAAGTTAGGAGGATAAGGAGGCTTAATTGTCAATGTCAATACCATATCATGTCCTTTAATATCACCAATGGGATGATCTTTAGTACAAAAAGCATTCTGTTTCTCAAAGCAGACTTTCAATATATCTTTCCTCTGTTCCTCAGAAAGTTTCATATTCAGAGCTGCTTGAGAGAAATATTCTTGGTCAAAGTCTTCTAAATGCTTTTGATAAGTAGAGGAGGGGAATTCAGACTGAATGGTGCATATCTTAAACTTCTTATCCCAATTACCACCTAATGTGAAGTATCTTCCTCTACTCTGGAACACGTCTATACCATATAGACATAAGGCATCATTAACCAGTATCAAGTAGTCACATAGTCCGTTGAGCAATACTACAAATTCCACTTGTATTCTCAAGGATCCTTTAGTGTGAGGTAGTATTATAGGAGCAGTCCATACTCCAATAGCATTCATGGTAGAGTTTCAAGAGCTGAAACTGGCTTTTGGGACGGG
Organism: Puccinia polysora; assembly: GCA_025617555.3. Lineage (NCBI taxonomy): Eukaryota > Fungi > Basidiomycota > Pucciniomycetes > Pucciniales > Pucciniaceae > Puccinia > Puccinia polysora. The sequence goes on from CM062622.1 coordinate 23,879,309, forward strand.
CAAAAGGTGTTCTATCCAATTGGGGTCCCATTTGTTTAAGAATTTAGCACAGACACATGAGCAAAAGGCTCCACTATCCAGTAATAACCTTATAGGTCTGTTTTTATATAATCCTGTTGCATAACACATTTGACCAGTGGTATAACTTTTCCCACTCATAGGTTTAACTGTTAATGGTTTGAAATCCATAATATGTTTAGAAATCATGGTAGGATCCCATTGTTGGGGCAAGCTAGAATCCCCATGGATGTTATTTATTTCTGAAGAAGTACCTATATCTCCTTCTATAACATTAAAAGGGTTGGTCAGGATCAATTCACATTCAGAAAGAGATCCTTCAGTATCAGCTGTATCTTCATAGTTCTGATTCCCTTCAACATCCTGTTCTCCTTCCAAGACTGCTATCTTCCTTTTTGGTAATGGGCAGTCTTGTCTCATATGCCCAGTCTTGTTACAATTCCAACATGTTGCCGGCATCCTCTCTTTATCCCTATTCTCATTAGGTTTCTTATTATCAGAGGCATTTATCAGAGGAGGTTTTTCTCTGGTTTTGTTGATGTTATATTTCTCTTTGGGTCTGGAAGGGGCTTTCTTTTCCGACCCATTCATGTCTATGAATTCTTCTAGCACATTGATTAGAGTTGGCAAGTCCGCATCCATACTTATCCTACATCTTACACTATGGTTAAGATTGCCAGGACACAGGTTGAGGAGTCTTTCATTTACTTCCTCTTTATCAGCATCTGGATAGAAGAAATCCAATCTTTTCTTCTTTTCCAAACACCATTTGTGAGGTTTATCCTTCGAGGGGTCAAATGAGGAATTTTCGAAATTTTTCATCATTTTCCTTTTCCACATTCTAGAACCAAATTGTTCTTTAATCAGAAGTTTCCAAGAATTAAATGGTAAGGATCCTACTTCTTCTCTTTTACTGATAAACCAATCCAATGCTACTCCTTCAAATAGCCTGGGTAGCCTGACTACATCTATAGCTTCTGGTGGGTGATAAGAGTTAATGGTGTAGTCAATAAATTTAATAAAATTTATATGATTATATTATCCTTCACCGGAGAACTTGGGCCATTCAGAAATAGGGGTTAACAGTTTGAGTGCTTGCTCCATCTGAGGAGTAGGACTAGGCATAACCTAAAGGTATCACTCCTATGCATTCCTAATAAGGGTGGTGCATAAGGAGTAGTGGTTTGTCTGGGAGGTTTTGGTTCCTCTGTAGTACTCCCCAAGGGGTTGGTCAGACAGACTTTAAAGTCTCTAAGATCATTTTTGATCAGATTGAGTTGCAGGTCCACTTTGTTATTAAGCACATCCAATTTTTCACTAAGGGATAGAATAGAGTTGTTAGTGGTGATTGCTATTTCTTCTTTTGAGGAGGTGGAAAGACATAATGAAATCTTCTTGGATTCCTGATAACATATTCTCAATTTTTCGAGTCTGTTTGATCCTACCTTGATTAATTGTCTCTAAAAACTGTTCTGTGTGTTCTTTAATTTCTTCCATTCCTACTGTCTTTGTTTGGTTATTAATTAATTTGGCTACCACTGAGGTTAATTTATCCATTTGGGTATAAAACCCGTCCAAATTTTCACAAACAATTTTGAAATTATGACGCCTATCATTAGAAAAGGAAATAATTACATCAGAGGTTTGTTTGGGCTCAGAATTAGAGGCTAATTTTTGTAAACCTTTTTCCACTTTTGAGCTAGGGATATTATCTGGTCCCAGTCTTTCTTTCCCTTTGGCCTGGGATGGGAAGAGGGTCTCTTCTTTCCTGATGATTTGCCTTTCAGTTGGGCTAATTGATCCCAAGGATTCCACTTTTCTACGTAGGATTCTACCTCTTTCCTTGGAATCATTTTCTGAAGAGCTATCTGGGTGGCTTTTGCCTGGGAGATTATCTTTTTCATAGATACCATGTCCTCCTTGGCTTGGGCTTCTTTGAATTCTTCCCAATATTTCACGTGCTCTTTGACTAAGTCTTTGATCCTGGCTTCCTTGGCCAGATTCTGCTGGGGTGGCTGCAGGGAATCGTTTTGTAAAGGAGGATGGATTGATTCTGCTACCTTCTCTGGCTCTTGGTTGGGAGAGGGCTGAAGTGATTGGTGCTGCTCCTTGTCCATCAACATTTGATTCACGGGTTCTAGTCCCTTCATGGTTGTCCTATTGGTGGTCTCACGGTTACTGAGAGCTTTTGGAAAAGATCCATAGGAGGGAATTCTTCCTGAGGCTCTTGTGTTACGCATATTCATTTTTAGAATAATATATTTATAAGTATTTTACAGAAAAAATTGGTAAAAATAAGTTTTATTTCAAAAATCACTTAAATTGATGTTCAAAAGTACCAAGACCTTATTGGGGTTAAATTGATCCTTAGTAGGTAATCCTACAGGTTCTTGGTGGGTTCCAATGAGGTCTTCACCTGCCCAATCAATATTTTCAGGGAATACAGAGATGTCTGGGATTTCCTGATCCAATAGATCTACTTCAGTGGTGGTGATTTCTGGTACGGGAGGGTTCCTGGTAAAAAGTGTATTTTATTGGTTAATAAAATATATCAATATTATTTTCTTAAAAAAAATATGGTAATGCAAGTTGTATACTTACTTTTATATTTCAAAAAGTAATTTATACGGTATTTCTTCCAAGCTTTATTTTTCCTTAATAGAGCCTGAAAGTTGATACGCCTTTCAAGATCTTCTTGTTCAAGGAGTTTATCTAAGTGTTTACGTGCAGAAGAGATATTAAGTTTCTCAGCTTGAGTTAAAGCTTTCCAACCAGTAGGTTTGTAATTTTTAATATATTCTTCTTTTCTTATCTTTAAAAGATTTAAATAATAGATTATTAATTCTGCATTGGTTTTTAAATCCACTACAAAAGAATTTAATGATAAATCACGGTTATAAAGTCAGATAAATTTATCTTTGATTTTTTTTTTTTTTGAAATGTCTGGTTCAAGGTATTAAATATAATAAGATGGAATATTTCCCGTCCAGACCCCCAATTGTCAGCCACCTGGATGCCACAACCCTTGCTATCCTTTAGCTACCAGAGGTGATAGAGTAAATAATAAATATATTATTTAATAAATGCAGCAAAAATACGTAAAATATTTGGATTAAGCTTATTGCAAGGTTAAGTGGTTTGGTTATTGTTTATTGTTTTAAATCAATATGAATAAATTGATTATTAAATATTTTTATAGAGGGGCAAAAATTATATTGGGCATCTTTAACAACTCTCTTCAGGGATTTCAGTATGAAAACATGTAGTCCTGGTTACTTTGGGCTCTTTAGTTTAAAGAATATTTTACCCAAAGATAATATGTATATAAAATACACAGTGGAGTGGAAGGGCCTTGTAGCCAAGTTACCACGACAGAGAAAGGATAGTAAAACTTAGTGGTATATTATTAAATCCTTTGGGTATCTGTTTGAGACGTGTACTGATGGGTTAAACCTGTATACTGGGGTTATAAGGTTGTTCAGAAGTTTTAATTGATAAAAAGAGGTTTAGGACGGATATTACTGATCACACATTGCCATAAATCACTTACCTATCTCTTATAAGTACTTGATTACCTTGGCACGGCGTCTGTATATGAATATAACTGGGTCTCTGCCCATCAATATCCTCAAAAGAGCTCTTTATTTATAGCTTTTGGAGTCCCAATATTGTCCTTCTGAGGGTTGTAGGTTCTCAAAGGGACGGAAACTAAGGCTAGCAGGGTAACCACGGGTAACCTGTCATGTGTTCATGGTGCTATAGCATGGTAGCATCTAATTCCTCAGGGTATGGGAATTATTCCACCTTATAATAGACATTAGGACTTGTGAATAACACTAATCTTTCCTATTTATTTATTATTTAATTAATTATCCTTAGTAAATGTTCCCAGTAATTTAATAATTATATTAATAGACATTTCTGCGGACATCTTGATGTCAGGTAAGTTCTCATTATGTATTATATAACTGGAGTAAAAGTCATAATATTGATTTTACTCCTCATTTTCGAGTTCCAGTTGATTTAATAAGATAATTACTTAAAAATATAATTCATGTGAATTCATGTAATATTTTTAAATCATTAGTTTTCTTAGTATGTCACAAAGATATTGATGTCTAGTAATTCTCATAAAATTATATTAAAGTATTTTAATATATTTTTAGAAGTTGTCATTGTCTTATTTTCGACATTCTTGGTGCTTTGAATTATATTAAATAAAAAAATATGTATAAGGATTATTTATGTATTTTTATATAATATTATGTGTTTTTAGACTGTCTACTATCCATGGGAACATTTATTAAATATTCAGAATGTTCCCGTGTAGGTTGTAGCATGTTTACGCGGTACCTGAGCCTCTCAGGCCGCCTGTCACTCTGTCAACCTGTATTCCCGCGGCTGCGTACTTTTCAGTGGCCCGGGGCTGCGTACACAACCTCAACAGAGTGGCAGGGCTGTATCTCAGCCGCGCCTGGGTGCATTGGCTGCCACGGCTGCGTGCGGGAATGGTTACAAAACACATTTCCGCCCGTAACTCCTAAAATATACACAACACCTCAATTCTGACTGAGTTTTAGGTGTGAAACCTATACGTGGCAATGTGTGTGAAATATTTAATTGGCCAAAAATCTCAATAATGGAGCCGTAGTATTTTGGTTATTCTTTCCTTAATTATCAAAAATATAAGGAGTTGGATTTCAAGGGTGGGGTCAGTGAGTGACCCTACATACTTTCGTGTGGAGCACCCATTTCTGTAATAATATGCATGAGTTTCCTACTTCTTCTTAGGTTAATTTTATTATTTTTATTTTTATTTTATTTTTGTTACTTTTGCAGCTTGCTCTGCAATAGTAGCAAGCTGACAACTGAAGACTGGGTGCAAAGTTTCTGACAGCCGCAAGCAATGCTTGCGGTCATTGGGCGTTGGAGGGGAAAAGGTAGAGCAAGGTGGATGACTACAATCACAACAAGCAATGGTGTCATTGGCATCAACATTGATGTTAGGCTGGTGCAAGGTTGCCAATGGCAAGGATGGGAGTGGGATTTGTCATGGGAGTGATTGATTGGGTCAGGTGACAAGGATTGTTCCCATGACCAATCTTACGCAGGTGATCAAGTGATGGGGTTTGGTTGGAGAGGTCACCAACAATGGCAAGCATTGCTTGCTGCCATCAGTTGATGGTGGCAAGGATGGGGGGTGGATAAGGGAACAACAAGCACTTCAAGTTGGGGATGGAAAGTTTACTGATCAGGAGTTGATGGTTGGTGAGGATGGTGATGGTTGGAGGAGGGGATGGCCTCCCACGCGAACTTGGCCAAAAAGTCAGGATAAGGCGCTTGCAAAGGGGGATATGAACAGAGGAGGGAAAGGGTTGGATGACCGGGGCAGGCCTGCCTATGCCGCTACAACAGAGAAGAGTTGAGAGAATGGGAAATGAGTGGGTGCCCATAGAAACACAAGAGATAATTTTTTTTTTAACAGATGAAGTTGTATTGATGGATAAGGGAATGTAAAAAAAAAATCAAAAATTTCCATAATCCGTGAGGTGTCCCCGATTAGTAACCACATTTCTCCCCAACCTCCAGACTGTCCCTATTCTGCATCTTGAACTTGAAGATATAAAGAGAAGGAGAAATATAAGGAATTTGAACTGAAAATTGGCCATTTCTTGATGTGGAGGGGGGATTGAAGAGTTGGAAAATATCTTTATTCATCAAAAAGAGCCCTAGAAGCGGCAGAGATAAAACACAGAGGGCGTCCCAGGTGCTCAAGTATGTGGCATACAGTAGAGTTTACAACAAAAACACAGCAAATAACCCTGGTGGTGCACAATTGGGAGGACTTACTTCTGACATAAGTTGCCTCCACAAAAATAAAACTTCTTGACTTGATCAGCAGAGAACCTTCTGGCCAGTTGATCACCATCCAGCTCCTCCTAAACATAAGATCCACCTTTAACTTGGCAAACCACCCAATAAGGAACATTCCAACAATTTGGTGAAAGCTTGCCCCACTGGGTCTCCAAAGATCAATTATAAGCTAAAACTAGATCACCAGGGTTCAAGGAGTCCCTTATTTGATTGGAGTGCTTGTCCTCCCAATACTGAACTGATTTTGCTCTGGACTCCATTATCTTCTGATAAGCTTCATCAAAAGCATCTTCACCTTGCTCCAGTTGCTTGGATCTAGCAACTAATAGATCAGTAGTTGAGGACACCTTCTCCCAAGGGATACCCAAGAAATATTCCATTTCCAGATCCAAAGGGAGAACTGAACTTTGGCCAAAGATTATTTCATAAGGTGAGTAACCAGTAGTTCTTTTGGTTGAGATCCAATTAGAGAAGACAACAGGAGGAAGGAATTTGAAACAATTCTTGCCACTTTCACCAGCAAGCTTAACAAGTGCAGCCTTCAAAGGAGTATGGCCTTCAGGATAATAAGGAGTAGTAAATTTATGTTTTCCAAGAAGAGATTGGATCATTCTGGCAAGTTTGCCACCCAATTCAGAGCCACCATCAGTAGATAAGATCCAGCCAGGCCATGACCCATTTTCCATGTCTCATAGAGGAAGGCTGCCACTGATTCAGAGCTAAGATTCTTGAGAAAGTTTGCTTCAACCCATCCAGAAAATCATCTCTAGCCACAATGAGGTACTTAGCACCACCTGCCTTAATATAAACCACATCCATAGCAATCCTTCCAAAGACAGTGGACTCCCCAGTGGGATAACGAATTCCAGCTGGACGCCTAAGATCACATTTTTGACAAACTTCAAAACTCTTGCACAATTGAGAGATGGAATTCTTCAGAGATGGCCACCAGAATTGTTTGGATAATTGGTGATAAGTTTTTGTTTCCCCACAATGACCAAGACCTTCATGGAGACTTTCAGGGATAGAATCTTTTTTAGAAGGGATAGTAACAACAATAACAGCACAAGGATTTTCTCTTTTACAAGCCTAGAGCTTTGGACAAAGAAACTAGAGGACTTTCTTTTAAGAGATTTAAATTCTTTAGCAGAGAGATCAGGGGGTTTCTGAAGAGTTAAAATGTAATGTTTTAATGCAAGCCAGAAACCTTGTTGAAAGCCAGAATAATCTTGAGAAGAGAAAGAGAAGAAAGGTTGGATAAAAGGTTCTTCTTCATTGAAATTTGTTCCAAAATCAGATTCATGCTCTCCAAGAGGTTGTCAAGATAAACCATCAGGCATAGTGAATGATTTCCCAGGCCTGTGAACAACATCAAAGAAAAAAAGCTGGATAAAGGACACCCAACAAGTCATACAAGCATTGGGAAGGCTGGGAGCATTTATCATTTCAATGATGGATCAAGCATCAACTTGTAGTTTGAAATGTTGGCCCCAGAGAATGGTTTGAAGTTTCTTCATCATTTGAGCCACACCACAAAGTTCCAATTTTGGCTGGGAGTACCTGGACTCTACATCTGAAAATAGCAAAGATTCATAAAGAGCAGGACAGTCCCAACCATTTTCATCTTCCTGGGTAAGAACAGCCCCAACAGATTGATAACTAGAATTGAAAGCCAGCTCCCTCTTGCCAGCCCCAGGTCCATAAGCAATCTTTTTCAAGACTAGGTCTTTCCCAACCATCATTTTGAGCAACTGAAAAGAATTTTCACAATCTTGGGTCCAAATCCATTCAGCATCTTTCCTGGTTAGACAACGTGAGGGTGAACATATTATGGATAAGGATGGGATAAGGATTCTAACATAAGTGAAAACACCTAGGAAGCCCCTAACTTCAGTAGGATTGATTGGAGTAGGCCAAGAGATGATCTTGTTGACTTTGGCTGGTGCCATCCTTCTTCCTTCTTTGCAGACCACATGAACAACAATTTCCAGAGCAGGGACACAAGCAGCCAGTTTGGATCCAGGGACAGTAAGGCCAGATTCCTAAATTCAAAATAGAATCCTTTCCAAAGTAGTAGCATATTCTCAAATAAAACAAAAAATTCCTGAATGCCAAGGTAAGAGCTCATTATCATAGTCAGACTCTGTACCTTTAATTCCACCATTGTCAATGAAGATACCAGCATGATTGGGGATTTCATCCTGGAGGATCCACATCATCTGAGTCTGATAGACTGCAACAAAATTAGTTGTACCTTGAGGCAATTGAGTAAGTTGAAATCAACCAAGAGGAGTATAAAAAGCAGTGAGAGGGCAAGAAATAGTATGTAAGGATTGTTTGTCATAGCCACCCATAATGTCCCCTAGACCATAGCAAGCTCTCCCAGAGAAATATTTGAAAAATTCTTCAGTAGCAGGAGCAATACCAGAGTCTTTAATAGTAACTTTATTAAGAGGTTGAAGATCATGAACTATTCTAATTTTACCATTACTCTTGATGACACAGAAGACAGGGCTGTAATAAATAGAGGTTGACTGCTCATATAGGCCAGTACAAACTTGTTTGCAGAACAACTTGATAAATTTGTCAACTTTAGCAGCAGGGATAGGGATCTTCTTCTTTTTCCACAGATCATGTTCAACTACAGGGATGATACAAGGGAGGCCATAGGATTCATGCAAGAGACCTCTCTCTTCTTCACAGAAAGAAATAGATTTTTCCGTTAGAGATAAGAAATTTTGGATTAAATTTAACTCATCAGGAAGAAGGCATCCATATGGATCAAATTTGACCACCTTCAGATGTTCTTCAGTGACCCAACCATTGGGCACAAAGGAACCAGTAAGGGATTGAGGAAGACCACAGTTAGGATCACAAGGTAAGGGAGGAAGCATAAGAGGAGGGTTGAGGTTGAGAGGCATGGGCTGGTTGACTGATTGGACCTTCTTGGAAACTGGTTTGTACTTGGTGGAAAACAAGAGAAGTTATTTTTTCCTCCAGGAGTTGACTAGTGAGACTTGATTACAGAAACTGAGTCCAAGTTCCAACATTTTCCACGTCCCATGTTCTGAAATATCCTCAAAGGGTGCCTTTTCCATAAAGGGAGAACCAGGAGATAATATGTTGCTCACATGTGTGGCACAAGGTAGGTTTTCAAAAATGATGGTAGAAGGTTGCCCTGGCAGTGCACAATTGGGAGGACTTACTTGTACCCCAAATTGCCTCCACTGAAGCCCATATTCCTCCATACCCAACCACCAAGAATAGAATCAAGATCAGGATCTAGTTTAGACTCATTAAAGAGATGCAAACCGGAACTGAGAGAAGATTGATCATACCTAAGAGTACAAGGAATAGAAGACACAACAGATCCAGAGAAAGAAGGAAAAGAAATATTTTTGGATTTTTCTATTTTGACATTTTTTTGATTTTCAATATTTTCTAGTTTAGATGAAAAAGATGAAAAGAATGAAAAATAAGCCTGAGGGATGAGAGTTGACCCTTAAGTTGAAGTCTGAGGCTGAAAAGAACTACAACTATGAGTAGGATCAACTATTCCCATAAAAAATGAGGGGAATTGGAATTATCCTTCTGCTTCCCCTTTAAGGATGATTTAGAAGAATGAACAGAAAAATCTCTTGACCATCAACAAGAATCCAAAGAACAGAGAGGAACTTCAATCATTCTACCATTGGCATCAGGGAGAAGAATTCTCTCCCCAAATTGATCAGAAAACATCAGGGTAGCACCAAAATCCATCAAGAAAGGTTGTCCCAAGATCATAGGTCCTTCCAATTAGTGATCCAAAGATGACAGGTTCCAACAATATTTTGACCAATCCTGACTGGAAAATCTTCTGAAATACCAACCAATTCACAAGATTGATTACCTATCCCATAGACTGCAGAATTGAAGCTGACCCTAGGACTGAGTTTGAGTTTACAGGCCATCACATCCAAAATTATGTTGAGCTGAGATCCAGATTCCACAAGAGGAGAAACAGTTTTAGCTGAGTTACCAAGATAACAGGGGAGGAAACCAAGAGGACAAGAGTAAAGATTGGAATCTGAAGAAGGACTAGTTAAGCCAGAGTCCTCCATCAAAGTTCCAGAGGAGACCTTTAGATCTTCAGGACCAATCTCCACACGTTGACAAGAGACCCATTTCTTCATTCCTTCAGCAACAGATGGAGACATTGACAGGAGTTCAGCCACAGATAGATCAGGAATTTTGAGATCAGAAATTTTCTTTAATACTCCTTCCACAGCGTTGGGGTGATCCTTTGAGATTCCCCTTTCAAATCAAACTTTGGGCTGGGTGGAGGGAGGAAGTTCAGGTGAAGAAGGAACTAAGATGGGATCATAAGGTTGAGGTGACTGGGATGAAGGAGAAGGATATGAGTGATCTGGAAAACTTTCCATGAGTGGCTCCTTTTCCACCTCCATGTCTTCTACATCAGAGGAAGGCAACTCAGGTCAGGATTGAAGTTTGACTGGTTTTCGAAGAATTGAAGTTGGCAAGGAAGAGGATTTGTGAGGTTTAGGTTCCTCATGTTGTTTCCTAGCTGGATCAGATTGATAATTAGTCCCAGCAAGACTGGAGGAAGAGATAGCTGGAGGGTACCAAGGTTGAAGAGTACCACAGGAAGATTGGAAATTGAAGGAAGCAAGGGATGATTTCATTGGAGGTGGGGGCTGATAAGAGGCCACCACTTGTAGAATAGGGCAAGACAAATCAAAAGGTATCAGAGCACCATTAGGAAGAAATAAATTGTTCCCCTTCTGCTCCACCAACTTTTCCTTTATATCCTTCTGGAGCTCCAAGCATTGTCAATTTCCATGGCCTTCCCTATGACAGTAGTAACAGAACTGGGTAGATGCAGGGACAGAAGTAGAGGGTTTAGGAGTAGCAAGAGAAGAAATGTTTTGATCTGTTTTGTTCTTAAAAGATCAAAGTATCTTAGTTATTTTGTCTAGAGTATTAGGTTTTTGAGTAAAGTTAGGATCTGATTTAGGTCTTTTATCTGCCATCATCTTATTCATAATATTTTTGGATTCTTTAAAAGAAGGAGCATGTACTGGTTCAGTGGTTCTAGGTTTTTTGAAAATTAAAGCAGTTTGAACTTTCACAAGTTCATCCACAGTACTCCTAAGGATAATGAAAACAGGGAGCTTGAATTGATTGTCCCTGGTGGTGATCAAAGACCCAGATTTGACCAATTTTTCCTTAATCCTTTCCTGCCCAGCCAAAAAAAAAGATTGTAAGAATTGTGCTTGAACTTTGTCCACTTAATCAATGTGATTGTTTTGGATAAGATAGTTTTGGATAGGATCCCAAGACTTCCTAAATGACTGGCAGTCAGAGGCTGAAGAGACATCACCGTTTGAGATCCATTGAGAGACAAGAGAATCCAAGTCCTGAAAATTAAACCAAGCTACATCTATTTTACCCCAATATGACAAAATTGCCTTGCTCAGAAGCCTCCAGTCATGGCATTTGAATCCTTTGAATGACTCAATTACTTCCATAACTTCATCAGAGGAGATAAAGAATTGTAACTGGTAGGCCATATTGTATTTTCTTGCTCCATCCACTTCAGTAGCCATTTTGTAAGAGTCCAAGAACCATTCAACATTTACCCCATTGAACCCTAAGTTCTTGTTCTGAGGTTTGATCTTGACCATCTTTGGTCAAGAAGAGGTGGTTGGAGTACCAGTAGATGCAATTTCAAATAACATAATTCCTAGAGGATCCAAAGAGCAGATTTCCAAAGTGGCTCACAAGCGTGGCAGGAGCAGGGTTTCACAAAAAGCAAAAAGTACCTTGCCCAGATGGTGCAAAAATTGGGAGGAATTACTTCTAGGATAGGTTGCCTGCACGGATCAGATCTGAGAAGAGAGAGAACAGAGAAGAAAAAGGAAAAAGATTGGATTTCAAAGTTTTGATTCCAAACATTGTTGATGTTGGGACTGGAAATCCCAAGGTTTCTGGTTTGATCCCAGCCCAGGGGACCAAATGTAAGACTCCAAACAGTGCTAAGTCGTAGGCAGTTCTGTGGAGGGTAAAGTTGCTGTTTAGGCTTCTCTCCTAAGAGTTACAATAATATTTAAATGTAACCAGAATTGAGGTCCAGGAACTTGTAAATAAGGAATCAATGTAAGGTATGAGTTTGGGAATAGTTGGTAGCGATGGAATCAACACTATCTGAGGCAAGATGGTGCAGGGGAAGACTTGAAAAAAATAATTCAAATTTGTGTTCAGAGTTCAATCAAACAAGGCAGTTTTAATTAACAATGCCCACAAGCTAATAACTCTGGTCTTCAGCAGAAGATTAGGAAAGATCAACTCAATCCCAATCAAACTCCAGGTTCTCAATGAACCTGACCAACTCTCTGCAATAAAGCGCTTGAAAAGTACCAGATAACTGTGGGTGGCTGAACAAAAAAAAAGAAATTTTTTTGTGGAGCTCTAGAAGCAAAGCAATAACAGATTTGACCAAGAATAACCCACACTTCTCAAGGAACTCAAGAGTAGTGTGGCGGAATTCAACTTTTAAAGAATAAAGGGAGGTCTAACACTCCAGGTTTCAAGCTTAAAGAAACCTCTCAGTCAAGCATGACTGGGTCCAGAAAGATGATCAGGGAAAAATCAGACCAGTATGGTCAGAAAAAGGGATCAAGAGTGGTATAAAACACTCAAGAATTCCAGCAGATGGAATTCTCTTCAACCAGGAAGGCTATGGTTGGTGATTAGGATCAAGGTCACAGATGGATGGATCAAGGTTTGAGTATGGAGGCTCAAAGGATCAAGAGGCAATCAACAGATATACCCAGGGTAAACGTTGCAGATGAAGGGAAAGAGGCCCTCCGTAATGATCAGATTATTTATTACTATAAGGGATGGATGATATAAGATTTGATGGATGCAAAAAGGCAGGGGAGATCCCATCCTTTTATAGACAAGAGGTCTCTAGACTATTTACAAGTGATACTTAAAAATGAGTGCAGAAACAAATTATTTTTTTAAATGAAGATTGGCAACAGGAACCACCTGACATGGGAAAAAAGCAAATGAAAAGGTGAAGTGGGGAATGGAAACCTGCCCGCATCAAGGACAACAGCGGCAGTGGATGATGGGCTTGATGGGTTCAACCAGCTGCGGTCAGCCAAGGGAGGCCCGTTGGTCATGCCCAAGACAGAGATGGTCGCGTGTGACCTCTGAAGGCTGGGTGCAAAGTTTCTGACGGCCGCAAGCAACGCTTGAGGTCATCAGGCGGTGGCAGCACAAAGGTAGAGCAAGGTGGATGACAACTGTTGCAACAATCAACGGCGTCATTGGCCTCAGCATCAATGTTAGGCTGTTGCAAGGTTGCCAATGGCAAGGATGGGAGTGAGATTGGTTGTGGGAGTGATTGATCAGGTCAGGTGAAAAGGATTGTTCCCATGACCAATCTTGCGCAGGTGATCAAGTGATGGGGTGTGGTTGGAGAGGTCACCAACAACCACAAGCATTGCTTGCGGTCATTGGTTGATTGCGGCAAGGATGGGGGGCGGATGAGGGAATGAAGGGCGCTTCAAGTTGGGGACAAACGGTTGACCAATCAGGAGTTGATGGTTGGTGAGGATGGTGATGGTTGGAGGAGGGGATGGCCGCCCGCCAACACTTTTCCAAAAATTCAGGATAAGGCTTGTGCAAAGGGGGATTTGAACAGAGGAGGGAAAGGGTTGGATGACCAGGGGAGGCCTGCCTAGACTGCTAGGAAAGGGACAAGCTGATAGAATGTGAAATGAGTGGGTACCAATAGAAACACAAGAGATAATATTTTTTTTCAGATGAAGTTGTATTTATGGATAAGGGAATGTAAGAAAAATCAAAAATTTCCATAATCCGTGAGGTGTCCCAGATTGGTCACCACCATGTGCATACGTCTCTCAGCTCCTCCAACCAGCCTAAGGGGTACTGGTCCAAGATACTCAAAGCCTGTTTCCTTTCTCTAAATTGGATTCCCCAGAAGGGAAGTCACCAATCACCTTTGGAAATCATGCATGGTAGTTCCCTTCCCCTGTTGTATTTCAAACCACTGGGGATCTTGGTCATCTACCTCAACCAACTCAGAACCAAAGGAAGAAAATTCCATCCAAAGGGTCTAGAAAAAATTCTGATTAGATTCAACCTGCAATTCTGCTGCATCAGAATCCTCTGTCCCAATGGCCCCAACATCTCAAGCAAACATGTCCTATTTGACAAGTCCTCAATAGATTTCCTTGGGCAGACTGGAGATTCAAGCTTAGGTCTTTCAATTGATGGCTTTTAAATCTGCAATCAAAGTGACCATCCACCAACATCAGGAGCAGAAACCACCATCCAGGCGCCTCCTCTTGACAGGAACTTCACCAAATACAGGGAGACCCCAGACCGGCTGTCGGACTCATCAAAATAAAACCCCCCGGGGGTTAGTGACTCTGAGATCTTGGATTCTCCGCCCCCCTTAATTCAAAAATAAACGCCATGCCCTGTACCCAAAGCTCAGCCTTAATCCATTCATCCGCAAATCCTGCGGGATTGCACAAACCTCAAGTCTCCACAATGTTACAGATTCCACCACTACTTTGAGCAAAAAACGTACCTTAAGGCCATCACCTGCAAAGAAGCTGAGAAATGGAAACAAGCAATTTAGAAAGAGCTGAACCAGTGTGAGGATCTCAAGGTATGGGAAGATTACAATGGGAATGAACCCATCAATCCACTTGAGACCACTTGGGTCTTCAAAATCAAAGACAATTTTCACAATGACGTTCTCATTTTCAAGGCCAGAGTATGTGTGAAGGGCTAAAATCAGACCCATGGAATCAAGTTTGAAGAGCCCTTTGCATCCACAGGAAAAATCTCCTCCATCAAAGCCATCCTCCAGCTTGCCCTGAAGGACAATCTTGAGATCAACAATGTCAAAGCTGCCTTTCTTCACGCTCCCATTGATGAGGAAGTAATCATCAAAAGGCCCAATGGATCTACTCAACAGTGTAAATACCTCAGACTCAAGAAAGTCTCTATGGACTAAAACAAGCTCCTAAGAACTGGTTTCACGCTCTCAAAAGCTTGATCAAATCAACATGCTTCAAGGAATCCCTTGCCTTTACAAATCAAAGGAAAAGAAATCTTTCATATTCTTTCATGTCAACAATCTCATCCTTGTGAGCAATGGTGATGGCTTCAAAGGGAATTTCAACAAGAAATTCAAGAATTCCCAGTTTCATGCCCCCAACAACATCTTGGGCATGAAATTTAAAAAATCTAGAGACTCAATCTAGTTAAGCCAACCAAAACACATAGCCCATGGATTGGATGAGCTGGGCCTGACAGAGGACAGAGATGCCCAAACTCCTCAAACCCCTCATCTCCAACTCACCAAAGCATTGGACAATTATTTTGAAGAATTCAAACGCCTCAACATCAACTTCCACTCTGGGGTTGGTCTCCTGAACAAAATTGCATCTTGGACCCGTCCCAATCTCAGCTTCTTGGTCTCAAGCCTTGCCAGATTTCAGAACAAGCCCAGCCTGACTCACTGGAAATAACTCAAAAGGACTTGGCAATAATTGAAGGCTAAAAGGGATTTCAGAAGCACCCTTAAATACGACACCTCCTCCAAACCCCTAGTATTTTATAGCGACTCCTCCTGGGGTGAGGATCCCTCCTCCAGGAATTCCAAATCCGGATATCTGGGATTCTTGTTTGGTTCAATCCTTTCATGGGAAAGTTTCAAGCAATGCAACATCACTTACTCCTTGAAAAAAGCTGAAATAAACCCCCTCTTGAAATCCTTCATGGAGGGAAGTTGGCTCAAACATCTTCTGGGCAAGGTATTCAACATCTCACTCCCCTTCACTGTTGGGATTACTGCTCTTTCATCTTAAATCTCATGTAGTTTCTTCTCAGTTCCTTTATCCTTTTCTATCTGTCCTGAATCATTCTTCCTTTTCTTCTTCTATATTCTCTACTTTCCTCTATCTCTTTCATCCTACAACCTACATACTCTCAGTCTGATCTCTGTCATTTTCATCTTAGTGTGACATTCTCATAACTCCTCCCTACTCAGTCTGTTTTGACTCATTGTCACACACGCTTGCATTGTTTTCAACTCTCAGATGTCCACTAATCATGTCACACTTCTTGTGACATTTCTATCACTTTTTCCAACTGAGGACAGAGCTCAAGACTGGTAGAAGGATCTTCTCTCCTCATCCTTCTACTTGTTTCTCTACTCTGAATTTCCTCAGGTGAGTATTCTTGTCCTTATAACTTTTCTTCTTTGACTGCTCTACATGAATCTCATCCTTCTACTTGTTTCTCTACTCTGAATTTCCTCAGCTCAACAGTTTATGAGCCCAGAGTCGCCAGATAAGCTTGCCCACAAAGCAAATCACCTATTTTAGAAGGATCCCGCACAGATTGTGTTGAAATAAACAATTAGACATGGAAGATGGACATAATGGTCACCCAGTCCTCAAAACTCCTTCCTCTCTTCCTCTCAGCTCACCTGGCTCAGACTCAAACTATCTGGACTTGTCCATGGTCCTACAAATCTCATTTTGAGCAACTGGCGTAGGATACTTACTTACCAACAACACTTCCAAACCCAACCCAGAAACATGGAATAAGGATAACTTAGTGGTATTTTCAGTCATATCAAGATCAATTAATCCCTCAAATTTTCAATTCATACAAAAACATGAAGAAAGTGCCATAGGCATGTGGAACGCTCTATGGGATGCGCACCAAGATAATTTCTCCGGGGACAAATGTACTGGTTAAGAAAATTAATTCTTACAAAAATTAACAATAAGGAAATGACTACTCATCTCTCAGAAATAACCTGGTACGGTGAAAAACTTGCTTCCTTTATTACCACCAAAAACCCTCTTACCGCAGATGACCTTCAATCTACCGCCATTCTACTGTCACTTCCAGACGACTGGTAAGGATGCGTCTTGAGCATGATGAATGAAGAATCAGTCCCATCATCTAAGCTCATTAATTCTCTCAAGCAGGAGAACTTCAGAAGACAAACCAGAAACAAAGATCTTCAAGCTGCAAACTTGGCAAAGCAAACATCATCAAACTATCACAAGTCACTAAATCAATGAGACAATAACACACAGAACCAACCAAAAATCTATTACTGTACCAACTTTAAGACCAAGGGACATTCTTTCTTGAGATGCCCAGAGGTTCTGGAGGCTCTTGATATCTCAAAAAAAAAAACAAGCAGAAAAACCAAACCAAACCAACAACCTTGAACAATCACAAAGCAAACATTACAAAAGAAGATCAGAAAACCAACACAAATAAAGAGGATGACTTCTCTGATTTTGAAATTTTCATCCACGCCAGATATTCTTCCTGTAACCTTGCCCAAGCAAATAAAAACTCATCCAGAAATGTTGACTTCAACCTTTACTCAAGATGTTTGCTTTCTATGACACCTCACGCATGGCAACTTGATTCTCAAAAATCAAAGTCAATCTCCATCCAACTAGCCAATGGATCATCAATTACCTCAAGCAAAGAAGGATCCATGTCCCTACCAGTCGGTAAGATCAAGGCTCTTCTGTTGCCAAACCTACATGAACCTCTTATGTCAATCTCAAGTATCTGCAACGCAGGCTATCAAGTTGTTTTCACCTCCACAGGATGCAAAATTTGCCAACGAGAACATTTGGACAAGGATTTACCAACCACCCTCCAGGGATATCAAAAAGGCAACCTCTACTATCTCCCACGCAAATTTGTGAGCCACCGGGAGACAGCCCTTTCAACCTGTTACAACCTTCCTGATGACAGTCTCTTTTGTTACCACTGTAGATTTTCTCACCTTAATTTGAAGTCACTTAGAAAACTTCTAAAGTCCGTTGGGATCACTCCAGAACCCAACAACAAACTAGCCGTCCAGCAGTGCACCACCTGCATTCAATCCAAGATGTTTCAGAACCCTTTCCATTCAAGACTAAGCTATCAATCCAACACCCCTGGAAAAATCATACACTCAGATATGTGCAGTTTTGAAGTGAACTCCAGAGAAGGATTTAAGTACTTCATTACTTTCATTGACAACTGCTCCAAATATCTTTTTGCCTATCCTCTATGGTCCAAATCAGACGCCCCCAACTCAATCAAATCCTTCATTTCATTCTTTGAGACTCATTTCCGCTTCCCGGTTCTGTCCCTGCGCACCGACAACGGCGGCAAATACATAAACACCAGGATCCAAGAATTTCTTTTATCCAAGGGTATCTGTCACAAACCGGGCCCTCCTCACTCCCCTCAGTTGAACAGAGTTGCTGAGCGTTCAAACCAGACCATCCTTAACCTAATAAAATGCTCTCTTTCTTCCTCACATATGCCAAAGTAATAATGGGCTGATGCCCTGCACCAATCCCTTTTTGCATTCAATTTTTACCCCTGCAAAACACTGCATGGATTTTTGTCACCAAACTCCATTCTCCAACACAGCAATATCTCCCCCTCCTATCTTCATACTTTTGTTTGCCTTGTATGGTACAAAGTACCCAAGCCTAACCAATCCAAGCTTGACCCAAAGGGTTGTAAGGCAGTTCTTCTGTCTTATCTCTCAGACGGAAATGGTTACCGACTTCTGGACCTTGAGAGTCAAAAGGTCATCAAATCCAGGGACGTCATCTTCAACAACACCAATTTCCATTACGCTGGACCCCGTCAAGCCCCCGTTGTGACCTCTCCTCCTGCACCCATGGAGTTTTCCTGGCCAGTCAATTCCCAAGCTCCCAAATCTCTTCCAGGCTCCGGTGTTATGCCCTCTCCCATCAGAAACTCCCGGCCTGCCGCCCTGCCTCCTCCCTCCCCCCCTCCAATCTCCTGACCGCTGCCCTCCCGGCCTCTCCTCTCCTCTCCTCTCCTCCTGCACCCCTCCCAGAAAGTTCTCCCTCAACCACTTTTCATTTCCAACCTTATTCTTCTGTTCCGCCCTCCAGATCCTCTTCAACTTCCAACAGCTTGATTTTCCCACCCCCTCTCTGTCCCTCTTCCATCCCATCCTCTCTTCCCTCCCCTCCCCATCCTTACTCTCTGTCCTCTTCTTTTTCCTCTCCCTCATTCTCCCCCTCTCTCCCACCACTACCTCCTCTCTCTGCTCCTATTGCCCCACAATCCCCGCCCCCAATGACTTTCTCCTCACCTCCGTCAAGGCCTTCTCCCCCCGCTCCACAAAGCTCCTCCAGAATCTCCCATGCTCCCTCTTGTTTCGGAAACTACTCTTTCTCTGCCTTGATTAAGGACAATATCCTGGCAGCAAAGACCTGGAAGCAATCAATGAAAAACCTGCATTTCTCCCGTTGGATACTCTTGGCTCATGAGGAGATCTCATATTTACGCGGAATGAAAACCTGGGTCCTGGTTTCTCCCCCAAAGGGTTGGAAGATCATTTGATGCAAATGGATTTTCAAGGTGAAACAAAAGGCTGACGGTTTGATCATCAAGCTCAAGGCCTTCCTTGTTGCCATGGGTTTCACCCAAGTCCATGGGCTTGATTTTTCCAAAGTCTTTGCTCCAACTCTTTGCCTCAAGACACTCCAACTTCTGCTCAGCCTCCTTGGCAACAAAGGATGGGTTGGCCGTCAAGTGGATTTCAAAACCACGTTTCTCAATGGACATCTTGAGGAACCAATCTACATGTCTCAACCGCCGGTTTTCAAAGACTCATTACACCCGGATTGGGTGTGCAAAGTTTCAAGAGAAATCTAAAGTTTAAAACAATCCCCTTAAGAATGGAATTTTGAGCTCAACTCCGCCCTCCTCTCCCTTGTTCTCACCAGATCATCTTACAACCCTTCTCTATATTTCCAGCTACGCGGAGGTATACTCATAGGTGCTTTCACAGCTCACGTGGATGATCTTTCCATTGTGGGGACTCTGGATTTTGTCTCCCCATTCATTGCAGACATTGGGGGGCATTTCACAATTGGATCTGATGAAGATTTTCTCTATTCCTTTCAATATCCACTCAGCAAGACCGCAAATCCAGAACAGTCTCCATTGGGCAGGAGCACTATATCAGCTCTGTTGCTTCCACATTTCTACCATCAATTTCTTCCCCCGTCATCTCCCCCACAAGTTCAACCTTCAAGTCTTTTGTGAAACGTAAGGTCAATCTTCCGCCTTCCCCCCCCCAATACAACCAACTCATTGGCTCCCTTCTCTGGATTTCTCATTGCACACGCCCGGACGTTTTGTTTGCAGTGAACAAACTTTTGCAGTTCCTTCAGGATCCCTCCATCAACCACTGGGATGCGGCTGTCCGCGTCCTTTGATATCTTTTTGCCACCAAGAATATCAGTCTAAATATTGGTGGCTCCCACTTAACTCTTGCCATTTTTGCGGACTTGGACTGGGCTGAGGATCATGACAATCTTTGCTCTGTTTTGGGTTATGTCTTCCGGGTAGGAGCCGGCTCTGTTTCCTGGAGGTCCGAAAAACAACTGACGGTTTTGCTGTCAAGCTTGGAGACAGAGTATAAAGCTCTCTCAGACTTTTGAAAGGAAGGACTATGGCTGCAAAACATAATGGTTGAACTCCCCATCCAAAATTTCAGTCCAGTTTTGCTCTATGTGGACAACAAAGGCGCCGAGGCCTTGGCAAAGAACCCTGAGCACCATTCCAGCACAAAACATATTGACGCGCGTCATCATTTCATCCGGGAATGTGTGGCTCAAGGGGTCTTCACGGTCCATCATGTGGGAACCAAGAAGATAATTGCCAATATGCTAACCAAACCGCTGTCTCAAGTCCTCCTCAAAACACATCAAGCTCTGTTTGGTCTCACAACGGGTGGTTAGCAAGGGGGGCTGTTGGGATTACTGCTCTTTCATCTAAAATCCCATGTAGTTTCTTCTCAGTTCCTTTATCCTTTTCTATCTGTCCTGAATCATTCTTTCTTTTCTTCTCCTATATTCTCTACTTTCCTCTATCTCTTTCATCATACAACCTATATACTCTCAGTCTTATCTCTGTCATTTTCATCTTAGTGTGACACTATCATAACTCCTCCCTACTCAGTCTGTTTTTACTCATTGTCACAAACACACGCTTTGTTTTCAATTCTCAGATTTCCACTAATGATGTTAAACTTCTTGTGACATTTCTATCACTGTGTCCACCTGAGGACAGAGCTTGAGACTGGTAGAAGGATCTTCTCTCCTCATCCTTCTACTTGTTTCTCTACTCTTAATTTCCTCAGGTGAGTATTCTTGTCCTTATAGCTTTTCTTCTTTGACTGTTCTACGTGAATTTCATCCTTTTACTTGTTTCTCTACTCTGAATTTCCTCAGCTCAACATTCACTACTCACCACATTGACAACAAAGGACTCAAGGACAAATTGAAGAAATTTGGGTCCAAATCCAATACAAGGCACATTGACCTCAACACCAAAGGCCTGCGGGAGGAACTGGAACTTGTCAATCTGAAAATCAAGCTCACAACCACTGACCGCATGCTGGCAAACCAGTTAGCCAAAGCAGTAGGAAAACGGCCATTTCAACTTTCCTGCGGATCCTTGACCCCCAGTTTGAATTAAACAACCAATAATAATCAAAACTCTCTCCAGTCATGGGGAGTGTTGAAGTGTCATCCATCCATCCTTGGTTTGCAAACCCGCAACCTGTTGCTGTGGGCAAGCACAGATTATGTACCCCCCCCCCCCTGCGTCCCTCCAGACCAGACTTGGAAAGGAGGGGGTCTTCAGGGTCCAGAAAAATAGTCTCAGAATCTTCAATCAGAATTCAATCCATCCTCCTTCTTTTCTTTTCTTTTTTTTTCTTCATTGCCTCTGTTTCATCTTCCTCATTGTCTCCATAAACCTCAAGCTCTTCAAACTACAACTAAAAAATTGCCAATTCTTTACTTGTGACTGGTGAGAGTTACTCCTTCATCACCATTGAAATCCCTGTCTGACTCAACCTTCAGCTTCTCAACCTTGACTCTCTCAGCCACACCATGACCACCCTACTAAGATAACCAACGCCTTCCATCTCTAAAGTTACTCAGCCTATCCATTGGTCACTTCTCATCTTCTTCAGTCCTGTTTTTCTTTCATTGTTTATTTTTGCCTCCTTTTCTCAACCGTTTTTCTGACTTGATTGCCTTAGTCTGTTGGTTGTATTTCAGCTTATATCATCAGATTGGTTCAATATTTATGAGTAGAATTTTTTTATGTGTTTTATGCTTGGTGCAAAGTTTTGGGGTTGGGTTGGAATTCACCAGTTGATACAGAAAGAAGGGATGGGACCAAGTCTCATGATTCTAAGAGGAGTGGATCCAGGGAGTCAAGAATGTGGCACTGTGGTTAAAAGTAACAAAGAAAATATTGTGCTGATTCAATTGATAAGGCATCACTATAACTACACCCATTGCAGGATGGATGAAATCTGGTTGGCTATACAAGATGAATGTATAAAATAGGTTTGATAGGTATAAATGTGACACACAACAAATTACCAGATAAAATAATTGTTTGGAAATTTAATAAATTAGCCACTGTAGTTGAGAGATAATGGAGGCACTAGAAATGATACTTCTTTAAAAACATGAAGGCATCACTAGGCTATAATACTTAGGGTCATAGCTCATTTATGTTGTGATAAAAATTAGACTGGGAATAAGACTCAAAACTCTTATCATAGAGATAGTAATAGACAAATCAATTATGGCATAATATGAGAGTATAAAGCTTGATACATGATTGCACTCAAGTATTAGGAAACACAAAAAATACTAGAATTTCAAAATGCCCCCTAATATAATACTAGAGGGCATTTAAAATAATTTGGAGCGGTTAGGGTACAACTCGATGTATCAATAGACAAAGAAATTTGAGGGAAAAACCAAACAAAATAAATGAAACAGCAAGAACACAATGAAGGTTAAATGAAGGTCAAAGAGTTGGTTATCCCAATTGGGGAAATTCAGAGATGATGGTAGGACAAATGGCGCAATATATATTGATGCGCAAGATTCAGGATGGTGAGAACCCAACTAAGATAATGTAAATACATGAAAAAATGGGATTTTTACTTGATTATTCAACTGAACCAACAGATTAAAACAAAGACAGCGGGATCAAAATTAAAGGGAGGCATTCATAAAAACCATATTGAAGACAGATTATTTGTTCAGGAGCAAATTAGGGGACAAAATCAAAATTTCAGGAAGAGGCATCCAGTGGAAAATTTTGCAAGAGAGACAAAGATTTAAGAAAGGTACACTTGCAAGATAATACTTGTTAACTGAATTATATTTTAGAGGGAAGAATATTCATGTTAGAGGGACAAGACACAGTCTGGAGAACAGCAAGTAGTTCAGTTGAGCAGCGAAGAACAAAGAAAAGGCTAAAACAAAAGAGAAGAAAAACAGCAAGAAGAATTTGGAAGAAATCATACCAGAAAGTCAAAGATGTGAGCCAATAGGAGCAAAGAGGATTGAGGCAGTTTGACGGTTGTAGGTTTTGAGGTTTTGCATTAATGAGGTTGGCAACAAAGCAGCACAATAGAGATGAGGCGTGAGATGACAAGTATTGAGAAACAGGAAATAGTAGAAAGAAAGAAACAGGAAAGAGTAGAAAGAATGGATGAAAAGAAAAATCAAGTAATAAGAGAATTGAAAAAAGACTTGAGAGAATTGACAGGAAGAAAAGAGCAATGTGGATCAGACCAGAGTAAACCGGAGACCACATCTGAGAGCAGCTGGTGCGCTATTGCAGTGCCGCAGGTGTCAGGTGAATAGGAAAGAATTGGAGGCGCGGGCTTGACTGAGTAGTAGTGATAGGTTGAGCTGGGGATTTTACATTAGTGGATGGAGAGTTAAGCTGGGTATTTGAAACCCCTTGTGGCTGGTAGGATTTCAAGGTAAGAAAAGTGCGGGTTTATGATGTGGAGAAGTTTGGAGAGAGGGATTCTAGGTAGCGCCTTAGTTAGCCCCTCAGCAATCATATTTCTGGAAGGAATGAGTTTTATTACAAGATTATTGGCCTTCAATTCTTTAAAGATGGCCTTGGTCTTTATATCTATGTGACAAGTCTTGGAGTTGCAGCCAAATTTCTTAATTTTTTTTTTGAGTCACTTGTTGTCAATGTGATGAAAGCTGGGTTGAATGGGCTTTGCCTTCATTTCCGACACAAGTCCTCTCATCCAGATAGCCTCAAGAAAGGATTCTACAAGTGGATTGAGTTCAGCCTTGGTAGTGGAGTGAGTGACATTTTGCTGGTGGTAGCTGCTCCAAGAGATGGGAGACCCAAACAGAAAAGCAAAGTGACCATATTGAGAATGTCTTGTCTCAATATCATTGTTCCAGGTGGCGTTGCTGAAGCATTGAAGTTGGGCCTTGGAGTGTTTAACTTCAAGGACTAGAGAGAGTTGTTCTGTTGCCTTTAGATATTTCCAACAATGCTTGACCTCTTGCCAGTGATTGATCCCTGGTTGTTCACAAAATTGAGCAAGACTGGAAACAGAATAACTGATGCCTGTTTGACTGAGGCAGGCAATTCAGTTCTTGAGGAAGATGGCTGATTGGTAGTTAATGTTGAGTGCATTGAATTTTTTATTTTCCTCATCCATGGCTGGTCAAAGGTTAAAGTGAGCTGTTAGCGGTATCAAAGAGGAGTGAAAATTGGTAAGATTGGGTTCTTTGAGTCCATGTTTGATATGCTTTGGTTGAGAGAGGAAAATTTTCTTTTTGGTCCTAGAGTATTTCATTCCCAGAATGCTATTAGGCTTGTGTGCGGTTGAGTTAAGAAATTGTTGAAGGAATTTTTCTTTGAATTTGTTTCCAAGACTGATGAGGATACAATCATTGATGTGGAAGAAAATGATTGATTGGCAATGGGGATTTAAATAAAGACATGGATCAGTTGAGGATTTTTCAAACCCCTGACTGGAGAGCCAGTCAGTTAGGGTATTGAACCAATTGAGAGGGGCTTTTTTAGTCCATATAAAGATTTCTTGAGCTTAAGGTACTTTGATTTCCTCAATGATCCCTTTGGAGTCTTGATGATGACTTTTTCCTTGAGAGGAGCGTGCAGAAATGCACTCTTCACGTCAAATTGAGATATAGGAAGTGACTGATATAGCCCGTAGAGAAGAGCAATCCTGAGTGATGCCGCCTTACCCATTGGGGAAAATGTATCTTGATAGTCCAGACCGTAGATATGATCAAACCCTTGCACACACAATTGACTTTTTTAGATGAGAGGATCCCCGTGGCAGTTGTCCTTGAGGCGGTAGACCCTAGTTGTTTTGAGAGGATTGGCTGGATGGGGGCTGTTGCAATCATCCCAAATTTCCATGTTATCAATTCTGTTTAAATTGGCATCCATTGAAACTTCCCAATTTTTGGAGTCTTGACATTTCTAAGCCTTTTTGTATGATTTGGGTCCAAAGTAGTGGTGATAGCCAAAACAATTGGGAGGCCTGAGCGTAGATTGATTGCGTAACAATCTGGAGGGAGCCAGTTTGTTGGTGACTTCTTGAGAGGATTGAGAGGCCTGTTTGTCAGCATTATTGAGATATTCTGGTTCTGAGAGGCTAGGTTTGCCAGGTAATGAGTTGGGGATAACAGCTGGTGAATCACTCCAAGCAGGTGTTCTAGACAGAATTGGAAAATCAATTTCAAGAGAGGTGATACCTTGATATTTTTCATTGGAGGAAGAACCGGGATGAGATTTGATGACCTTGATGTGTTTTGTGGATATGATGGATTTATTGTGTTTGAGGATGCAATAAAACAGAAGATTGGGGTTAAAGCCTATGAGAGTCCCTTCCAGTCCGTGATTGTTGAATTTGTCCCCACATGGCAGGTTCATGATCAATTAAACTACCTTGGAGCTTAAAGGGTGGAAGTATTCCAATGGTAGAGTTTTGTTTGTGAAAACTTCATACGGGTATTTCTGATTTTGGAGTTTTGGGAATTGATTGAGCATGAAAGTAGAGGCTTTAGCAACTTCAGCCCAAAATTGAAGAGGAATCATGGAAGAGCGGAGGTTGGTTCTGATGGATTTGGCTATACTACAATTGGAGTGCTCCACCCATCTGTTCTTTTCATGATGATATGGTTCTTTGACAATGTGTTGGATAGAGTTTTCTTCAAAGAACGAACTAAGCTTGCAAAAAATTAATTCTCCTCCACTTTCAGTGCAAATGGTGGAGAGAAGGCTTCCTCACTTTTGCTTTTTGAATCTAAGAATGGATAAAGTATGAAAGCAGGCGTCAGATTTGTAAAAAAGAGGGATGGCGGATAAGTACCCGCAGCTTCTGAAAATTGTCATGATGTAGCTCATCTCATTGCGGGATTCTGGATTGATTGGTCCCATCAGATCAATATGCATCTTTCAAAAGGGTTTTGAAGCAGGATTAGCTTTCTTATTGAAGGGGGTTTTTGTAATTTTGGAAAAGGCACAGTCAGAGCATTGGAAATCATCAATTAGGGAATTGGGAATTTTGGGTTTAACTTTTTTCAATAAGTATGGGCTGGCGTGGCCAAGGGATTGGTTCAGGTAGATTAGTTTGATGTAATCTATAGTTTTTTGGGTGAGGTAGCTGTTTTTAGAGTTATTTCCAATGGAGTAAGGGAGATTGAGAGAAAAAAGGTTGTCTTGTATGAATACTTCAAAGGGAAGAAATCCTGTGTGAAAGACCTTGAAAGAGTTGCCTTGTGCAAGAACCAAGCATTGCTTTTCAGTAACCAGGATTCCAGGGCTGATGAGATTGATGACAAGGTCTGGTAAAAACAGACGGTTGGAGTTTTGAATGCAACAGTTTCTCCAGGTCAAGAAAACTTTGCCTTTTCCTTTGACAGGGAGGTTAGCTCCATCTTTCCCAGTGCTGGTTTTTTTGCAATTGCTTACTTGCAGAGAGGTGAAGTATTCAGTAGAGTTGAACATATGGCATGAACCCCATGAGTCAAGGATGATGCAATGGTTGGAATTTACTTCTTTTATCCACGTAGCAAGAAGAGCATGATAGTGAGCTACCTTGTGGTTGTTAGGGCTCTTTTGAGCCCGCCATTTGGCCTGGGCTTCTTTTCCCCAGTTGGGTGCAAGGTGCTTGTGTTTATGCCAGTATTATTCCTCAGGGTGGTCAGTAGCATTGGGATTGTGGTAGTCTTGTTTGCAGTGTTTTACTATGGAATTGGGAGTTCTCAACTTTTTTTTGAAAAGAGCATTTTCTCAAACAGGGGCCTTGGTGAGCTTAGATTTGGCTTCATTGTTAATTTGAGTGAGATGATTTAGGACAAGATTGACAGTAACTTCCTTGTCCAAATGCATTATTTGCTGATGGAGCGAGTGAAGAGATGAGGGGAATTTGAAAAGAAAGAAATAAGCCAGGATATCAGTAGTAAGTACAATGCCAACATCAATCATCTTTTTGAGAGATATTTTGATTTTGGTGATGAAGGAAGCAATGGCATTGGGTTTGAATGGGTGGTAAAGGGCTTCATTGAATACTCTAGCTCAATTTTCTGTTTGAGATGATGCAAACCTTTCCTTGATGGTCTTCCAGAGATTTTTGGCGGAGTTGATTTTGTCCTGGTTCACTACATTGTTGTGAGTTATGGAATCAATCTTGGAAAGAATAATGACACAAGTTTTGAGATTCTCAGTAGGTATCAGGGATTTGAAATCATCTTCAATATTTTGTTTGATTCCCTTGAGTTTGATAATAATAGAGATTTTTTCTTTCTGAATCAAGCAGTTTTTGTCTTTCAGATCAGGGACGGATTTGAGAATGGCTTTGAGCATAAGTTTTTGAAAGCCATCCATGGTGCCAGGTCCCTCCATAGTCTTGAGATGAGGTTATTAAGTCGTGCGGTTCAGCTTTTAACTTTCTTAACTGAATAATATTTCAGAGAGAAGAATATTCAAATTGGAGGGACAAGACACAGTCTGGAGAACAGCAAGTAGTTCAGTTGAGCAGTGAAGAACAAAGAAAAGGCTGAAACAAAAGAGAAGAAAAACACCAAGAAGAATTTGGAAGAAATCATACCAGAAAATCAAAGATGTGAGCCGAGAGGAGCAAAGAGGATTGAGGCAGTTTGGCAGTTGTAGCGTTTGAGGGTTTGCAGTAATGAGGTTGGCATACAAGCAAAGAGATAGTGATGAGGCGTGAGATGACAAGTATTGAGAAACAGGAAAGATTAGAAATAATAAATGAAAAGAAAAATCAAGGACCAAGAGAATTGAAAAAAAAAACTTGAGAGAATTGACAGGAAGACAAAAGCCATGCGGATCAGACCAGAGGAAACCAGAGACTACATCTGAGAGCAGCTGGTGCGCTAGTGCAGTGCCGCAGGTTTCAGGTGGATATGAAAGTGCAGGAGGAGCGGGCTTGAATGAGTAGTAGTGATAGGTTGAGCTGGGGATTTGACTGAAGTGGATGGAGAGTTAAGCTGTGTATTTTACAATAGGAGGGATTGAATTGAGACAAAAAAAGAAATAAATAAGATTAGATATGTACATGCTTTAGGAACTTAGTTGGTATTTAAAAAAAATATGGCCAAAGAAGAAAAAGAATGATCAGAAACCAAAGAAGCTTGGATGAGCCCCCTCTTGAGTGGCATCTGAGGATGATTTGGAAGCTTGAGGTTCCTCCTCTGGGTATTTTACCCAGCAATTGGCAGCTTGATGAGCAGGCTTATTGCAGTATGGGCATTTTGAGTGAGCAGAATGTATTGTGGTGTTCACATGTTTGCTCAAGGTGGAGGAATTTTGGTCTTTGATTTGATCTTGAGGGTGATACTTTTCTATTTTCTTGAGTATATATTTAATGGTTTTCCTTTGGTAATCATTGGAATTTTTGAGTTATACAAATTAACTTGTAATTTTGGAAAGGGAGAGTATGACGGTAGAATTTTCCTCTAGTATAAGTAGCACTAATATTATTTTCTGAGATGCTTTCTGTTGAAATTTTATCAGACCAAGAATCAAAAAATAAAAAGTTGTTGATTTGATGCAGTTGTTTGAGAAAAACTACATTGTTACCATGGCAATCTATTTATCCCAATTGGGAAACTCCATGTAGTTTTGCGTCCATAATTACTGTGAAACTCCATCAGATAGTAAACTCTGAACAAACCAACCCTCTCCAATTTTCAAAAAAAAATTCATCTCACCCAACCAGACAGATCAAATACCCTCAAGACCAACCAATCAATCAATCAAGGAATTAGCAATCCTCAAGCAACCAATTGAACAAGTGAACAAGGAATCAGACTCAAAGAAACCTACTAACAACCATCCAATCCTCAAAAAAATGCAATCATGCAATCCACACTCACATATTAATTGATCATCCAAACCTCATTTGACCTCTGGCAAGCAACCAAAAAACTTCATCAAAATCTCAAAAAATTGAAGGACAAGATAAAATAATTCAAAAACTCTAGAACTAGAATTGAACACCCAACATGGCAGATAATAAGTAAACTTAGTGAATCAGCTTCCACTTAGGCCATAGAACAGTCTGCAAGAAGATTCTGGCTGCTACCCAAGAGCCATACTAACTCCTGTCAGAATTCAATCATCTTCTCCATTCTGCACCTTGAACCAAACACAGGGAGCACTTCTTATTTATTTCTTCTCAACTCAATGATCTTTCACACTTCCTTTTTATTTCCCAACCTTGTTCATCCAGTTGCTGGTTTTTAGAAAAAGAGTAATAAATTCCAGATTCAGGATAAAGAGTCCCATAATTCAACACTGCCTGTATTTTATTTAAAAATTCCAGTATTTCATTTTGAAACTTTGTCTTGTTGAACTGAGAAAACTCAAGGATTTAATTTAAAAATTTGTCAGACATATATATTAATACAATAGTAGATTCCATAGGGCTCTCCCATTTTTCTTTTGATCAGTGGGAAGGAACCCTGCAACAATGGATCTATTTTTGGATTCAAGGTGATCCAAAATTAGATTTTAGGCTTTGCCATTCCAAGAATCAAATTTTTGATGTTCTTCTGGTAGTTTTAGAGTGGTTGGGCTACTTCAACTGAAATTTATTCCAAGGCATTGCTTGATTCAATTTTCCCTTCCATTTCTAGATACCAGATACATTTATTGTTTCATCCACGCAGAAGCCTTTAGGATTGACAGAGAGAAGTCATCTTCTTTATGATTGGTGATGATGATAACCCTCCTGGAATGAAGCAAAGTAGAATTATGAGAAACTATTCTAGGTGTTGGACTGAGATGAGAAGGAGAGTATTTTGGATTTTAAATGTGTTTGATTTTAGTTTGAATTCTTGTGTGAATATAGAAGGAAAGGATGAGACAAAAGTTTATGACACTAAGAGGAGCAGATATGGGGATTCAAGAGAGGGGAACTCTGGTTCAAAGTAAGACAGAACAGATGGTGTTGATTGACTTGTTCAGGCATCACTATAAATAGAATAGTTACAGGATATCTCACAAGTGGACGGTTAGACAAGATGAGTTAATAAAATTGGTTTGATAAGCAGAAATGTGACACACAAGATTTCACAAGATAAAATAAGTATAAAAATTTTTATAAATGGGCCACTGTAGATGAGAGATAAAGGAGGGATTAGATTTGATACTTCTGGAAAAACATAAAAGCATCACTATACTAAAATACTTAGTTTGATAGCTAATGTATTTTATGATAAAGATTGTACTGGAAACAAGACTCAACTAGTTTATTATGGAGATAATACTAGCAAAAAAAATTAGAGCATGCTTTTGTAATATAAATATTTATAAATTATTACACTGAAGTATCAGTAAACACAATACAAGACTAGAATTCTAACACAAATTTGTTTGAATTCCACAGGAAATTTTCCATTTTTTATAAAAAAAATGAATTCTTATCATTTTTCATATTTTTTGAAATTTCATGAATTTCTTTTACAGATCTGAGGTAAGATTTTAATTCTTTGCAAGAAATCAATATTGATTTCATTTTTACATGTGATTTCATTTTTACATGTGATTGAATTTTTACACATCAGACTTATTCAATTGGTTTCCTTTTATGATTTATCCAAAAGGCTTTACCCCATACTGACTTCAAAGGGGTTCTGGAGGCCTCAATATAGCCCCCCACGCCTCCATTAATGATTACAGGCCTTTTGGGACCCATAATTCTATCAAATGGTGTGTTCCCCCACACCAGGCAGCCCTTTAAACCTTTAAATGGCTTCACGCCTTCCTGGGGAGGGAAAGCACACCAATTGGTGTGGTTATAGTGAAATAATCACTATAGTCATGCCAATGACAACTTTCAAAGGATGAAAGCCTTCCTGGGGCGGGAAAGCACACCAACTGACATGATTGTAGTAAAATAATTTCTATAAAAATGCCAATTATTCCTTTTGGCATCATTGGTGTGGTTTTAGTCAAATTTTTAGTGTGATCTTAACCTGGGCCAACAAAATTAATCCAAAATACAAAGCAATGGTTCTGAAAAAGCTATGATAATTTTTTTTTATTTTCTTGACTTTTTGGATGGAATTTTGAAAATATTTGAATGCTTCAAAAAATAAAAAAATATTTTATATTGGTTTCTTGGAAACTCAGATACAAGGCCTCAGGATCAAATTTCACCAAAAGAGTGTTTTGGCTATTCCTATGTAATAACTTATTCTGCCATCTGTGTAAGGGTTGGGGGATTTAATACACCCAGGAGTATAAGGGTAGGGTTTGTGAGACAAATAATTCCCTATTATTATTTTAATTTAATGAGCCAATCTTTTTTCTATATTTCAATTTGCTTGCTTTCTGATTTCAATTTTGATTTTTTTTCCATTCTCTTGTCTGTTATCTCAATGTATTTATCTGTTTTTATGTATCATTCTACTAATTATCATTTTAATCATTATTTTTTGCAATTTTGAAATGATTAATATGATTTGAATTTTGATCATTATCATCAGGCCAATTATAATTGCATCATATTGGTATTAAAAAGTATGATTGAAATCATTATTAATATTATCTTTATCTGAATTCTCAAAGAAAATTTTTTCATTTTATTATTATTAATATCAATAATAAGTTCTTTAATCTCACTGGTTCCATGATAAATAAAATTTGAATCAAGTAAAGGAAATAATCAAATTTCAACTGCAAAAAAATGAAATGATAATCTCATGAAAAAAAAGAAAACCAATGAAGATGAACAATCACTTTAAGTGTTTCTTCAGATTAGACTCAAAAAAATCTTCAAAAAATATTTGAAGAATTCAGGAAATGGCCTTTGAGAGGTCTCAAAAATGCAAGGAAAGTTTTACAATTGGAAATCATCAAAATATTTCAGAGCCATGGTACAGATCATATGAATGCCCCCTGAAATTATGGCAAGCTTTTAGGCTTTTCAAAATTTTGGAATAAAATTCTTTCAAATAATTGAGGCTTTTTAAAAAATTGAGGTAATTTAACAAGGGCTGCTGGTGTGCAAGCAGGGCTTGGCACATGCTGCACAACTGGAACAAGGTGTTCTGTCAAAACTTGAATTTAATAAAGGTGGTGGGTAACATTTCATATGGAATTTTACTGAGAAGGATTTGGCTTGAAAAATACTAATGTTAATAAGGGGTTCCAGAACTGCTTGACCCTCCTCCTGTGAGAGTGTTTGCTACTAGGAAAGAATCAAATATTTATTTTCAGAAATTGGCAGCCATGCATGGCTACGCATTGACAACTTTCAAGTCAAGGAGAGACAAATATGTCAATCTAGCTTGTGAAAGATTTGGGGTTTATGGTGGGCTGTAAGGGCTACATCTAGCCGTTGAATGAACAGACAGAGAATCAGGGGGATCTGGAACCAAGCAGAGCTTGAGAGACAGTTTCTAGAACCAAGGCGTTTATGGATTGCAGAGCTAGCTCAAAGAGGATAGAAGTCAGATTCTCTTGGAGCTGTAAATACAAGAGTAAGGAATATGAGGAAGTCAGAAATGGACTAAGCTCACCTAGCTCAAAGAGGATAGAAATCAGAGTCTCTGAGGAGCTAGGTGAGGAATGTGGGAACAATTATTAAAATAGTGCAGAACAGTGAGGGTGTTATGTCATCATCTGAATGGACTGTTATGTGAAACCCAGGGGGAGGCGGTTTCACAGTCTCCCCCCTTATCAAAAAATGGAAGGAAAGGAATTGTGTGGCAGAGATGCAGAGAGCCAGAAGCAGGGGAAAAAGAAAATTTTTCCAAGCATTGGTTGAATCCAGAGTGCAGTTAATTGGGATCCGTTGGCAATCCTGATAAAAAAAGGGGGGGCCAAAAGGTTGCGGGTGGCTCACAGAGTGGCTGGGTCATGCCTAGACGTAGAATCCTTTGAAGGTTCAACTAGTTGGAGGGAAATTACTTTTGAAGTTCCTCCCAACGGCTCCTGTTCAAAAAATGGTTTGACTTTAGAGATGTGCATTTTTGCATTTCTCCAATCACCCGGTGGTAGTTCAAGCTTGATTTTCTTTCCTAAGTTGAAGATGCGGCGGATTTGATAAGGCCCCTCAAACCGTTCCTTGAACTTATTGACTCCACCACGGTGGCGTCCTTGCCAGTTTTCGGAGTCAAGTAAGACCCACAAGGCAGGGTCAAAACATGGAGGGGAGCGTGAACGCTTGTTGTTCTGGACCGCCTGTTGGACCCTTCTGGTCCAGAGAGCGTCCCAAGCACTTACCCAGGCTGACTCTCGAAACCTCAGCCAGTCATTAACGCCTTTTGGTGAGGGGTCCATGCCTGATTTGCCCGTCAAGAGGGGCTTGGTATGGCCAAATAGCAAATCAAAAGGTGACACGCCCGTTGCAACATTGAGGGCAGAGTTAATTGCAAATTCAGCCGCAGGGATGGCCTCTAGCCATTTGCCTTGCCTTTTGGTTTTAAAGGTTTGGAGAATTTGAGTGAAAGTATTGTTAGTACTCTAGCTCCAGCCATCCGCCTGAGGGTGAAAAGCCATTGTGAAATGAAAGGAAAAATTGAGGCGGTTCATCAAGCTCTTCCAGAACTTGGAGTTCCAAGACTTATCCCAGTCACTCAGGATCAAACAAGGAGCCCTGAAGATTGCTATCCAGTGAGTGAAGATACGTGAAGCAATTTACTCTGCGGTGTCCGTCTGGACAACCAGTATGACTCGCATAAAGCCCAATAGTTGGCAAGTGCAAGTTAAAATCATGTCATAATGATTTGACTTTGGCAACAGCCCAACAAAGTCAATGGCCAGGTCCCTGAGGGGTAACCTTGCAACCTCCGGAGTGAGCATATGTCCAAGCAGGGCGGTAGTTGGATCTTTAGTGAGCTGACAGTTGCTGTTAGATGTTTCCCTCTAGTTTATGGTAATAATCGTATATATTTCATCAGTTCACTCTCTATCTACATGTGGTGTTATTTATACGGGATATTATGGCTTAGTGTGACATGTTGTGATATTCCTGTGTCAGGTTCTAACACTCCCCCCCTCAGCCATAATCCCACCCTTGTTCTCACTTAGTGGCTCTCCATAATCCTCTCACGCAGACTGGTAAATATTTTTGCCCCCAGTGGCTTCGTCAAAATGTCCGCTAGCTGCTCACGGCTACTTCCCCACTCAAGTTGTATCTGACCTTTATGTAGGGCATCGTTTGTAATGAAGAAGTCTCTATCCGTATGCCGCATCCTCTTGTTGGAGGAATCATCTCTCGCCACCCGTATGGCTGACACATTATTGCAGAATAGGTGGGCCACGTACCTTTTACCCGTGCAGTCCTCAAGTAAGTTGATCAGCCATAGGCAGTTCCTCGTTCCTACCCCCAAAGCCATGTATTCGGCATGGCAGGTTGACGCTGCAACAGTGGTCTGTTGTTGTGCAATCCAAAGGATTGGGCAGGAAAGGAAAGTCAGTAGGATCCCGTGAGAGGTTCGGGCAAATTCGCTGCCCCACGATGCATCACAGTAGCACCTGAGGGCTTTATCATTGTGTTTGGGGAAAAGGGTCAGCGGTTTGCCCCTGCTTTTTGCGACATACCCCAGCAGGTGCATCACACCTTTCCAGTGATGTTCATTCGGGCTGGATGCAAAACGCGCCAGATAGTTGACCGCAAACGCTATGTCTGGGCGGGTACCCACCGCCAGGTAGCTAAGGGATCCTAGGATGGATAGGTACTTACCGGGTTCCCGCGAAAAACCAGACTTGTTTGTTGTCGCGGCGTATTGTGCTGGGAGTGGTGTGTCATTGGTTATCCCGCCGGCCCAATACTGTTCCAGGACGTTGGCGATAAGTTTGTCTTGAGACAGGGTGAAACCCTGTGCGCACCTTGTCACATTGACTCCAACAATTGAGGAGATGCCTTCGGACCATTTCACATTCAGCTGGCCTTTCAAACAATCTTCTAATTTTTGCAGGGCTTCATTGGATGAGCCCGTCACAATCCCATTGTCGACGTGTACCCAGATGATGCCTGTCTCGCCTTCTTCTTGTAGGGTGTATAACGAACAGTCGTATTTTGATGGGGTGTAGCCTATCTTCCTAAGCGTTCCCTGCAAGTGTTGCCACCAACATCTCGCAGCTTGTCTAGTGCCATAAAGCGCCTTCTTGAGCCATAAGGCATATCCGTCTGGCAGGGTTTTCCCGGCAGGGGCCTGCACCCAAACTTCCTGATCTATCTTGGAATTGAGATAGGCGGTGACAAAGTCAAAACTGTAAACCGGCCAATTGTGGTGCGCGGCCAGTGTGAGGAGTATACGTAAGGATACGAAAGTCGCAGTCGGGGCAAAATTTTCATCAAAATCAATGCCTTTCTGTTGTTTGAATCCCTTCGCTACACATCTTGCCTTGTAGATTTGCTCGTCCGAATTGAAAGCCTTCTTGATTGCAAAAACCCAGCGACAGTCCAGTGCAGTTCTCTTTTCTGGTAGAGGCAGTGCCTCCCATACATCCATCTGATCGAGTGCCATCAATTCCTTCTCAATGGCCTCCTTCCATTTCTTCCAATCCGCCGATTTCATAGCCTGGTGGAAAGTCTTCGGAACGGAGATGTTGTGTGCCGCGCAGGTTGCCAAGATCTGGTCAATGATTGTTTCTTGCGTGGCAAATATTTTTTCTTTGCTGAAGTCCCCAAGTGCAAGTCGGTGAACAACTACCCCAAGGAGATCAGATTTGGTCGCACTCGGTGTCCGTAGAATATCTGGCGTTTTGTCAACAAAGCGTGCCATGGCCGATTGTATAAACTTGTTCTCGGCAGGTACCCAGAAAAGCCAACCCTTGGAATTCTCTAGGTAAGCCACCACCCTACATTCCACTGCCCTGTCGTCTAGTTTCTTCCGTACTTCATGTGCAATATGTACGTACGCCAAACTACCAAAGACCCTCATATTGTCAAGCTGTGGTTTGACATTGAACAACCTCTCATACGGCGTTGTTTCCCGGTCCTTTGTGTTGGGGATCCTGTTTAGGGTGTATGCTGCCCACGTGAAAGCAAAACCCCAGAACGTCCTTGGCAGGCGGCGGTTGTTCAGGATTGTTTGGGCCATGTCACCAACAGTCCGGTTGAAACGTTCCACTAGCCCGTTCTGGTAGTGATGATATGGAAGCGAGCGTTCTGCGGTTATTCCTTTGTTCTCCAGCCACGTTGACAAAACCTTGTTCGCAAACTCTCCACCATTGTCACTGCGGAGGATTTTTACTGTCGCCCCCGTTGCCTTCTCTAGTCGCGTGATTGTGTTTATGATGGATTCAGTTGCATCTGACTTCCTGGATAGTACCTTCACAAAACAATAGCCACTGTAAGTATCTTTCAGGGTTAGCAAGAATTTTCCCCACTGGAAAGTCTCCACCTCAAACGGTCCAATCAAATCAACAGATATCACCTCCAGGCGCTCCAGTGTTCTGTTTGTAGATGCTAAGGGATTGAGTTTTGTACTCTTACTGACAGCACGGATAGGGCAGTGGATGATTCCCTTGGGTAGTTTGTCTGGTAGACCAAAACCTAGGCCAGCACTGATCATCCGTCTTATGACCCTGAGGCCCACATGGCCAAAAACCCGATGCCAAGTCAGCAATACACGCTCATCCTGAGTGAGATCATGACAATCCCATTTATACGTGGTCTCCTCCCCTAATGGGGCTTTGAATATCTCGCTATAGTCCACCTGATCACTAAAACTGTGACCTACGGGTTCTTTGTCTCGCCTTGCAGCCATGGAGGTGACAATGGTCTGCATATTGCAAGTGGAGGTCTCCATATGTCCTTTGGACATAGGTATTGGCTTGGCTGGCATAACCCATCGGCGGTTTATACGGTCAAATGGGCATGACAGGACATGAACAGAATCGGGAGAGTATATTTCAAAAGAGTCTTTTCCAACATCATAAGCAAAGATGCTGCCCGCTTTTTGCAGGCCTGCTAGGGACACTAAAGTGGCATTTGCTGCTGCGCTATACAGGACTCCTTTTAGGCAAACTACTTGTCCTTGCCCATTGGCAAACTTCAGTGACCCAAATCCGGTGACAAAATCCGGTTGTCCCTTGGTGGCTACCGTTAACGGTATTGGTTTGGGTAGAAGTTTGAAATTGTGCAGAAGATGAAGACAACCCGTCAGGCTGTGTGATGCACCGGAGTCAATAATGGGAAGTGCACTCACATCCTCTCTGCCGGTCCCTAGACCGTTAAAGGTCAGGTCAGATAAGTCATCGGGCAACGACCCCAGCTCAACCATTCTGGCATTAGCCGGACTCGTATTATTCACCGCCCGCCCCGGGGCCCTTTGGGGACCGCTGCGTGTCTGTGCTGGCCTGTAGTAGTCCGCTGGCCTCAGGCCTGGCTGATTGTTCCGAGGCGCACCAGTGACCGTGCCGGCAGGCAAGAGAGGGTTGATACCACTCACAGGCGGGTAGACAGCGACTATACGTGTTTCCCACAGGTCTGTTCCATGGAGTCAATTTGTTGGGGCAGTTTCTCCGTATATGTCCATTCAACCCGCAATTCCAGCATTTTGCTGCCTTTGACGCGTAATTGATGACCACACGGTCCCATTTTGTCTCATCCACTTGGCTAAGGTACTCCTCCACTGGGTAACAGATCTCCGGGAAAAACTCGTCAGACCCGTCTTGATCGGCGCGGAGGGAGAGGGCGGTCATTCCTTTGTTGAGCCCACCATCGTCATCGCCCTCGTGTTGCAGTTGTTGTCGGCAAGCCTCTAGCACATGTAGAACTACTGCCAGATTGATGGGTTTCTTGTCGTCTATTTGGACCAATTGCTCAATTCGACGGTCCACTTGCTTGCGTAGTCTGGAGCCCGGGGGGATCGCGTTCTGAACCGCAAAGCCAAGAAAGACATCGCGGTCAAGTTCCACGTTCATGTTTGTCCACTCCCAGAACCATCCTCTTAGCTTGGCGGATACTCCCACCGTTGTAGACGTCCCATCAATTCTGTAGTTCACAAAACGTTGCCAAATGTTCATCTGCCCGGCTCTGCTGACAGACCTGAATTTCTTGGTAATTGCCTTGTACATTGCATGGCAGGTCGGGTAGTCCTGGAATTGGTAGGTCAGGTTGGGGTGAATGGTTGCCAAGATGATCGCACGTCCAATTTGTTCAAAAATGGTGTTGTCGCACGGTTTGAAGAAAAATTCCGTGTCGGCTAAATGCTCGCGTGCAAGTTCTTTCAGATCTTTGATCCATTGTGCTAGGTTTGTGCCATTGGTGTCAAGAAGCGAGTCTTTTTTGATGCGTGAAGTGGCATTAGTGATGATTCTGCCCGATAGGTCGTGGCCTTCCAGACGAATGCGCGCTTCTTCCAGGTGTCGCCTGGTGGTCTCGAGCAAAACATTGTCGTGGGTTGTATTCGCTTGTCCCGCAAGGTGTGGTGGGACGTCTACGGCTTCGGCGGGGTGGGCCTCGCGATTGTCGGGAACGACCGGTGTCCTTGTTGCCGGCGTGGTTGTTATACTGGACCCAGAGACCGAGACCGACCGGCAAGGTTCTGCCACGATAGGTCGTTTGATATTACGTGCGGACATGTTGGTGGGTTCTTGTAGAGCTGGATGATGGGTTGGATACGATTGGAATAATACGATGGGAATAAGACAAGTGGTAGGTGAGGGAGGGGATTCACAAAAAAAAATGGAAAGGAAAAAGGAAAAAAAGGAGAAGACAAGAGAATAGACAAGAGAGAAAGGAAAGGGAAGCGTTCTTTTGTTTTTTTTTGTTTGTGAAGCAGAGGAGGAAATGGTCAAAGGTGCCGACCTTGTCTCCGTCACCGCCTCTGCAGGGTGCGAAGCTGCAGAGATTCTAGTGGTCCCGCACAGACCACTATATCGATGATGCGGAAACTTCGTCAGACACCAGGATAGGGGGGAAGGCAAGCGGTAAGACCAGGAAAGAAACAAAATTGAAAAGAAGCGGGAGATAAGGGCTCATAACCTGTTAGAGGTTTCCCTCTAGTTTATGGTAATAATCGTATATATTTCATCAGTTCACTCTCTATCTACATGTGGTGTTATTTATACGGGATATTATGGCTTAGTGTGACATGTTGTGATATTCCTGTGTCAGGTTCTAACAGTTGCTACAATGCTGGACAAAGGATTTCACATCTTTGGCAATGCCGGGCCAAAAGAAATCATGGCGCACCTCAGTAACCGTCTTGAGGTAGCCAAGGTGTCCAAGCCTGTTGTGGGCCCCTTGGATGAGCAACCGACAAAGGGCCAGGTCACTAGAAATGACTAAGAATTTTTTGATGAACAAGAGCCTGTTGCGTTTGATACAATCCTCCCTCAGGGGGAGGGCTTTCTTGACTCCGACACAGAAAGGGTCAGACGGATATAGAGCACGCAGTTGTGAGACAAGGTTTGAGTCAATTTCAGTTGAGAGTTCGGCCAAAGCCGCCACTGCGGCTACATCCGCAGGTTGGATGTCTGGATCATTGTTGTTAACATCCCAACGGGAAAGTGCATCAGCAACCAAATTTTCTTCACCCTGTATGTAATTGAACTGAATGTTGAAATCCGCCAAAAGCTCTGTCCACCGCGTTTGGCGGCGGCTAAGATTTTTCTGTTTGAGGACATAGGTAAGGGAATGATGGTTGGACATGAAATTGACCTTCATTCCCAGCAGTAACATGCGCCACTTTTGGAGCGCGTGCACAACAGCTAACAACTCCTGCTTGTGAACAGGATAGTTACGCTCAGCCGGCAACATCAAATGGGAATTTTAGACAATGAGGGAGGCCCCTTTCCACTCTTTGCCTTGAAACAGGGCCACCCCAAGCCTGATCCACTTGCATTGGTGAATAGCCAGAGGGGGTCGTTGGACTTGTAGTCAATAGGTTTGAGGCAAGTAAGGGAAGTCATCATGTTTCTTATGTTATAAAAGGCCCGTTCCTCAGCATCCCCCCATTTGAACTTTTTTGGATTGAGTTTGCTGCTAGTAAGAGGGATCAAATTCCCAACGTACCGCTGTAGGCCCCAAATAAATTTCTTCATCCATTGAATGGTGCCCAAGAATTTTTTGACTCCCTTAGGAGACTGTGGCAATGTCCCGCCCAGAATGTTGGCTACTTTAGAGCCATCAACCGTAATTCCCTCAGTAGAAATATTGTGACCCAGGAATTTTATGGAGTCGTGGAAAAGGCAAGTCTTTTTTGGGCTGCAGTACAGATTGGCCACACAAAGGCGCAACAGAACTTCTCGCACATGTTCTTCATGTTGTGCAAGGGAGTTGGAGAAAACAACAATATTTTTGAGGTAAACAACGCAGATCCTGTTGATAACATCTCCAAGGGCTTCCTCTAGTCGTGCTTTGTGTGTTTCTGTGGCGTTGGTGAGTCCCATGGGCATAACAACCCACTCCATAAGCCCCCAAGGTGCCTTGATGGCAGTTAAAGGAATATAACCTTTGCGCATGCGAGTCTGGAAAAAAGCATTAGTTTGGTCAAGAATGGAGAAAACCTTGCCAGAGGCCACTAGGCGGACCATTTTGTCCACATTTTGTGAAGGCAATTGGTCTCTGACCATCACACTGTTTAATTTGTGATAATTGCAGACCCAGCGGGGTAAGGCCGCTGGGTCCTTTTTTGGGATGATCATGCTGGGGGATGCATATTGGCTGCTAGAGCGCCGTATCCTCCCCGCTGCAAGGTGCTGGTCTAGGAGGTTTTGCCAAGCTGCCAGATGTTTCTGGGGGTACAGGTATTGTTTTTTGTTGATCACAGAATTGGGATTAGTGAAAAAAATCTTATGTTGGATGGCGGAACTCTCAAGTTGCATCTTTGCAAGGAAGGAGCCATCCACTGGAGTGGGATTATTGTCCAAGATGTCAGATATGTTGGAATAGCGATTTGAGAAATGTCAGTAGACATTCAAGAACCATTAAAAAGAGATAACCAAACAGAATGCAAGAGAGAAAAGCACTCACCAGTAAAAGCACCTATAGAGCGCAAAAGATTGCCTTCTCCTACACCGTGCTTTTCTCCTCGGAAGCGACATAAGCACACTTTCCTTGGAAAGCAACTGTGCCGTACCAAGCTATACTACAAAGATAGCTCAGGGAGCATCTTCTACAGACTCAGACCGGTCTATGAATAGACCGTGTTTGTTGTACCTAGTTTTTGCATCGTATCATCATCTTATTGTACCCGTGTATATAGCGTTTTTATTATCATCATTTATTTTGTCATTGTAATCCAAGCCAATTACACCAACACATTATCAGTACCACTCACAGCCGAACTAAGGACTTGAAATTGAAATCGCTCACCTTGAAATGGATTGATCCAACGGAAGACAAGTTGTTCTTAATGAGAACAACTACGTAACCTGGGTCACGCTCATGGAAGCCAAACTTTGCCAACTCGGTTGCTAGAATTACGTTATCGGAGTAGATAACGTGGTGACCGAAGAGAAGAAGGAGAAGTCGTACTGCCTCCTCATGCGCTGTCTTGATGAAAGCATTGTTGCTTTTGTCGGAAACAAGATAACAATGAATGAGAGGGGTGATGGTTGGGCCCTCTGGAATATCTTGAAGGATAGGTTTGTTGGAACAGGCATCCAAGCCCAAGGGATAGCACTAGATCAATTTTTGGAGTTAAAATTCAAAAGTCATGATCAGTGGATCAGAGACTTATGAGCCACAACTAGGAAGATGGAGCTTACCGGTACCTCAGTCAACAATGCAATTGTATCTAGGATTGCGATCCGGACGTTTCCAAGTAAGTACAAGTCGTTAATTCAAGTACTAACTTGGGGAAATCACTACCTGACAATTGAAGAAATAATCGTGAGCGTCAAAAACCATAAAGCAATGTTTGGGAATGGCTCATCCCAAGTTAAGGAAGAAGTAGCGATGTCATCAGAAGGAAAATTTAAATATAAGTGTCACAACTGTGGTAAGCCCGGACACATGAAAAAGGACTGCAGGGTTAAAAAGAAGAACAATGGACCCAAGGAGAAACCTACTGGAGGAATGCTGGCAGGCCCAGTAGCGTTTATAGCGACTCCTGACACCACAACAGCCATGATATCTGAATCCGAATTAAAACCTATTCTTGTTGACTTGGGTGCCTTGGAGCACATGTTTGCAAATAAAAATCTATTCAAAAATTTTAGAAGAGTCAGTGGTTCCGTTATCATTGGAGACGCGGGGAAGAAGATTGAAATTGAGGGAAGAGGAGATGTAGCGTTAAGGCTTTATGATAGGGAAGTCATCTTTAAGGATGTACTATTTGTCCCAAACATAACTTACAATCTCCTATCACTTGGAAAAATCTGGAAAAATGGTGGCGAGCTTGTGAATCACCAGAATAAGGAGTTTAAGGTCCGAAAAAACGATAAAGTTATATTTGGTGGAGAAATTTTGAACAACTTACTATATGTCAATTGTGACCACCTCCATGCAGCTCAAATCTTGGAACACAAATGTCTAGGCCGACCCGGAAGATCAAACAGCTGTAAACCTTGCATGGAAGGAAAAATGGCAAGACCCACTTTTAAACACCATATCAAGCGAACCAAAAATGTCCTAGAGGAAATCTTGGTTGACTTGATGGGACCAATCACTCCGGACTCATTGGGAGGATCAAAGTACATTCTTGTTGTTGTGGATAGCACAACCCGTTTTGTTTGGACTTCTTTCTTACCTTCAAAGGACCAAGCACTTGAACACATGCAGAGAATCATACAACTTGCCAAGAACCAAGCAGAAAGGAATGTTAAAAGGATAATTAGCAATGGGGGCGGAGAGTTTGTGAATAGGAAATTTAAAGAATGGTGTGGCTTACAAGGAATTGAAGTTGTAGTTACCACTCCATACACCCCCCAACATAATGGGATTGCCAAAAGGATGAATTGGACGTTGATTGAGAAAGCCAGAGTTCTAAGAATTGACTTGGGACTACCAAAGGAATGTTGGGCAGAGCTGGTATCAGCAGCCACCTACCTACAAAATCGGACAAATGAGATAAAAGGAAAAACCTCTTACGAACTATTTTTTGGACGATCACCCAACCTGAATCATGTAAAGCAAATCGGATCTCTTGTTTTCTTGACTAGCCTACCAAAGAAAGGAAAAATGGACCCTTGCAGTCGAGAGGGTGTCATGGTAGGATATGAAGAAAACTTTGGAGTATATCGAATATACTTACCTAAAGAAAAGAAGATGATTCAATCTCAAGATGTTTGCTTTAATGAAGACAAAATCCCATTGATTAACAGCTCCGACACAAATGTAAAGCCCAGTGGACCCTACTTAGACCCAATCCAACCCGTATTGGCAGATGGAAGCCCCGTCAACTGTC
This sequence comes from Puccinia polysora, assembly GCA_025617555.3. NCBI lineage: Eukaryota > Fungi > Basidiomycota > Pucciniomycetes > Pucciniales > Pucciniaceae > Puccinia > Puccinia polysora. The sequence goes on from CM062622.1 coordinate 23,922,997, forward strand.
CAGAATGTACTACTGAGGAATCAACCACTCCTCTAAACTCTCCACCAACTTCAAGCCAACCTGTAGTAGTCGACGAAGGAGAACAAGATTGTGTGATTGAATCAAATCATTCAGTTGCGACCAATACGGGGGTGAAAAATAAGAAAACCACCAAAACCAAACCTGGATGGGATTGGATCCCTAGAGAAGTAGCACCAAAGAATATTAGTCGCAACATTGAAGAGAATTCAATTATAGAGGGATGACTCCAACATTGAGCACAGGTAGCAGAAGAATTAGAAGAAAATTTCACTTACTCACCCAATGATGTTATACATATTGCCCTCAGCGGTGTAGTTAAAGAAAACAAGAATGGCCCAAATGATCTTAAAGCTGCTAAACGGACTCCAGAATGGAACCAATGGAAGAAAGCGGTATTTGAGGAATGTGACTCAATAATTGACAGAGGAGTATTTGAAATAACCAAGCGATCAGAGTTACCCAAAAATAAAACTCTGATAAATACTAGGTGGGTATTCACCAAGAAGTTTGAAAAAAATGGTAATCTTAAACAATTCAAGGGACAATGTGTAGCTAGAGGATTCCGCCAGAAACAAGGAATAGATTATGAAGAGACGTTCTCTCCAACTGGATGACTATCTACACTAAGGTACTTATTCAATTATGCAGTACAAACCAACCAAAAAGTACGACAAGCCGGCTTTGTAACAGCTTACCTGAATTCCAAGCTTAGTGAAGATGAAGCAGTCTACATTGAACTACCTGAAGGATTTGTGGAATGGATCCAAGAAACCAAACCGGAATTATACAACCTTGAAAGCTGTAGGAAACTTGTAGAAAAACCCAACAACTATATAATTAAATTAAGAAAATCACTTTATGGTGTGGTGTCAATTTATAGACACGGATTGGGAACTGCATCGCGGCTGCGCGGTCAGCATTGGGGGCGAGCGGGCTCAGCATTAGGGTATGCGTCGTGCTCAGCAGTGGCAGTTGCTGGATCAGCAGCAGCCGCTGTTTGGCTCCGCTCCTGGTGGATGGGTTGGGATCAGCATTGGATGCGGCGTGGGCGGCGATCCGCCCCGGAGATTGGATTTGGAAGATAGTGCGCTTGACTAGGTTCGCGGGCGCGCCGGTTTGGATACGTAGGGGCGGAGCAATCCGCGGGCTATGAAGGAACGGATGAAGCGCGCGCTTGCGCACGCGGTTCATGCCGGATATTACCAAACACCCACAACGGGCAAGGACAAACGGATACGGACAGGCGCGGGGGGCTCCGAGTAGGGCGCGGTGCAAGGACTGCGTCATGAGAAGGACAAACCGGATGAACAGAACGGCGTACGGATGGCAGGGGGAGTTTGGTACGGAGGAGGTGGGGAGAGGAGGCTAGGGTTTCTGTTTTGGGATTGTTTTCTGTTTTGTTGTCATACTGTTATTTGCGCGTGTACTTAGGTTAGGGTTGAGAGGGGGGACTTATCCTCACTCTCAACTCCGGGTCGGAGAGGGGGGGGGAATCAGGGGAATTGAAGAGGAAGGAGGAGGAAGAATATCATCATCAGATTGAATCCCTCATCTCACCAGGAGATTAAAGGAACTCATACCGGATAAACATCCAGGTGGAAAGTTCTGAGGATTGAAGGATTGGCAATTTCTCTCTCTCTACTTTTCTTTATCTCTTATCTCCTTATTCCATTTCTCATTTAAGTGCGACTTCGGACATCCTCATCTCCTTCCAAACGCAGGGAACCGTTAACTTCTGAAACTTGGGAAAATTATAGGGGGATAACCTTTATTCTTTTGACAACGGCCTTAAACAAGCAGCACAAAGCTGGTATAATACACTCAAAGCATGGCTAATTCAAAAATCATTTTCAGTTAGCAACGCGGACCCTTGTCTATTCATCAAATCAGATACTATACTATTTGTATGGGTAGACAATATTATCTTAGTTGTTGATGGGGCAGAAAGGACCATCAAAGAGATGAACAACGAATTCAAGATAAAGGATTTAGGATTAGCCAGCCATGTATTAGGAATAAAGATCACTCAGAACCTAGATTCCGTCAACTTGAGTCAAGAACACTATGTCAATGAACTACTAGAAGATTATAACATGGAAGAATGCAAACCATCCATGACACCTACCCAGAGTAACCTCAAACTTGAAAACTCAACCAATCAAGAACATGAAGATTTTATCAACACTGGTCTTGATTATAGATCAGCAATAGGGTCCCTGAATTACCTATCTCAATGCACTTGACCGGACTTAGCATTCATAGTTGGAAACTTATCTCAATTCTTAGAAAATCCAAGCATGTCCCATTGGGAAGCCTTCAAACGAGTTCTACAATATCTGAAAGGAACTAAAAATATGGGTATAACGTACCAAAAGGTTGAAGACTATCTTCCATAGGCTACTCAGACTCCAGTTATGCAGAAGAAATTGGACGAAAGTCTTGTTCTGGGTATGTTTTTATCTCAGGTAATGCCACTATCAGCTGGCGTAGCAAGCGTCTTGGAGCAGTAAGTGTTTCATTGACAGAGGCAGAATTTCGAGCCCTCTTAGCAACTTTCAAAGAAGCCAAATGGCTCAAATTATTACACTCCGAAGTCAAAAGAAGTGATCCCAAAACACTTCTAATCTACAGCAACAATGAGGGGGCGATCAAGCGGTCCAAGAACCCTGTATACCACTCAAGAACGAAGCACATTGATGTGCACTACAATTTTGTAAAAGATGTTGTCAAGAATAAAGAAGTAGAACTCCAATACCTAAGGACGGCAGATATGATAGCTGACTGTATGACTAAACCACTTGATTGCGTCAAAAACACAAAATTCCGACGAGAAATGGGAATCATTGAAATCATACCAGCCCAAGCAAACATAGCAGCATCAGACCACGAATCGAGGGGGCGTGTTGGAACAGCGATTCGAGAAATGCCAGTAGACATTTGAGAACCATTAAAAAGAGATAACAAAACAGAATGGAAGAGAGAAAAGCACTCACCAGTAAAAGCACCTATAGAGCGCAAAAGATTGCCTTCTCCTACACCATGCTTTTCTCCTCGGAAGCGACATAAGCACACTTGCCTTGGAAAGCAACTGTGCCGTACCAAGCTATACTACAAAGATTGCTCAGGGAGCATCTTCTACAGACTCAGACCGGTCTATAAATAGACCGTGTTTGTTGTACCTAGTTTTCGCATTGTATCATCATCTTATCGTACCCGTGTATATAGCGTTTTTATTATCATTGTTTATTTTGTCATTGTAATCCAAGCCGATTACACCAACAAGATAGAGCCGGTACATCAAAGGGAAACAGGTTGGCAAATTTGGCCAACAATTTCTTTTGGTGGCTTGGGCCAACATGATAGGAGATGGGGATAATATCAGTGGATTGGGAGAAGAAGGCTAAAATGATATAGTATTTCAAGATTCAATACAGAAACAATCAAAAATCCTTTTTCCCAAGCTGGTGCAAATGACAGAGGCGTTGGTTATTGACACAGAAAGTGGGAAACAGGAAAGCAAGGGGGTTCTGAGGATCACATTGTGATTCCCATGCACTTGTCCCAATTTCAATATTACGTTGTTGAACCTCAAGCCGGAGTTGCCATTGCCCAGGGTGGCCGTGCAGTAATGGCAAAGTATGATAGGGTCTTGTTTTTTGTCCTTCAGCGCCAAGTTCACCACGGTTGGGTTCACCAAGGTTTTAAGAGGTAGGCCCGTCTTGTGGATTGCATCTGTTGAGATTAAATTGACATCAGAGCCTGTGTCAATCATGGCTAGGAGATGGGTGCCTCCTACGGCCAAGCGTAGAACAACACAGCATTGGTTGGGGGGGGATGCACCCTTCCTCCTTGGCTAGTCAAAGTTCTTCCTCAATCTCAGATATGGCCGCCAAAAAAGGTTCATCAAGCTCTAGGAACAGCTGGTCTCCAGAAATGGCCGCCACGGTGGAGGCCCTGTTTGATGGTTGACCCGCTGGAGGCAGTGTGGGTTGTCCCACACTGGAAGATTGGCTGCTCGGTCCATTTGCGGTAGGGCATTGATAGTTTGCTGGTTTGGGGGGGGGGTTGAATGAGTCTGGAATCGCCACAAAAAACCCGTTGAACAGGCCTGGGCAGGCCCCTGGGGTATTGCCGCAAGTCTTCTTGCAGTAGTGGCAGCGCCCCACCAAACCAAGATAGGAGCAAATACATCAGATGGTTTCCTCCTTAGAGGGGCGGGGGTTTTGACGCGAATTGCTGGAAGGGCCATAGTTTGTAGGGTTGACCAACTTCCCTTTCACCGGAGCCCTTTTACTGATGCCCTCCAAAAAGAGGTTAGCTTGGCCTTCAAAAGTAGCAAAATCAAAAGGGTTGGCCCAAGGCAGTTGGTGATTATTCACCTTGACTTGCAACTTGCCAGGCATGCCAAGGGTCATTGACTCAGCTAAGGCAAAATTGTTGACCAACAAGCGGTCAAAATTTAACATGGATTGTAATGTCTGCAAACAAGTACTGTAGTCACAATAGGACTCAGAGGACAAAATCTTCAGTTTGTGAAGTTTTGCTCGAAGCCCTGTGCGCCAGAGAGGGGGCAGCATGAGAGTCATCAGTTTGGATTTGAAGTATGACCAGCTTCCAGTTGCCCAATCATCAACATTTGATGCATGAAAGGCCAACAAGTTTGTTTCACAAACAAGGCTACCAACCAGCCTGATCTTATCAGGGTCATGGGTAACGCCCTTTGTTGCAAAGAAAAGCTGAATGCCCTGGATCCAATTGAGGATTGGCTCCACCTCTTGGAACAGCCCATGGAAGAGTGGGTCATCCGTTGTTCTAATCCTGAGTAGGTTGACACAGCCCTCCTTGGTTATGCCTGTAAGAATGTGAAAAGAACATGTGTCCTCTGGGAATTGAACCCAGGTCTCTCATGTGCATGGCAATTGTACTACCAACTATCACTATGCGCAAACGGCTGACGTGGCCGCCCCCATGTCGCGCGGAAGTGGTGTATGTGTTTATTACAGAAACTAGCTGACGTGGGAAAATCTTCAAACTGAAACAAGCTATGCATAGACCCACCTAAAGTCTAATTGCATTTTTATGTATGTGTTTACTGTACTGTATATACTTACCACATACATTACACGTATTGATACACTTTTGCATCACACATCCTGATCAATGGCTTTAGGTAAGTTGTTCCTTTCAGAAGTAGTCATCATTTTCCTTACTCAAGTCATTGGAAGGTCAGAATATCTTAAACAAGCAGCTTTTGCTGTTGTCATCCTTTGGCTTCCTTCTAGCATAAATGCATCCCCATCCTTGGTCAACCAGCTCTCCTCAACCTCATCCCCATAGTTTTTGTGCCGTCATCCTCACTATTATCAAACCCCTTTTCAACCATTTTTAAAAACCAATTTGTTGATACATCTAACAAAATCTAACAACAATATAACCCCAACCATGCGCAAATCCAATTTTCTGAAAAAGACCAAATGATTGCTAGGCTCCTTGAGAAAGTTGAAACTCTGGAGTTGGCTCAGAAATCTGGTTCTGGTGCCTCAACTGTAGACAAAAATACCAAGGGTAAAAAATTGAATAATAATAAAAAGAAAATGAATACTTTGCCTAAGTTGTCAAAGTCTCAGCCCACTGCAGCTTCCCAAAAGAACACTCCTCAGAAACACGCTTCAAAGTCTGTGACCCCAAAGTCATCACCTTGATTGGCCTCAAAGAAGAACCCCCTTCAGATGATTATGCGGGGACAACTGGCTGGTTTTGAACGCACAAAGGTTTGCTCTGTGGAAAATGATCCCAGCATTGCTTGTGTGGTTCTAACTTTTGTCTCAAACAGGAAGCATTCTACGTACACATCAAGCTTATGTGGGGACTCATTACTCAAGATTGCACTCCAACAAAACCCAATCCAAGCCTCCTAAAGGAATTCCACAAAAATTTTTCAAATGCCAACCAGATCCAGTGTATGCTATCCAACTCAAACACTGCTCAACTTATTGCCAAAGCCAATATTAAAACTTTAAAAGATGCAAAACAAGGCCAAGTGAAGATTGGTAAAGGTATGATACACATATCTCAATTCTTCCTTGAGTATATGTGGTCCACCTTAGCCAAGATTGGGTTGCGTGTTTGGGAACCCAACCTCAACAAACAACCAGATTCACTCTATAATTAAGCTTGTAGAATGAGTTCTATTGTTACTTTCCGTCAAGCCATAGTCAACAAAGTGTATTCCTACATGAATATCAACCAGACCTATGTCAAAGAAATTGGGCTTCTTGAAAGCGCATACAACCATTATGTTCATTATTACATGGCCCAAATCCATGCAAAGGAGAAAAAGGAGGAGGGAAAACACCTTAGAGATGAAGAGAAGAAGGTGATCCAGAAATCTTGCCAGCGGGTGAGTTTTCATTGGATAATTAAAGAGGTTTATCATACCAATTAAATAAATTTCTATATTAGTTGAGAGATGTGTGCTATAAGTTTTCCCTCAAGAAAAATTTTACCCAACGTTACCAAGATATCCTTCAATCAATTCAAGCCCACAGCAACAATGATAACTTTCCTCAAAAAGATATGTATGTGGTCAAGAAACTGCCTTTCCAATTGGAATCAGCCAATATCTTCATGTGTTGGCTTGATGAAAAAATGCAACAAGCCAATGAAATGGACGGGAAGCAGAAGCAACAAAAACTTTTTTTTTGTGTCAAAAACCCGCCAGAGACGATTTTTTCCAAGGCCCCAAAAGGACTCCTGCTCAATTTTTGTTACGTTGCATTGTATAATGAAAAGTTACCAGCACAGAAGGATGCAATAGCTGATAATACTAGAGTTTCATTCTTGGAAAATCCTCTTGATTCTTTCTCACCCAAAGGGCAGGCTGATGAAAAGCTTAATGGTAAAAAATTTTCCAAACAACATTGGGAGCATGCTACCAAGGATTATGATTTCAGCCATGGAGAAGTGAACAATTCTGATGAAGTTGAATCTGCTGATGAAAGCGGGGAGGACAGCAATTACGGTTCAAGCATTGATTTGGAGCACTCAGATGGTTCCAATGACAACAAAGATGAAGACAAATATGAGGAAGATGATTCCAAGGAGATTAATGCCGCAATTGATCCAGGAAATTTTGAGATGCAAGAGCCAGATTTTGCTTCAACATTGTTTGGGCAGGGGATGTACTCTGGTTGCCTGATGGAGAATGAGTGGTAGGCTGTGCAGTAGCGTGTGCTAGTATCATAGGGATGCCCCTCTTTAAAACTGTATTTACACTTATTGTTTGAAATCAATCTTTATTTTACACCAATTTGTATTGTATTTCATAAGACTCTCATTTGAACATGAATAGTTGATGAAATCAAAAGCTAAGAGTTAAAAAAATGTTTGAGTGTTTGAAAATTTGACTTTCCCATGATCATAAAAAGCTGAGGGCTAAAAAAATCATGATTTAAAATGTTTTATGGACAATGAAAGGAATCAGGGCAACTAAAAGTATGAAATGGAATGAGTTGTAGCAAAGAAAACAAGTCCTAGTCTTTGGGGTCCAACATCAAACAGTCATTTTCATTTGAGACCTCTGGTGGGAGGGAAAGGCCATACAAAGGTTGAAGGAGTAAACTAGGATTCTGAAAGCCCAAATTCCAAGCAGGAAGTGACCGCCAAGCCACCAGACCAATAATTTTGCTCGCAGTGAAATACCCAAAGATCCCCTGCTCAACATGGATGACCTCCATCTCAATCAATAGCTCTTTCAAACGCCCCTCACTTGCCACTTTTTTGTGCTGTTGAACTTTGAAGATCTGTTTGTCCCATCCCAACTCTAGTTTTATAATGTCAATAACAGTGAAATAGCTTTGATCTCCATCCTGCAGGTACTCAAATTTATTGTTTGGCTTGTTTGCGGCAACTGTCTTCCCATCATGCAAGTGAAATGCTCTAAGACTTGTAGCGTAACAACTTAAAACTTGATTGCCTTCATCATTTGAGAAGTCATGGAATGACTTCAAATTTGGAACCTTTTTTTGGCAAAACTTGAGGACTTTCTTGTATTCAGTGATTGCAATGACAAACTTGTTTCTTGGGATTTGTGTTGATTCAGACTTGGAAACAGTGTTGATAGCTGCACTAACATTAAGGCGTGGAAGCTGGCAAAACTTTTTCATGAATGTTTTGTTTATTTTTTCTGTGGACAATGAAAATCATCAGCATAGGCTCACAGAACTAATTGTATCACCAACTTACCACTTGAATTAGTTTTCAATTTTTGGAGGATACCAATTAATCACTCCCCAGGGAGCTCATGTATTTCAATCAATGGGCCCCACCATCATAGTTGCTCAGGTATGTGCAAAGCCTAGTGATAGTTGCAAAGATTTTTGAACCCATCAAAAAAAGAAAGTGAAGTTTCTGATTTGATAAAATACTTTTTTTCAAGAACAAGACAAACTTCTTTGGTGATTTTCTTCTAACTGAAAATTTTTGTACATTTTACCAGCGCACTTAAATTTTGGATGATTTCTAATGTACTTCTGTCTAACTCACTTGGGTCAGAAGGATGAGTGCAAATGTCATCCACAGCCAGAGGCAAGTGAATGGCAAAAAGTGTGTGCCATTTGCTTGCCTTGAGCTTTCCATTTTTTTCCTGACACAACCCTTTAGGAATCTTTGTTACACCAGTTGGAACAAACACTTTGGAGATTGACTGGAAATGTTTTTTTGTTTTGGAACTAGTCCAGAACCCAACATTTGGGGGGGGAAGGGTGGTTTGTGCTACTTGATGAAGAGTTGTCACCGTTCCCCTGTTTTTTCCCATTGAATCCCCAATGGTGGGGGAAGTGATGCTGGAGTACCACTTTGTACCAGTTATGCATGACCCCCAGGATTATCTGTCTTACTTGGTCCCAGTAAGGAAGGCCGTTAAGTTTGGACCATCAAATACCTGTCTTCTGAAAAAGGGTTTTCTTTGCAGCCAGGGTTGGTTCATCTTTCCATTGTTGATCCAGAGCAAGAGTTTGGTTACAATGACGGGGCTTTCCAAGTTGCATATTGCAGCAATTGATGTTGCAAAGATTGCACCAGGAGCAGAAGAATTGGGATGAATGAGATGCAAAACCACCGATTTTATGGGTGGCAACAACATCACCATTTAGATCAGCAAGCTTGACCACAACTTTTCTTCCTGCTGGATACAGGTGAGTACAAATTCTGACCCCCTTTTTTACCTCCAACAGTTGATCAACCATTGGCCGGAGTATATTGCTAATGGTGATCATATCAGGTTGGTTAGGTGAAGGTATTATTCCAGCAATATAAACAAATTGAGGTTTGTGCCGCAGATAAGGAGGAAGATTTAGACAGGTGAGCGCCAAAACACCCATTGAAAGCTGTTTACAGGCCAATTTGTTTCCAAACAGGTTATACCAATCTACAAATAGTGTGAACAATAAGTTGAGAGGTTTCGGCTTTGATGAATCCAGGGAGGAGCGGAAAATTTTTTTGTGTGCCAAAGATTGCTGATAATTGAAAAAACCATGATTGGGGGCTGATGGTAAAATTTCCAACTGGTCAGACCACTTGTTCATCAATTTTTCAACCTTGGAAATTCTGAGAAACCAGTTCAACCACTCAATGAAGCTTTGAGTAACAAAGATATTGTCTGGGTTGGTAAAATGTGGTATGGAGGCTTTTTGGGGTTATTGGTGCTGATGTTGAGAGGCTTGAGCAATTTTGTTGATGGATTGAAATTTTTTAGGATGAAATAGTTTGCTCCACAGCATTTGGAGTCTTCTGTAATTTGATAACCACACTCAGATGGTGCGGACTCAATGTCATAAAGTGAATAACACTTTTTGCAGCAGACATATTCTTCAAGCTTTGGATCTAATCTCAGCTTCTTGGTAATTGTGTGGACATCCTTTGGTATCTGAGACTCAAAATTATCCGTGATCTCAAATTTGCGGGAATTCTTGATGATATATACCAAGTATTTGATTTCAAATTTACATCTTGCCTGACTGATACCACAAAAGAGTTGTAAACACGCAACAAAATACAAATTAAATCTTGAAACAGGAAGGAAATTTGTTAGTTTCATCATCAAATTTTTGAACAAGGTAGAAGCCAATGAGGTCTTAAAAAAATCAATTTTGTCTTCCAGTTCAGGTTCATCTTCAAGTTCTGCTTCTTGATTCTCTTGTTGCAATTTGGAATGTGGTCTTGTGGGAGAAATGGAGGTAGTATTTTTAAAGGTGAGCTGATCAAAAGCTGATGTGGCAGTTTTAATGTCATTTGAAGAGGTTGAAAATTTGATCCAATGTTGTCTACGGGTACTTGGCTGAAAAAATAAACCTTGATGTGTAAAATTGTGCTTTTTGGTGGTAGTTAGAAGGATATAGCTGGGGAAGGTACACAATTCAAGAGAAGGGTCCATAGCTTCATGCTTTTAGGCTTTGATTTCAATTTGATGGGTGACAGGAATTGTGCAGTCCTGGCCCTTGGCAAGCGGACATTTCCCCCAGCTATGGATAACAAGGCTTCAGGCTTGACGTAAAGCCATGCCTTGGTGCCACATCACCTGTTTGGGCATAGTGTATACTAAGGACGCTTGCTTCCTGGTGGTCAAGATCTGCTTGTAGAGGTCAATGACAATGTCACTTTGTGAGGACATATGATGAATGAGTAACCAACTACAAGCATGCAGGGACTGAGGTCCTGAAGACTGCATGAAAGCATTGATCATATCTCAACACACCCCCATGCTGAATGTAGGGTGAAGGAAGCAAGGCAACATGCTAAGATCACACTCATGATGGGCGCTTAGGTAGTGCTGGGCTCATAACCTGTAAGAATGTGAAAATAACATGTGTCCTCTGGGAATTGAACCCAGGTCTCTCATGTGAATGGCAAGTGTACTACCAACTATACTAAGGAAGCTTGCTTCCTTCACCCTACATTCAGTATGGGGGTGTGTTGAGATATGATGAATGCTTTCATGCAGTCTTCAGGACCTCAGTCCCTGCATGCCCATAGTTGGTTCTTCATTCATCATAAGTCCTCACAAAGTGACATTTTCATTGACCTCTACAAGCATATCTTGACCACCAGGAAGCAAGCTCGCTTAGTATAGTTGGTGGTACACTTGCCATGCACATGAGAGACCTGGGTTCAATTCCCAGAGGACACATTTTATTCCCACATTCTTACAATGCCTTGAGTATTGGCCGCATCTGATTTCACGGATAGTTGTAAAAGCACATCCTCCAAGCCTTTAATCCTGGACTCATTGGCTTGGCGGCCAGCAGCGGCCTCTGCAGGTTTGGTGATGGACTGATTGATCCTGTGATTTTGCAGCTGGATGAAGCCTTGCAAGTATTCCTCAAGGGACCTCACAGCAGTCCCTTGCTCCGGCTTTGAAGGACAGGAGGAAGGTTTGGGATCAATGGTCATGATTGAATTTAAATCCGCACTAAGGTTCAAATCTGCAGGCAGATCAAGGTCTGAGTTTTCCGCCTGTAACATGGCTCTAAGTTTAGCTTGTTGACGGTTTGTGCAGGCAATAGTTTCTGGACCAGAAATAGGGAGAATTTTTCCAGGATTTGGTTGTGTAGGCATGTGAGGTGGGGAGGTTCAAGAAAAAAAGTGTAAGGGCTATGTCTAGCCCTTCACTGAACAGAAGGAGGGTTTGGGGGATCTAGAACCAAGCAGAGCTTGAGAGAAAGTTTCTAGAACCAAGGCGTGTATGGATTGCAGAGCTAGCTCAAAGATGGTAGAAGTCAGATTCTCTCGGAGCTGTAAATACAAGGGTGAGGAATATGAGGAAGTTGGAAAGGGAATAATCTCACCTAGATCAAATTCAGAGTCTCTGAGGAGCTAGGTGAGGAATGTGGGAACAAGGATTTAAATAGTGAAGAACAGTGAGGGTGTTATGTAATCATCTGAATGGACTATTATGTGAAACCCAGGGGGAGGGGGTTTCACAGGGCCATGTCTCACCAAACATCAAATTCAAACTCACACTAGGAATTTTGGGTTTCAATTCATGATCCGTGCAAGTAGGAAAGTAGCAGATCCCACATGGCATCTCTCCATTAAAAATGGCCTACACAATCATCAACCATCTGAAAGTACTTCAGTGCATCCTCAACTGAGTAGAATCTCTGGTAAAAAATTGTAACTACTTAGGGAAGTAATGAAAGATGGGCTTAATACAGTTCAACTTAAAAGGAAATTTAGAAATATTGATGGTGGAGAATACATTGAAAATATAAAAATCTATAACACTAAGCAGAAATTAAAGCAAGAAGAAATGGATGGGAAAGGTGTTATGTAAATTCTATTTGAAATTCTCCAGGAATACCACTGGGTTTCCAGGTCCAAATTTGATGGAGAGGGTCACTTAGAGGCCCTTTTCTTGTCTCATCCTGAGTCCATAGAAATTTTCAAAAAATTCCATCATATTGCATTGTTGGATTGTACCTATAAAACAAATAGGTAAAACATCCCTCTATTGCATGTTGTAGGAATGAATGCCAACAAAAAGACTTTCAAAAAGGCTTTTTTTATAAAAAAAAGAAACGTGCGAGTTTTACAGTTGGACATTGAATGCATTAAAGGAGTTGGCTTATGATCCCAGGATGCTTCCAAAAGTCATTTTGATGGACTGTGAAAAATGTCTTATTTGTGCTATTGAACACAGTTTCCCTGAGCCATCCAGGCATTTTTGCTTCTGGCACTTGTCTACAAACATCCAAGAAAACTTTCAAGTGTGCTTCAGTAATGAAAATGAAGGATGGAAAAGTTTCATGACTCTTTGGGCCAAGTATGGGGCATCTAAAACTAAGGGGGAGGCAGAGGTAAATGATGCAGAACTCAGAGTATGAAAATTTATTGCTTCTTCTATTGATCTCTGCTGGGAGTGCTTACTTTGAAACTTGTATACAGTGTGTCTTGAAAGACTGCAAGGATGTACTTGAGTATATGGAAAATAATATTTTCCCTATCAAATAGAAGTTTTTAATGGCTTGGACTTGTGTCTACCCATACTTTGGAAATAAAAAAACCTCTTGGTTAGAAGGGGCCCATTCTAATTTCAAACAATTCATTTTGGGATCTTTGGGGAACGTGTTGATTTTGTGGAAACACCTTGAAGGAACTATTGAAATTCAAATCCAATCAGTAAATGAAGCTAAAGCGCAACCATGATGGGGAGGTGTGCTCCAAGTCATATTCAAAAACAATTGCCTTGCCTTTTTCCCACATTTTAGGTGAAATACTAGCATCAAGAGAATCCATTGTGCCTGAGAATGTTCATCCTCAGTGGCAGTGAGACTATGACCTTTCCAATGAACTAAGTGGGGTTTTTTGAAGGGTACCAATTATTGGATTGACAGATTGATTATTGGATTGAAAGATTAATTATTGGATGGACAGATTAATTATTGGATTGAAAGATTAATTATTGGATTGAAAAATTAATTATTGGATTGAAAAATTTATAATCCTTTTGGTTTTGACAGTTTGAAACAGATCCAGGGCTTGATGAAGAATCTCAAATGTTTAAAGAGTGTAATTCCATTTATAGGGAAAATCCTAAAGAAGTTAAGCTGGAGATTTTGAGGTCAAAGCTCAAGAACATAGCCACTTTGATTTCCCAGCCAAGGCTTGAGCCAAAGGTGTCAAGGTCAAGCAGCAGTCAAACAAAATTGAAAGCAACACTTTGTGAGCTTTAAAAATTCAAACACATTTAAATGGCAATTAAGAGGGGAAAAGGGGCTTAAAGGGAACCCAAAAGACCAAAGATAGTAAGTCTTTCATTTTGAGTGAAAAATGTTTATTTTTAAGGTTTAATGAACTGATGGGAAATTGATTTCTCTAGTGCAAGGATGGCACTTCATCTAAATCTCATAGTTCAGAGGACAAGATTGAAGAAACAGTTGAAAGGGCATCAGAAAGACAGATAGTAAGTCTTTGATTTTGAGAAATTTTTAATTTTTATGGTTTAATGAACTCATGGGAGAATTATTTCTTTACTGCAAGGATGGCTTTTCATCTGAATTTCATATTTTAGTGGAAGAAACTGAAAGCTCATTGGGTTTTGTGCTGTTGCAATCAGATTGATTTCTGAAGGATGAAGCAGAGGCAATGTAGGAGTCCAACAGAAGCTCATCTTTGGTGAGTGGTGATTCCTTTAATGAGATTAGAATTTTTGCTAACTAATTATTGATTTTGGGAATTGAAATTCCTCAATCAAATACCTGAGAACTTACATAAGTTCTGGGGGGGTGGGATCCTGTGTGGAAAGAGATTGGGTGTTTGGTAAATTCTCTTTTACAATATAAAGTTCTCCGCAACAATCTTGCTCCAAGTTCCAGAAAGCCCACTAGCCGTTGAGTCAAACTCCTGTAACTCCGCAATTCTTAATTGGACTCCACTTTGCACTTGAGCCAGAAACCACTAAAGCTAACTCGTGATTAAATAATATTAAATAAACAAGATGGACTCCCAGACAAGCTCCGCACTTGAACTATTTTCCTAAATATGACCTCTGAGAACTTTTGCTGGTAACTACACTCCAAAGTAACAAAAGAAAAGAATCAAAACTATAATTCACCGTGATAATCTCTGATAATGGTAAACTCCAATGATGATCCCCCCCTAGTTACAACTAAAGGAAAGCTTCCTTATATATACCACAAACAAATGCAAGCCACAAATGAAAGACCCCGCTTGTCTCCATGCATTCAGCACTGACCCGCCTTTGCTACTCCAAAAAAGCAACATGAACTACTAATGAAAGACCCCTTTTCCCACCGCCTCCGTGCATTTGCAATGATCCTCCTTACCAATAGTCTGATCCTTACCCAATCCAATGATTTTAAGTAGATTCAATGATCCTGTTGCTTATTTCCCTTAACAGTTGAGTTGTGCCAATGCATAAAAAAAACAGATCCTCATTGATCTTCCCTAGCAGATCACTCCCAATCCCGCATGCGGCCTAACTACAAATCCCCAACAATCCGCATGCCACCTCCTCAACTTTTAGCCTTAATTGCCACACAGCACTCCGCAATCTCAATGCATATCCTTTAATTGGCCTAATCCATAATACTTAGCTTCAATCACTTGTTTCCACATTAGTAAACCCACCACCAAAGAGGGAAAGTTATGTTTGACTGCGTAAGGTCATCAAAAGGCAAAAGCTCTGGCCCATTCTTGTCATTGTGCCTGCAAAAATTGCCCGCCGCACCAATGCCAAGCCCCAGCTATTGAACTCTGGAATAGACAGTCCGCCAAAGTGCTTCTCTGTGCCTATTGCAGTTGGGACTTCCACTCACAGCTGAGCTGCTCCAAGTCACATGTCCAGTGGTGAGCCAACTTGCCTCTGTGTCTATAAATATCCACCACATCCCCCCAAAACTTGAATTCTGTCCCCAGGATTCCCGCGCTCCACAACACCAAAACGTCTGCCAAACCCTTCAAACCCCAACTCCTAAACACCCTCCAAACACCAAAAGAAAGAAAAAAAATCCCGCCATGGACATGTGCAAATACTGCGCAAAAATGCAGAGAATGTGTACCCAAACCGCCAGTTGACCAGCCTGGGACGCCTGTTGTCTAGGCCACTCCATGTGCTTGTTTGTTGCTCCAACCCCTGGATCCTTGCGGACTTGCCCTCCGCCCCATCCCTCTCTTCTTCTGGACCCCGTCACAAAGGCCGCTGTGGGGGACCAATGGCCAATTTTGTGGTGGAAAATGACAAGTCAATTGAGACCAAAGACTGGACTCCAGAGCCGGACCTTGCCGCCTCATTGTTTCCTGTTGCAGAGGTGACAGACCATCTTTCCCCCCCTCCTTGACGCGCGGACTTCACTACTGCTGCAGCCTGGGGTCAACACCATAACCTGAATGTTGGACTTGGCCAAGTACCACACTGGTCCAACACAGCTCCCATCTTTTTCCAAGTAGCTACACCTCCAATACCCCCCCCCCCCCCCAACAGCGCCCAACGTCCCACTATTCCATCTGCCATTACCCACTCCTCTGGTGTCCACTACTCCAACCACAACACCTTGGGAAGAGGTTGAGTCCCCGCGCTTGGTCATCACAATTAGCTCCAATTTGCCACCTGGACCCCATGAGTTTTTTTTTAAATACTGACCCCTCCTCATCTCCACACAGCTCCCGTGCCTCACGCTGAGTCACTGTTGCCTCCATTCCCAGTCCAAAGATCTCTGTGTTGCTTGTCTCCAATTTGGGCCCCATCTCCTTGGCTCCTCTCACAGACCTCCTACTCCTGCCCTTCTAGGTCAACCCAATTCCGCCTGGTCTCTCCATACCATGCGGCCATCCAAAGCGACAAAAAAGAAGGCGTTCAAGGAATTGAGGAAGCAGAAATTGACTGGTACCTCCACAAATTGGATGAGCAAATTCTGGCCATCCTCCAATGTTTGGTTGGAAGCCCAGCTGTGGAGCATTGCAAGCTCCTCCGCAAGCATCATTGTGCCGGTGGTGAGCTATGCGGCATCATCTTTCTTCCTAAGATTTCTCCCTCCTCTTGTATTATTGCCTTTCCCCCTAAATGTTGTATATAACTACATAAATAAATATGATGCCTGGCCCTCCCCAGGAAGGAATCCTGTTGATTCCCTGAATCGTCCTACAAAATGAGAAAAACAAACAATAGAAACTCCGTGACCCCTAGTGAGAACCCCTCCAAATCTGAGAATAAGACACAATAAACCCTGAGACAAAGGAAAAACTTCAAACTCCGCAAATAAATATCTCCTAAGGGACCTGAACCACCCCAGACAAAGGCCTCTAAGACTAGACCTTCCACGCTGCTCCAGTGATCTGAGCTTCCCTGTCCCCCCACAACTTGAATTTTGACTCCAACGTTCATTCTTCCAAGGACTCCACCTCCAAAGACTCCCTCTCCTCTGCAGCTGGCTCACTTACGTCAGCCATCTCTTGATCATCATCTCCTGATTGCGTGTTTTTGTCAAAATCTGTAGTTCCCTGTACGTGGAACTTCTTCAGTGAGCTGCTTCTGCCTTCTGTTTGAGGGGAGTGCCATCCAATTCCTCCAACTGATAACTCCCACCCGGAAAGTGACTAAAAACTTGATAAGGACCGTTTGAGCAATCCACAAAAAGCTTACCCCACTGCATCTCCAAGCACCAATTATAAACCAGAACCAGGTTGCCTCTCAACAAAGGGTCCTGCAAGCGATTGGCACAACTCTTGTCCCAGTACCAAACCAACTTAGCCCAACTGTCCCAAAGCCTCTTTGCCGCCTTTGCCACCATCTCCTTATGCTGCAAAAGTTGCTCCACCCACGCCAAAAACAGATCCTCCATGGTCTTAATGTTCCACCAGTTTATAGAGAGGTAAGTCAAGGTTTTGATATCTACTGGAAGCACCAGCTGCCGCCCATACAAGATCTTGTAAGGCAAATAACCCGTCCCCTGCTTGACCAATATCCAATCCACAAACAGCACAGCTGGTAGGGCTTCCTGCCATTTCTTCCCTTTACTTCCGCAGATCTTGACCATTGTGTCCTTAATTTGCTGATTTCCCCTTTCTATTTCCCCTGCTCCCTTTAGATAGTATTCTGTAACTTGCCCAAACTTTGCACTACAAGATTTGACCATCCTCCAAAGATCACCCCAAAACGCCGCTCCGCCGTCCACCGTGATGAGCGGCAAACACCCTAAACAAGCAAACCAATCCTCCTCCAAAAACCACCCCACCTTCTCCGCAGACAGCTTAACCAGAGGATGCACCTCCCCCCACCCCAACAAGTTGTCCCACGCCCCAAGCAGATAAGGTAACTTTCCTGCCTTGATATGGACCACGTCCAGAGAGACCCTCCCAAAAAGGGCGTCCTCACCCATCAGAATACCCACTTCCCTAGGTAATCTGGTACTCTTCCACTGACAAGCTTTGCTGCTCCGCACCCAATCTTGGACTTTTTGCCCCAGACCGGGCCACCAGAACCTGGTCTTAACTCTTCTCCGCATCTCTGCCTCTCCCCAATGGACTAAGTCATTGCAAAGACTCCGCATCAAATCCTCCTGATCCTCCCACCTTGTGACCACAACCAAGGGTATTGGAAGTTCCCATTTCCACAACTGCCCTTCCTGGAAAAAGAAGAGCAAAACATTCCTCTGAACCCATCTAACCTCTGTTTCTAACAAACCTTCAGGAAAAAGGAGCATCCAAAGGTACTCGCCCAATGCCTGAAACCTTCCAAAATGTTTCAGGGGAAGTTTCTCAACATCCACAGCTTTTTCTGGCACCATCAGAAGCTTCTTCTTCACATCCAAATCCCCTTCTGCCATGCGCTGGACCTCCAGATGCCAAGACAAAGAATCTGGCATTGTAAACGCCTTCCCTGCAATATGCCTGACCGTGAAATTGAACAATTTTAAGTATGCAATCCACCGTATCATAGGAGCATTAGGCAAGGCTGGGGAATTAATGACCCTGCCCAGTGCTTCCGCATCCACCAGGAGTCCAAAAGACACCCCCCACAGCACATGCTGTAATCTCTGCACAACTCCAACTTGGGCTGTGAGTACCAAGATTCTACCTCAAAAAAGGTGACCAACTCATAGAGTACTGGCATGTCTTTCCCTTCTTCTTCCTGGTTCAGCACACCGCCCGCACCAAACTTGCTTGAGTCCACCACTAGCCGGATATCTCTTTCCTGTAGTCAAGTTCCTTCAACAATATTCACAGCCCAACAATCTTCTTTATCTCCTGGAACACACAATTGCATTCCTCCGTACACACCCACTCTGCCCCCTTCCTAATCAGTTTCTGCAATGGGCTAGCTATCTCCCCAAAATGCTCAATGAAGATACGTACCCATCTGCATAAACCTAAAAACTGGGAAACGTGAGTAGCATTCCACAGATTAGGCCATTCCAAAACTTTTTTAACTTTGGCCTTAGTGATTTTCTTCCCTTTTGCGGAAACCTTGTGGCCAAGTACTTCTAAGGCCGGAATGCACACTGCAAACTTCTTACGAGAAAAGGTCAAACCCGCTTCCTTGATCTGGAACAGGATTCTCTCCTAAGTCCGCGCGTACTCCCAGACAAAACACCTGATGCCCAAATTTCCCGCCATAGTTTCTCCGCCGTAATTGCTCTGTGGCCCCTTGATACCCATGTCATCAATGAATATATGCACTTTTACGGAAAATCATCCTGCAAAATCCACATCATCTGCACTTGGTAAACCGCTACCATAATATTTTCCCCCTGCGGAAGCCATGTTAACTGAAGTTGCCCCAACCACATTTCAAGTTCCCTCATTGGACATGACTCCGGATGTAGCTCCTGCTCATTGTACCCCCCAATAACGTCAACTAGCCCATAGCAGACTCTTCCAGTCATATTCTCTACAAACTCCTCCACCTTCAGAGGCAACCCCGTGTCTCTAATTGTGAGTGAGTTTAACCTCTGCAGGTTGTGGACAATCCAAAAACTCTTTCTATCCTGCTTGAGTACCACAAAAATGTGGCTAGAATAACTAGAACAAGAAGGCTTGTACAGACCCATCCGCAAACGCTCCTGCACCAACTCCGTAAACTGATCCCTGAATGCTACCGGAATAGGAATGGGTTTGATCTGCCAAGGGTTGTGAGGCACCATAGGTATCTGGTAGGATTCCACAATCTCATGCCTGAGTAACCCCTGCTCTTCTGGACTAAAGGACAGCACCCTCCTCCGCATGACAATCACTGCCTTGAGTAATTGTACTTCCTCCTCTCACAACCACCCTCCGGCCCAAGTTGAGTTCTGCCATCTTCCCCTCCATCAAACCCCTCAGATCCTTCTCCAGGATTGCAAGTGTCAAAGGCAACTCATAAGGTTCTTGCGACCAATGGATAGGCCTCATTGGTTTATTGAGGTCCTGCGGCATTGGCTTGTTCTGCGGTCTGACATTCTTAGCAACTGGTGTGTATTTGCTACTAAAGACCCGCACCTAAACCAAATTTAATCCCTTGGTTGTCTCCTCTATACTTAATACTCAACCTGCAACAAATTTGAGGTTTCTCACCATTGTGGCACAAGGGTAGCTTCTTGTTCTTACACCCATTGGAGGCGCATACAAGGAAGGACTTATTTTTGATCCTATCCCCACTCCCATCATTGTTGCGCCAATTCCCGCTCTTCTCCATACTTCCCAAAGCATGTTGGATCACGCTACGGGGGTTCCTTCTCCCTGCTCCTTATCTGTTGACAGTCTGCGCAAGGACGGAGCCTTCCCTGCACAGGCCACATGGCCAACATTTAAAAATCCTCTGCCAAATTGTTGTGGCTGCCTTCTGCAAGGGGGAAGCCCTTCCAATGTTCCCATCCGCCACTTTCAGGCCAAAAGATGGTTGTCTCCTAGCGTTTTTCCAAGGCATCCACAACAGTAAGGATTTCTTACCTAGTATCTGGGAGGAAGCCAAGAGATGCCCAGAAGATGAAAAGGAATGGCCTGCCAAGTATGACCTCTGACCCGCTTACTACCAAATACAATAGCCAAGCCAATACCTTTGCCACTTCTGTCATTTCTTTCTCCACCACCCCTTTTACCACGCATTCAAAACCTTCTAAGGTCTGCAACCCAATTTTTGCCTTGTTTCAGACAAATCCTGCATCAGTTGCCAACTTCAATGGAGGGAGGTTTACCATTGAAGTGCTATCAACCATTGCCCAACACTGTTTGCCTCCAATCCGCATTTCCACATATCCCAAAGGGCACATCATAGCACGGCTAACTTCTAAAAAATTCACCCCTGCGTTAAGAGAACCAACCTTTGACTCTTCTCTGGGTTTTGGGTTGTCCTACTTATTCCTCAAAAACTGCTTGAAGACCGCGACCATTTCCTCCACCATTAAAGGTGAGATTTCTGCTAGTTCCTGAAAATTTAAGGAAACCAGGTGGTTCATTCTGCAAATTCTCCTTGCTACTTCCCTGGCCCTCCTGCAGGATCCCCCCGCTTTGACTATAGCAGCCTGCTCCGGTGCTTTTGCAGGAGTTGGGCCATCAAGGTCCATTCTCCTTTCATCAGAGCAAACATCTCTAACCTCCGCCAAAACTTTCAGGGGTTCCCAAGTTAAAAGAAAAGTGTACCCCGCTGAAGCTGTAGCTTCCTTCTTCCCCGCCGCCCCTGCTCAAGCCAGATCTGGTGGTAAAGTTTGATCTTGCATACCTGGTATAGTTTCTCCCAAAGTGTAGAAGCATTTCCTTCCATCTGTCTTAACTATCTTTCTCCATATGTCTGCACTCAGATCTCTACACAACCTTTTAAGATGGCCATCTTCCCAGCAGTAATAGAATCAGAAGATGTGTGGCTCAGCTTTGTTCCTTGGAGGCGCTCTTCATGGTCCCTGATTTGGTGCATTAGACGTTGTTCTTGGTGGTTCCGGGACTTTTGCAGCTGGCTTTGGTATAGCTTTCTGCCAGAAAAGACAGATTTTGTTAAACATCTCCGTCATTTCAGCAGTTTCTTTTGGTGTTACTGGCCCTTTTACCCTTTTCACCTGCACATCCTTCTTCTCCAAACCCTTTGGGTCTTCCTCCATAAGTTCTGCTAATTCCAAATCGCTACAACTGCCGCGCGGATGTCCTTCATGTCCAGAAGTAGGGTTACCCCTCCTTCCCGCGACCTACAAATCAATCCTCCATTGTAAAGCTTTCTGTGGACCCTTCCGCGCAACTTGGGGCTAAGCCCCCGCATAAAGATCCTTTTGACAGAGCCAGTATTTGCCGCCAATATTTTTTTTCAGACAAGTTAATTCAAAATGCAATAAAATGAAGAACAATACACACCAAACAATCTGCAAGGAAACACCCCCTTCCTTTGCTGTTTTTGTTGCAAGACACTCAAGATCCACCTCGCGGAACCTCTGCTCCCATGAACCCCATTTTTCCACTATTTCCCCCCAAAACTTTGCCCAATCCTGTTCTCTGTAACCCTCCATATCCTCCAAGTCCTGCAGGTCCTCCTTTTCCAGAATGAAGGTGACTATTTGCCGGACCCAGTCAACATCATTTGTGCCTTTGCAGTTGGCCGCGTTCTCAAACTGTTCCAGAAATTGGTGAAAATCCTCTGGACAAAACCTAACTGCGGGGTAGTCCCTTGGCCTAATTTTTTCTCCACTCCCTACCTGCTCCTCCAGCATCTCCAGTTGTGCATATGTTGATTGCCCCCCTTGGCCACTCTTGGCTGCGGCCCCACCAAACTGGCGGTCTGACAAGGAGAGCTTTGATACAGTGGCGGGCTACTGGTTGCCTGTTGGTGAGCTGGAAGTGAGTCAACCAAACAGGCCTCAAAATCTGCCATCATCTTGAGGTTAAAGAAAGAAGTAAAAAAAAATAATTTCTTTGCAGACGGTACCAGGTATTATAACAGAGAAAAGACTTTCTGGGCCAGACCCCCAATTTGTTGAGAGAGATTGTGTGTTCAGTAAATTCTCCGCAAAAATCTTGCTCCAAGTTCCTGAAAGCCCACTAGCCCTTGATTCACACTCCTGTACCTCTGCAATTCCTAATTGGACTTCAATTTGGCACTTGAGCCAGAAATCACTAAAGCTAACTTGCAATGAAATAATACTAAATAAAGAAGAAGGAATCCCTGAAAAGCTCCGCACTTGAAATATTTCCCTAAATATGCCCTCCAAGAATTCTTGCTGGTAACTACACTCCAAAGTTACAGAAGAAAAGAATTGAAACTATAATTTGCCATGATAATCTCTGATAATGGTAAATTCCAATGATGATAAACTTCAATGTTGATCCCCGCCCTAGTTACAATTAAAGCAAAGCTTCCTTATATATAACACAAAAGAACTCAAGCCTCAAATGAAATACCCCACTCATCTCCGTGCATTCTGCACCAACCTGCCTTTGCTACTCCAAAGAAGGAATGTGAACTACTAATGAAAGACCCCTTTTCCCACCGCCACCGTGCATTAGCACTGATCCTCCTTACCAATAGTCTGATCCTTACCCAATCCAATGACTTCCAGTAGATTCAATGATCCTGTTGCTGATTCACCCTATTATTTGAGTCGTGCCAATGCATAACTAAAAACAGATCCTCATTGATCTTCCCTAGCCGATCACTCCCAATCACGCATGCAGCGTAACTACAAATCACCAACAATCCACATGCTTCCTCCTCAACTTTTAGCGTTCATTGCCACACAGCGCTCCTCAATCTCAGTGCATATCCCTTAATTGGCCTAATCTTTACTACTTAGCTTTGATCACTTGCTTCCAAATTAGTAAACCCACCTCCGCAGAGGGAAAGTTATGTTTGACCACGCAAGGTCTGCAAAATGCAAAAACTCCAGCCCATTCTTGTCATTTTGCCCACAAAAAGCGCGTGCTGCACCAATGCTGAGCCCTCAGCTATTTTACTGAAGAATAGACAGTCCTCCAACACGCTTCTCTGTGCCTATTGTACTGCAGACTTCCACCCACAGCTGAGCCGCTCAAATTCAAATGTCCAGTGGTGAGCCCACTTGCCTCTGTGTCTACAAATAACCACCACACCGTTTCTGATGGAGATTGTGGATTTATAGTCATTGTTAAATCACTTGGGTATTATGAAAATGGATGGTTTCAATTCAGAAAAAAAGGCTTGAAACATGCAGGAAAAATAAGATGTGCTATGCTAAGATCCTTGGTGGAATTACAGGCGTTGAAAAGATAGAAAAAAGACATGATTTTAATGGCATCAATGAAAATATTCCATCTTTAAAATTCCTTTCAAATTTAGATACAGGTCAAAAATAGCAGATACTTATGGAAGACAAATATGTTTCATTTCATTGGGTTCCTGCTTTACTTATAATCCTATGAAAATGGGTTTTAAAGAACAATCAGATCTTATTTTCATTAGATTTTTTAACAATAACCATTGGGTCCAGCTTGTACTTAAGGGAGATGTGATTCCAATCCTTCCCATAGTTTCAAAACCATGTTGTATGATTTCCAAAAAATTGTCTTTTTTGGTGGATCACCTCAAAAATTTAATTGAGTTGTATTCTAATTTATTGAAATCATTTTTTTTTTTGATCATTTGGGTTTGGTCTCTGATGCTGATCTTTTAAGCAAATGGTTTGTGAATGGCCACTCACAACTCCAAATTTTGTTTTGAGCATCTGCTTGCAACTGATCCAGTCCCAAGCGGATGTTCATGACTGCAACAGGTTTCAAGCCACCATTTGCAACCCTAATTATGTCATGTGATCCTTTTTAGATTGTGAAGGGGGTTGCAAGGATGAAAATTTAACATTTGCCTTATTTGAAATGTTTTTGGAAAATTCATTTGACATTGGATTGGAAAGAATAATTTCAATTATTTTGGAATGAGGAGGATCAGGGGAGTTGGAATTTTTGGGGAATTTGTTTTTGTAGTTGTGAATTTATTTGCAAGCAATTTGTGGTGAGGAAAAGCTTGAGGGTAGCTGTGGTAGTGAGGAGGATGAGGGGAGTTGAGATGAGTTTTGTGTTGATGGTAAAGATCAGGATGATAAGTGGTGGTTAGAATGAATAATAACCTATATGTATTCAATTGAAGAATAAAGCTTGACTTGGCAGGGAGAACAGTCTTAAAGGATGTGGTCATGGAAGATTGATTCCTGGTTTTAGAGAGGACAGGGTGGTGATAATTTACAGAACCAGTGGATTGGATGATGGGTGGAGAGGGATAAAGTTACCTTGTTGAGCTCATTGATAGCATGGGGTGGATTTGGTGGGGGAGAAATTTGGTGGGATAGATGTGATAGATTATGGGTAGGATGTGTTTGAATTGAGGTGGATGGTTGATGAGGAGCAGGTGGTTCTGGGTCAAGGCCAACACAAGGATTGGGGCTTTTCAAATAATTTACACCATTCCGCGCACTCATCCGCACTCCGCTCAACTGTCACAATTTTCCTTTACATTTCACTCCTATTTCATCTTTTTCTTTCTTTTTCCTAAGTCTATCTTGGAGAGTGAGAAGAGGACGGAAGGTCCTCCAATAACAAAAAGATCATCCAATCAACCTCTTTCAATAAAACAATTGATCAACTCACCATCAAACTATCCACTACCAACCCCAATCATTCTCACTTTGAAAACTCTTAACTTCAACTTTTAGTTATTAACTCTTTTCTTTCTCTTATCTTTTTTTTCTTTTCTCTCCGTTTCTTATCTTTTTCTCAAAAATCTTTATCCGTCAAACAAAATGTCAACTCTTCTGTATCTAGTTCATCAATGACCTGACTGGTAAGACTGTCGCCCATCACCGTTGTGTCTATACTCTCAAATCTAATCTTTGATGTCTCCTTCTTCTAAAAGAACCTCTCTATCTTTTCTCAACTTTCATTCCTTTATGCCATCAAACATCTCCAACTTAGTCATTTTCAAACGTCAATTCTAAACCTGTTGTCAGATTTTGGTTTTCTTTATTGATCTCTTTGTCTTCAAAAGTTCTTTGTTTTATTTCCAACTGATATCAATAATGGCGTAGCCCTCTTTGTTCTTAAACCATTTAATTTATTCCAGCAACTCAACACTGTTAAAAGCCAAACATCCATCCGACTAATCTAATTGAATCTATCTATGGAGGGATCTAGCAACAATGGTTTTTAAAAAATCATTCTTAAAGCCGCGCTTGAAGCCATACCTATTCTTTTGGATGAAAACTATTCTATATGGAAGGACAAGATCACAGTGCTTCTGGAACTTAAAGGATTCAAGGAGGCCCTAGAGGATGATTCTAAAAATCTCAACTCTAACAACGACATGGAAACCCGAGTAATCCTCCTTTCTTTCATCAGTTCTTTCACTCATAACAATGTGGTCAACCCGGCAAATATCTCCTTGGCTAGGCTTCTCTGGAAAACTATCAAAGAACGTTTTGCTTCCTCCCAAACCGCAAATCAAGCCCCAATCTTTAACAAATTTCTTTACCAACAATTCAAACCCAAATCCATCAATCTTTTCATCACAGAAACCAAGATCTCCTTGAAGAAAATGGTAGATCTGGGAATCAACCTTCCAGCTGACATCCTCTCCTATCTCATTCTCTTTAAATTTCCTCCTTTTCTTCACTCTCTCCGTCAACAGATCATGCATTTGGAAAAGATAGTCACTATGGATCTTGTGCTTAATCATCTTTTCCAACTAGACAATGAAACCAAGGCTAAATCAAAAGAAACAAAAATCAGCAATAAAGCACTTACTTCATCTTGACCTTCCAAGAAGCTGGTTCCTAGAGAACTTAGATGAAAGAAAGGATACCACAATCCCCAATCTCCTGATCACTCCGCTGACAAATGTTGGAATCTTCACAAGCATCTGGCGCCCAATTGGTGGAAGAAATACCAAGCAAACTGGCAAGCTCAACTTAATTTCAACCCTAAAACAAAAGAATTTTCTCACTACATAGCTCTTCTTACTACTTGGGTTCAAGAAATAAATCCGCTCAATTGAATCATTCTTGACTCTGGTGCTTCCTGCCATATGTTCAACTTGCTGGATTTCTTTAGTTATCTTGAAGAATGTGCTGGAAATGACTTCATAAACACTGGAAAAGAAAACGCTAAGCTTTCTATCAAAGGAAAAGGAAATGTACAACCTCAGTTGGAAAAAATCCGTATTTACACCCACTAACTGCTCATTTTTTCCCAACCTTGTAGTAAATTTAATCAGTCCTGGAGAATCAATCTCTTCAAACAATTATTGCTGTCCTCCTTTTGCAATCAATTTTCTCTCATGTCCCACTTGAAACCAGACTTCTCAGGATTCATCCGAGAAAATCTTTTTATTCTTGATCCTCCTTCACGCATAGAAAATAACAACAAATTTTGTCATCTTTTGCTTAAGGAACCAAATCTTGATCAAATCAATCATCTTCACCAATCTTTTGGACATGCCAGTCCCTATTGTCTCAAAAACCTTATTCCTTCTATCCAAATTTCCAATGTGAGGACTGTGTGTTCTCTAAAATCACCAAATCATCTTTCAAGAATTCTTCAAATCCCTCTTCAAAACCTTTCAAACAACTTCATCTAGATTTAATTGGTCCTATTTCTCCATCTGGGAGAAACAATATGAATTACATACTGTCCGTTATAGATAATCATTTGGGGTATATCTCTGCCATCCCTCTTCAGTATAAATCAGACGCGTGCCAACAAATCAAAACGATTCTCAACCACAAAAACCAAAAACAAAACGGATACCCTGCAACAATTTGCACTGATGGCGGTGGCAAATTCACCTCATCCAAACTCAAGGACTTCTTCAAGACCAATTCTATCCAGCATCTTATCTCTGAACCATACGATCAAAAACATAACGGAAAAATTGAATAAGCTAACAGAACTATTACTGAATCCATTTGTGCTACTCTTCAAAGCTCTAAGCTTCCTCTTGATCTTTGGGCAAAATTTGCTAATTCAGCTTTTCTTGCCTTAAACCAAATTCCTAAATGTCCCAACTTCCCTTCTCCATGTCAGATATTTTCTGGGAAATCACTCCCTACCAATTATTTTTACTCAA
The DNA here is from genome assembly GCA_025617555.3 of Puccinia polysora. Classification (NCBI taxonomy): domain Eukaryota; kingdom Fungi; phylum Basidiomycota; class Pucciniomycetes; order Pucciniales; family Pucciniaceae; genus Puccinia; species Puccinia polysora. The sequence continues at coordinate 23,950,577 of CM062622.1, forward strand.
TAGGGTCTAAGGTTGTATATCTCAATTACAAAGTCAATTGCGGCAAAAAGTTCAAAGATCAAGGACTCCCTGGTACCCTTGTGGGTTAAAACCCCAACTATCTTTCTTATTGTATTTTAAAACCTGAAAACTCCATTATCTCATCCAAAAATTTTAAAATTCTCAAAAACAACAATCTTTTGCAGTATCCCTCTCTTTCAAAACCTACTGAAGACTCACAGCATCTTAAAATTGATTACAACCCGCCTATTCACTCTAATGAAAATTCTCCCATCATTCCTTCAGTCAATGATTACTCCACCAATTCACCAACTGAAGACCAACTATCTCCTTCCGCTCCTACTCCTGATTTTCCTGACACTCCGTCAGTTAACTCAGAATCCAACTTTTCTGAATAGCTTGCGCAACAACTTGTACCTGTATATACTCTTCAAGACAGATCAACTTTAAATCCACCTCAACAATATGGCTATCATCATTATTACGTTCCCAAATCCTACAAACAGGCAAAAAGATGCTCCAACTCTCTCAAGTGGGACAACTCCATGGATATTGAGCTCAACGGTATCAAATCTCATGAAGTATGGGAGGATTATGATGGTCCAGAACCAGAAAATCTGCTCAATACTACTTGGGTATATTGTTTGAAGGATAACTGCCACGGAGATCCACCTGTCTACAAAAGTTGACTATGTGTTCAAGGGTTCAATCAAATTTATGGATTGGACTATCAATATACTTTTTCTCCCACCGGAAAAGCCTCCTCTCACGTATTTCCCTTTTGTTTGGTCTTTGTTATTCTCTTCCTATTACTTAATTTGATGTTAAAAGTGCTTTTCTCCACGCACCCTTAACTGATAAAGGAATCATGAAAAGACCCAAAGGCTCAAAAAGAAAATCAGAATTTCTTATTCTTTGAAATCTCTTTATGGCTTAAAGCAAGCTCCCGCCAATCGGTTCAACACCCTCACTTCATGGAACCGCAAACAAGGATTCCACAAATCCATATCTGATCCCTGCTTATACATCCATTCTAGCTCCAATTCTGTTCTTTTCTTTCATGTAGATGATCTTATCCTTGTTGGACTCAGCAATAACTTTCAGGAAGAATTCTTAAAACAATTTCCTAAGTCAAGTCACCACAATCCCAACACTATTCTTGGAATGAAATACAAACAACACAATAATAGAATTTTGCTCTCACAACCTAAACACATCAAACACGGTTTGGAAAAACTGAAAATGATGGATTGCAAGCCCTCTTCTGTTCCCTTAACTGCCAATGTCAATTTGACTCCGGCCTCCAATGAAGAACATGAAGAATTTAAAGCCCTAAACATCAACTACAGATATGCCATCTTTCTAATTGACTATATTGCTTGCCTAACCTGTCTGGAACTCAGTTTTGCAGTTTCTAGTCTTGCTAGATTCTGGGAGAAACCTGGGATTTGTTACTGGAGAGAGGTAAAACAATTCTGGAAATATCTTAAAGCAACAAAAGATTTGAAACTTGTGCTGCAAGTACACAATTCCAACACTCAGTTCCAATGTTACAGCAATGCAACCTGGAGTGACAATACAGAAACTAGACGTTCTCAATCTGGGCATCTTTCTCTCCTTGTCAATTCACTCATCTCTTGGAGCAGCTACAGACATCAAAACGTCCCACATTCAACAACAGAAGCAGAACTCAATCCACTAGTTGATTCCTTTCTTGAAGCCATATGGATGAGAGATCTTGTGGCCAAACTCTGGAAAAAAGAAATAGAACCAAGTCGCCACTTTATTGATAAAAAAGTTCTTGATGACAAGCTAAAAAAGTTTGGATACAACTCCAAAACTCATCACATTGACATCAAAACAAAAGCGCTTTGTGAAGAACTCAAACTGAGAAATCTTTCCATTGACTTAATACCAGTTCCTGAAATGAAGGCCAACGGACTCACTATGGCCCTATCTCTTCCCTCTCTTTCCTTACTTCTTCAATTAATCAATCCTTCTTTTAATTGTTCAATCTTACCAGTCACTGGGGGTGTCAAATAATTTACACCATTCCGCACACTCATCCGCACTCCGCTTGACTGTCACAATTTTCCTTTAAATTTCACTCCTATTTCATATTTTTCTTTCTTTTTCCTAAGTCTATCTTGGGGAGTGAGAAGAGGGCGGAAGGTCCTCCAATAACAAAAAGATCATCCAATCAACCTCTTTCAATATAACCATTGATCAACTCAGCATCAAACTATCAACTACCAACCCCAATCATTCTCACTTTGACAACTCTTAACTTCAACTTTTACTTATTAACTCTTTTCTTTCTCTTATCTTTTTTTTCTTTTCTCTCCGTTTCTTATCTTTTTCTCAAACATATTTATCCGTCAAACCAAATGTCAACTCTTCCGTACCTAGTTCATCAATAACCTGACTGGTAAGACTGTCGCCAATCACTGTTGTGTCTATACTCTCAAATCTAATCTTCGACGTCTCCTTCTTCTAAAAGAACCTCTCTATCTTTTTCTCAACTTTCTTTCCTTTATTCCATCAAACATCTACAACTTAGGCTTTTTCAAACGTCAAGTCTAAACCTGTTGTCAGATGTTGGTTTTCTTTATTGATCTCTTTGTCTTCAAAAGTTCTTTCTTTGATTTCCAACTGATATCAATAATGGTTTAGCCCTCTTTGTTCTTAAACCATTTATTTTATTTCAGCAATTCAACAGGGCCGTAGTTTTATTTTGGTGGCAGTGGAGGCATCATGCTTCAAGCTTAAGGGTTATTGTATTCTTCACTTTGACATATCCTTTCCTCATTACCATCTACCTCAGTCCATAAGTGTGACACAAACAAAGCACAACATCAATGGTGCCTTCCGCTTACCTCCTCTGGCTAGTGTAAAAACTTTCCAATCTTGGAAGCTGACTTAGTATATAATTGCAAATCTTGCAGTTAACTCCACTACAGTTGACCATTCATTTGAGCTTTGCTCTTCTACCCTGTGTATCATCAACCCTGGGACTTCCTTTGTCATTCATGCACTCAGAATAGTTCACAAAAATGCCTCAATATCCAAACCAGTTATATAGTTTACAAATGGACTAGTCCCTTAACCTGCATAAACTACATCTTTGCATTTGAATTATTTCACATTTCATTCCTTCCTGCCCCATACTTTATTTCCTTGTATGCTCAAATTCTATTTTCTTGCACCTACACTACAACCTTGGAAACAACTTTACTGTTATTTCATTTACCATTCTGTACATGTCATTCATTGCTTCATTACCTCCTAGCTGTAGCCAGCCATATATGAGGTTGTATCTAGTCACCTTTTGATTACCTTATAAAGGCTGAGTTGCCTGCCTGAAGATTTTCTCCTCAGTTATTTATTTTCATATGTTCTTGAATCTTGCTAAATCCAGGCATCAAATTGGGCTTGCCTTTGGTTTCCTTTCAATTGGAACATTTCTCCCCTCTTTCTGTTTGTTGAGTCACCTCATCATAAGTTCACACTTTGCAGTTAGCCTTGCTACCTTGCACTTTCCCTTGCTACCAGTCTCTTCCTTTGCGCTCACAATCATCTAATATTTTAAAGTAGGTGGGGTGGTTGTGTGACAGGAGGCTCAGAGGACAAACTCAATATTTTTGGGATTTTACCAGTGTGGTGCTCCAAACCTGTCCTATAGCCATCAAACTCACTTTCATATCATACCAACAATTAAAACCCTCAAACCAACCTCAGAAATGGATTCTAAATCAAAACTAACCTATAGTCACTCAGCCAAAGTACTCCCCTATCCCTCATGGATTAGATAACACAGCCCAAGAAACCTTCAACTGTGGCAAACTCATACTCAAACAGGTGTCACAGCTCTGTGGAAGACATACAGGCATACCTTGGGAACCCTCAATTACATACTGGGGAGAGCTTAAACTCAACACCAGAACCATTACAGATCCTTTCACCTCATCCAGAATGCAAAAATAAACATACAAGAGTCAGTGAAACTAGTTCAGATCCTGTCAACTCATCCAGAACCAAAAAAACATGCATAAAATACACATAAAGTAATCTGTGTAGAAGTTTACAGGAACCACATATGCAGGAGGAAGTGAAATCAGTCTCAACCAGAACCAAACAAACCACCAGTACAGCCTCACCCCAGTACTGAAAATCAATATATGCAAGCAGGATCATGTAGAACCAAACAAACCACCAATAAAACTCAACCCAGATCTACACAGAAATATACGCAGGCATAAACAATTATACCAAACAATCTACCAGTACCAACTCAAAAATGAATTACACAGCAATGTATGCAGTCAGGATCATGTGGCACAACACAAACCACCAGTACAACCCAACCCAGTACTACACAGAAATACATGCAGTCAGGATCATGGGATACCAAAAAAACCATCAGCACACTCAGTACCAAAAAAGTAATCAGTAACAAACCATCTAATCAGAAATACACAGCAACTTATGCAAGGAAGTGCATGCATGAAACCCCTGTAAAACCATTTTCCAACCAGCAGAAATGCCTCATGTAACTGTAAAACCATTTTCTAACCAGCAGAAATGTGTCATGTACCTGTATCTCACTGTTTCTCACCACAACAGGCAGAACCCTCAGGGGCAGCCTTGAGCACCCCCTGAGGCACAATTTGTCTATTTACTGAGGGCCTCTCTGCCATATCCAAGTTGTATCCTCATCAAAATCATCATTCCATAATCCAACCATCCAGTCACCAGATCATCTGTGGTACCTACCCAGATAAATATTATAAGTGAACCTATTATAAAGGAACAGGCAATCATAAAGCAGATTATAAACCATATTTGACCAATTTAACCATCCCATAAGGTTCTTGAATAAGGGTTCTTCTGTGACAAAAATATTCAGCACCAAATTAAAGAAGAACCACTCATCACTAAATAAAGAACCCTTAACAAGAAAGAGAGAACAACATAAAGCAACTACCAACATCTCCTCTACCCATACCCTTGTGGTTAAACCCATCCTTGGTCTCCTCCTGAAGAATTCCTTTGATAAACCCTTGAACCCTTTAAAATTGGATTATTGGTTAAGATCACATAAACCTGATCAACCACTAAACAATAATCCAAAAAATCTGGTCCATTCTTCAACAATACTACAAACAGCAAGTTATTAATTAATGTGGGTCTGATATGATACCTATTTTAAGTCTCAAAGAAACTAGCCATTATTTTAAATAGGTAATTTTGCAGACTTACTAAAGTACTGGAATTGCAGTAAATTCAAGATCACCCTTAGTTTTACTAATAATTTAAAGGAGGAGAAGTAATAATAAAGTCCCCTTCAAGGGCTTCCAGCAAGCTATTTTCTAAATTATTCATATTATCCCACAGGAGTATCTTTACCAGGGGCAGAAATTGATGATAAATATGGTGCCAAATAAAACAACTGGGCATAATTTTTTTTCTTTTTATTTTCTTTTTTCTTTGAACCAGTCTCAAAATATGAATCATGTATCAAAGTAAGCTAGGGTTAGAAATAGGATCATCTTTTTCATAATAAAATATGAATTATGAGATTGAAAAGAATGGAAGAGGGATTATCAGGAATATCATCTTGAAATAACTCATCCCATTCATCTTTGATTTATGTCAATAAATTTGAAAAATGAAACAAAAGATGATCCAGTTGATAAATATCTTCATTCCCTTAAAATTATGGAGATTTTCCTCCATTTTCCTTAAGCTGGTCCATATCCCTTTTGGAAATCCTAAAGAATTGTATATTAGGACTCTTTTTTGGGCTAGATAGTATTTCAAATCTTGATAATTAAAAGAAAACTTCTGGTATTCTTGAACTTTGAATCTTCCACTGGGATGAGAATAGTATTCCAGGATGTATTTACATTTTCAAAAATCAAGGCAAGGCTCTTTAATAATCCACATCCAAGTTAAAGAGTATCACTTTTAGAATGAGCCTGGAAGACCAACATGGAGAGAAGTAGTTTTTTTTTATCACAAACAGTTTGGAAAGAGAAGGAGTATCTTATTGAAAAAAAAGAGGTATGTTTGGTCAGTTTCTTATAAGAAAAATTGATAATGAAATAATTTATTTTATTTTCTTCCAATAAAAATAATAATTGCCATCAATTTTTTGTTTTTTACTCATAAGAATGGTTCTTCCATCCAGAAAGAAAATAAAACCTGAGAGTAATTCTATTTCCATGAACTGAGATGTCTCATTCTGTTTTTCATGATTTGAAAAGCCAACGGCAAAGCATAAAAATCCTGCAATTGCAGTGATGAATCTTTGGTTATGTGAGTTTTTATAATGGGTAGAAAATATTTTCAAACAATTCACATCTTCTAAATTCCAATTCAAGCACCATCAATACAGAGAAAGTTCAATTTTTATAACAGGATTGAAAATATTAATCTCAGATTATATCTGAAAGGGATGATGTTTTTCAATCATCTCCAAAGTTTTCATGAATGATGCAAAAGAATTTAAATAAATTTTCTGGAAGATAAATGGGGGAGGAGATGGATCTTTTTCCTTTCATAAATAGTACGGTGCACCATCTTGACACTGTGGATCATATTTATTTTAGAGAACTCAAGAATTAGCAGTTGGCTTCCCAATCTGATTCTCAATCAGAGTCAAATAGCAACAAGATTTCAGTAACTTTAATTTTCTTTTCCACTATGTTTCTGCAGGTTGGTTTGGACATTATTGGATGGAAGTTTTCTATAAGTGTTTTTCACGTTTTTTATTTGAAGGGATGAGGTGTATGGAGTGATTTATTGATTGATTGATTATCTATTTTATATATATTGATGATGTAGAGGTATGGATGGTTTTATTTTTAATTTTTATGGATGCTGATTCAATAATTGTAAAGTATTTTTTTTAACATGAAATTTCTACAAAGATTTCCATTTTGAAAAAAAAGCCAAGGTGCATTTGTATTTCAGTCACCCATCATTTTTGATGAACAGGTTTTTAAAAAAAAATCCATATTTTCTAACTCTTATAAACCCCACTTTGTGTACCTCCAACTAGGGGAAATTTGAAAAAGAATACATATTGATGATGAAATTGAAAACTTGGAAATCTGATACACCTGTGAGATGTAAACCAAATCTGAAGAATTGTTAATTTTTCATTCAACTAAAAGAATAGATTTCAGAAATCAAATTTAAAATGAAAATTAAAATCAAGAATAACATGGCTGCAACGCGAGTTCACCTAAAAGCAAGACTTGGCAGATAGCCAGCAACAGTAAAGTAAAATTTATATAAATAGACAACTTGATCCCTCCTTCAACAGTCCTATAGTTCCTCGCTACGTTGTATGAGATGTGTCAGTAAGGAAGAGCATGAACAGGACAAGAAAGAAATAAAGTAAACCTGTACCAGATGAGATATAAGGAACCGTATTGTTCCAGTTTGACTTGTAGATGATAATATTTTGATGTTGGTGTTTGATCTTGAGTCTTTGACTGAGGTAGCTATGATCCTTCAGAAGGCTGGTGATGAAAAAACTTGTGATTGCGTTGGGAACGGTTGATAAAGTTGTGCAGTCTGCTGAATTTGAAGTATCTTCACTCTTAGGTTAAAAAAATGAGCGCGCGCATGAATGGTTTAAACTTGATTAATCCTGATAATTCAAAACTCCCCCATAATTACGTTCTTCAGAGGCGAAATTACTGATTATATCCAGGGCCTTCAAAGATCTGATTAAGATTGGATTGCTAACAGGTTTTGTAAAAAAGTCCGCAAGCATGTGTTCAGTTTTGACGCAGGTTAAGCAAATGTGTTTGAGCTTGATCTCTTGTCTAATAAAGTGATATTTAATTGACATGTGCTTTGTTCTAAAGTTGGAATGATTTGCAGTGTTTTGATCCAGATTTATTGTGCTCTGATTGTCTTCAAAAATTTTGGTTGTATTTTTGAACGTGATATTAAGAGCTTGTTTAAGGATGATTTTCAGCCACATAATTTCTTTGACCAAGTCAGGTAGATCTTGATACTCAGCTTGTGAAGAAGAGCAGGCAACAGTTGACTGTTTCTTTGATTTCCAAGAAATTAAGTTTCCGTTCCTTTTCACAATGTAGCCCAAAATTGACCTTCTAGAGTTTTCACAACTACCCCAATCCGCGTCAGAATAGCCAATCAGTGATTGTGATTCTTTGTTTTTGTAGATTGTAAGGGAGTGATTAAGAGTTCCCTTTAGGTACTTTAAAACGTGTAGGCATGCATTCCAGTGTTTGATTCCTGGCTTATTTAGGAATTGGGATAAGGCTCCTACTGCAAATGAAAGGTCAGGTCTTGTTGTGCATCTCAGATAATTTAGTGCGCCAATGACTGCTTGATAATTCATGTCTAAATTGTTGAATTCATGAATTTCATCGTTGGTGGCAGCTGTGAGTTTCAAGTTAGGTTTCATGGGCGTTTTGAGGGGCGGTAAATTATCAATTTTTGCTCTTTCTAAAAGCTGCTTAACATAATGGCACTGAGACAATTTAACTGAGGATTCGGATTGATTGAATTCCATTCCTAGAAGAAGTTTGGCTGGACCTAGGTCCTTAAAATCAAATCTTTTCTTCCTTTCTTTGATGAAAATTTCAGGTTTGAGACTGAATATTGCGATGTTGTCCACATGTATGTAGAGATAAGTTCCCTTCCTTCAGAGTAGGCAAGGCTCTGCATTGCATTTTCCGAAGCCTATAGAGAAAATATATTTGGTTAAGGTTTCATGCCAAGCCAAAGGAGCTTGTTTCAAACCGTAAATTGCCTTGTCCAACTTGAGAATTTCTCCTGGACAATCAATTCCTTCAGGGGAGAAAATTGAGACATCCTCATCGAGCGGAGCATTTAAAAATGCCAATTTGATGCCAATTTGATGAAATTTCAAATTGTGTGTTAATGCAAAAGAAATCATCATTCTTAGTGAAGATAGCTTTCCAGTGGGAGCGTTGGTACTGTAATAATTGAATCCTTCCTTTTGATTGAAACCTTGAACACAGAGTCTGGCCTTTTGTTCCAGAACATTACCTGAGGCATCTCTCTTAGTTTGAAAGACCCAGGTGCACTTCAAGGGCTTAGAACTTGGTGAATTCTTTCTTTGAAACCAGACTTTGTATTTGATTAAACCATTGAGTTATTTCTTTATTGCTCTCTTCCAATACTCTTTGTATATGCTGTTCATAGCTTCTTTGTAGGTTTTAGGATCTCTTTTTTTTTCTCTGATCTCACTCAGCAAGGCTATAGGCATGCCTCTTTGATTTTAATTGAGAATGTAATTAGTTGAGAATTCGGCGCTAATCAATTTTGACGGATTTGTTGATGGTTGATTTACAATATCTGGAGATATCTCAACATTCGGCTCTGGATTGACAGAAGTAGATTGATTAGCTTGAGACTTCTCGGGCTCTTTGTTTTGTGAAAAGGGATCAACCACTGTTTCTGCCTTTATCCCCGAAAAACTGGTCTTGAAAAATGTAACATTTTGACTTGCAATAATTTTTTGGGTGTTTAAATTCACTAGTTTATAGGTTGAAAAATAGTTCAGAAACCAAATGAGGATACATTTCTCACCAGTAGGATTGAGCTTGTTATTGCGTATTTGACTTGGAATCAAGCAATAAGCTTCGCATCCAAATGGTCTGAGGATGTTGAAGTTGGGCATACGTTGAAACCGTCTGAAGTAGGGGATTTCAAAATTTTGAGTACTTGAAGGTAAGATGCTGCTCAAGTTGCAAGCGGTTTGTATGGCTTCAGCCCAGTAGCAGTGGGACAGCTTGGATTGATTGAGCATACATCTTGCTTTTACTAGAAGTATCTGATTTGATCTCTTGGCAAGACCATTATTTTCTGGCGTGTAGGCTGGGGAAAAAGAATGTGAAATTCCTTGGTCTGAGGTCCAAGCTTGAAATTCAGAGTTTTTGAACTCACCGCCATTATTGGATACAATAGCTTTAATTTTGAGTCCAATTTGATTCTCTGCCCATCTTTGGAACTCTTTCAGGTTGTGGAGAGTGTCAGAATTAGAGCTCAGGAATTTCACTACTTTGTAGCCAGAAAATTGGTCTATTATGTTAAGGACATAAATAGATCCGCTCAAAGATTTAACAGGAAAAGGTCCCATTAAGTCGATGTGGATGGCCTCCAATCTTTCTGAAACTGGTGTGAAGTGACCTTGGAATGGCTTCTTCTTCATTTTACTCTTGAGGCAGATTTCACATTTTCTTGTACTGACTTTAGGGAAGATCTTATTTAGAAGTCTCTCACTTGGATTTCCCAATCTATCGTGCCAGTTTGGTTGCGCTGTAGTGGAATACAAGTAAATGGGAGCTTTCATTGCTTTGATAGAGGCATTGTTGAGTACAAGTAAATGATTGATATTCAGGGAAGAAATAGATAACATCCCATCAATTGTAATCTGTATCTAATTTTATGTTTTCTTCATAGTCATATTTTCATTTAAGAGTTGTTCCCCAGATATTAAGGTTTGGCTGAGGTTGGGTACACAGAGGACATTCTTTAAGAGAAGTTGCTCTCCGGCCGTGTTGACAAGGTAGGAGGATCCAATGAGGAAAGCTTTTAACCAACTTTCCTTGTTTCCAGTGTCAACAGGAATGTTGACTTTCTTTGTATTGAAAAGAAGTTTGGAATCACTCACCATATGGTGTGACGTGCTGGTGTCAAGTACTGGTGCTTTGGAGAGAAGATAAGTGGAGCTGAAACACGCTTTGGCTGTGGCTTCTGAAAAGTCTGATGCATCATTGATTAATTCTGCTTGGTTAGCTTGGGCTCTATTGCTGTCTCTTGTGTTAGACAATTCAGGGTGCAATTGGTGGCATAGATCTTGTGGATGCCAAGGGTTTGGATTATGCTGACCATTTTCGCATTTGCAGTCAGAGTCCGGCTTAGATTTTTGTGTTGGTTTCACCCTTTGCTTTCTTTTCTTTTCAGTATTTTTAAACAAGTCCATTGCTTCTTCCTTCTCAGTCTTTTCTTGACTGTATGACTTTTTAGAATCTTTCCTCAAATTGTCCAAGTACACCATTTCTTGGAGTTTTTCCAGTGTAGCGTCAGAATGAGCAACCAGGTGTTCATTCATATTAATGTTGTTGACTACATTCCAGAGATCCTTTGAGAGTTTAGCAAGTATTGAGTAGCAAATTAAATTGTTGGGAACCCCAAGTTTTACAATGGCTATCTCATTGAGCATTTTGGTGCATTCTGAGATGTATTCCTTTAGATTTCCATTGAACTCGTACCTCGTGAACTTCAGCCAAACTTGACCCTTGTTGTTGAAAGATTGTCAGGCATAAAGTGCCACAATCTTGGTCCATATGGCATGAGGATTTTCCTCATTTTCAGGCGTGATGATTGAATCAAAGGCATTGTCTCCAAGATAATTCATTAGGGTGTCCATTGCTTCATTCCTCTTTTTAGTTGCGTTTGTAAGTGCTGCGCCAGTAAGACCTGAGATATCTTGAGATTGAAAGATGCACAATTCAAGGATTCCTTTTGCTCAAAGGTGGGCCTTCATTCTCATTGGCCATTGTGGGAAGTTGTGATTGTTCAATTTTGGGATATTAAGGCTTGACAATTTGTCTTTGGCCGTCTCTGCCATCTTGCTTTTTTAGTTCAATTTATTGCAATTGGTTAGCCCTTTGACTGTTAATCTGTTAATTTTTCATTCAACTAAAAGAAAAAATTTCAGAAATTGAATTGAAAATAAAAATAAAAATCAAGAATAACATGGATGCAACGCGAGTTCACCTAAAAGCAAGACTTGGCAGATAGCCAGCAACAGTAAAGTAAAATTTATATAAATAGACAACTTGATCCCTCGTTCAACAGTCCTATAGTTCCTTGCTACGTTGTATGAGATGTGTCAGTAAGGAAGAGCATGAACAGGACAAGAAAGAAATAAAGTAAACCTGTACCAGATGAGATATAAGGAACCGTATTGTTCCAGTTTGACTTGTAGATGATAATATTTTGATGTTGGTGTTTGATCTTGAGTCTTTGACTGAGGTAGCTATGCTCCTTCAGAAGGCTGGTGAGGAAACAACTTGTGATTGCATTGGGAACGGTTGATAAAGTCGTGCAGTCTTCTGAATTTGAAGTATCTTCACTCTTAGGTTAAAAAATGAGCGCGCGCATGAATGGTTTGAACTTGATTAAGCCTGATAATTCAACAAGAATAAGCATTTTGAATCCAAATTTTATTTTCTGAATTTTTCACGGGTAACATTCAAAAAAAGAGCAAATAACCTGCATGTTCCCCAGAATTATTCTTTATGGTATAAATTAATCTTCAGATGATGAAAAATGAAATATTGGTATAAATGGTAGATCAACCACAGAAGCTGTAGGATCATGGATCCAAATAATTTATCAAAAATTTGAATTGAAGGCTTAAATTAAGAAAATTATTAATCAGTTTACATCCTAGAAGATTTTGTGGCATGAAATCTTAATAATTGGTGAACCAAATATGTCTTTATTATATTTAGTTTTGTGGATGTTTCCATTCAAGAAAAATCCAAATTAGAAGCAATGGATTTAAACAAAATGTAACAAGATGAAGGATAGATTCCACTTTGAGATTCTTTGTGGGAATAAATCCATTCAAAAAATTCTAGGATTTGAAACCCTTTCACCACAAAAAATGCAATTCCACTTGCTAGAAAGTGCCATCAAGGAATTCTGGTTGAAGCTCTCTCCAATCTCTGGTTGAAGTGATTTCAATGCTCTAAAAATTTTTTGGTACACAGTCACTGTGCATTAAAGCTTGGATAAATCTTCACCTGAGCTTGGCCAGAGCTTGGTCATACATTTGGCACTTGCTTGCAAGTGAAATTCAGATTTATAGGGTGTATCATTGTTAAAATGATGAATTTGGATCCAATTTTGGAGGCTTCAGGCGCTATAATAAATGGGAAAATAAATCAAGATAAATAAATAGAGATATCTTTATTTTTAATCAAGCTCAATCATATAAATAAAATTAGTAACTCCCAAAAGTGAATGTACACCACTTCATCTATCATTTAAAAGGATAATTAAAGTAAAAATGAACCAGCATTAATCCCAAAATACAGTAGAAATAAATAAATAAATCAAGACACTTGTTAGAAAATATAAAACCATTAAAAAAATATTATAAAAAAATCAAAACATGGGTGGATTAAATGGGCTTTTATTGAGTCAGAGCTAATATCATCTAAGCTTACCGCAAATTTTCTGAGATTGTTGGAAGTTCCTTTCCTGAAAATTCCATTGTACCAATAGGCATCATTTCTGCATTGGATCCCTTATTCTGCAATTGTTTAAATTAATTATTCCAATTTCTTTCCAAAGATTTGTACTTGTTTATTATAACTTGGAAATCTAATTTTACAAGATAAATTAATTTTGGAACTACTTAATTTAAGAAATAAAAACTACAGTTAATCATGAAATATCCCTAAATAAATGAAGATTGTGATGAAAAAGATATTGAAATTCAACAAAGTTGTAATGATATGTTACCTTCTGATATTATTGTATAATATCCTTTGCCTACAGTTCCATTCAATTCCTCTTGAATTTTTAAAAAAAAAACAGTAATAAAAAAGATAGCTAATCCTACTTCCCTCCTCCCTGATCCAATTTACAGTGTGGAGACAAATGTATTGGGACTGATTGAAAAAAATCAGCCATTTTACTTCCAATTAATTGTTTCAAGAACAATCTGATACTACTAAAAAAAATTTCAGTTTCTCAAATTTATTTTTTAAGATTATTCAAAATTTTATATTTAATAGAAACAAAATAACAAGCTAAAATCAAAATTGATTTGAAATTCATGAAAAAAGAGTCAATAATTGAAAATACTTGAAAAACATGCCATATACCAAAAAAAAGTTTGTTACTGAAAATCTTGATTCTCATTGATCATTTTTTGAGAAACAGGAAAGTATTGCATAAAAATGAAGACCATATTATTTGATTGTATTAATCACAATTGATTAATTTTAAGCTTTCTGATAGAAGTGTCAAAAAAAACAAAGTGGACAGATGAGCTAGGAATATTTGGATTAATCAGAAATTCCCCCATAGGCTCTTTTAGTTACAAATATTCATATAAACTATCCCAATTCTTTCAGCTGGTTATTATTCCAAAGCCAGCGGTCAAATGACCACAAATAAAATTAAGGGTGATCTTGAATTCATGGCTCCAACTGTGTGGTAGTTGTGTAGGGCCCTACACGGCTCAAATGAGCCATGGGGGCCCAAAGATGACTAAAAAGGGCCATTTCAAACATGCACAACCCCCGGGGGGTTGTGTAGGAGCCGTAGAACCCCCGGAGACGGCTCAAATGAGCCGTCTACCCCCATACATGGCTCATATTGGCGGTGTTTGGGGGTTTACAACCCCCCAGAAGCCTTGCCAGAATTTTGGGCACCCCTTGGACCACACTTGGGTTCTGTCAACCCAAATTTGGGATTAAAACAGACTTTAAAATCTGCAAAAAAAATTCTTTCTCAACTCAAAAGTGAGCAAACTTTGTTTAATCAATTGAAAGTTGGATTGAATACTGAAGTATACCATTGCATTTTTTTGCATGGGAACAGTGGCAAGCCCTCCTTCTTCTTACATGGCTGCGTGGAAGGTCTGCATTGATAGTGCAATCAAAAAAGCTTTGAAAAAAGAAAAAAAAGAATTATGGTAATGAAACATTGGAAGCCCCAATGGCATCCTCATCAAGGGTGAAAATTGAGGAAAAAAATGTTTCAAAGTGGGATTTGACCTCTGGTCATGAGTAAAATTTTATGTTACTGGTCTTTGCCAGATTTAATTTGATTGAAACTGATGGAGTGCATGCCATCAATATAACTATGTAACCATGACAGATCCACTTGAACCACCTCCTGTGAGGGCTTTTCCTGCCAGGGAAGAGGCACACAACTATTGTCAAACATGGGCAATGAAGCATAATTACGCTTTGACAGTTTTCAACTCAAAGAATGACCAATATGTGGATTTAGCCTGTGATAGACATGTTTCCTATTCAGGAAGTCTTCTTACCAAATGGTCTAGACAAACTCACACAAGCAAGATTGGGTTCAAGTTTTTAATACATGCAAGTTGCACAAAGGCAGACCCCTTATGGCGCCTCTCCTACAAAGAAAACCAACATAACCATTGACCATCTGAACATCCCTCTGTGCATCCTCAACTGAGAAGAATGTCGGGGGTGGCCTTAGACAATCTAGTAGAAGGCATGAATGATGGGCTCAATACGTTACAACTGCAGAGATAATTGAGCAAGATTGATGGGCCGGATTATGTTGATGACCAAACAATCTATAAAACTGAGAGGAAGGTAACACTTGCAGAACTAAAGGGAAAAAGTGTTATGGAGGTACTCTATGAACAGCTTCAAGAAACAAGTTGGATTCACCAGTCAAAGTTCATTGGAGAGGGTCACTTGGGGGCCCTGTACTTAGCACATCCAGAGGAAGTAAAGCTTTCAAAACAATTCCATCATATTGCTATGTTGGATTGTACTTATAAAACAAATAATTATAAAACCCCACTATTGCATGTTGTAGGAATGACAGCCAATTGGAAAAATTTCACAAAAGCTCTTGTTTTTATAACAAAAGAAACCTTTGAGTTCTACATTTGGTCTGTAAATGCATCAAAGGATTTGGCTTATGATGCTTAGAGACTTCCAAAAGTCATTGTGAGGGACCGTGAAAAAGCTCTGATTTGTTCAATTGAAACTAGTTTCCCAGAGTCATCAATACAATGTTGCACTTGGCACTTGTCTAAGAACATACAAGCAAACTGTAAAGTGCGCTTTGTTAATGATGTGGAAGGATGGAAAAGCTTTATGAATCTGTGGGGAAAGTATGGGGCCTCAAAGACCAAGGAGGAAGCGGAGGTCAATGATGCCAAACTCAGAGTAGGTCCAAATCACTGCTTCTTATTCTTCCTAGTTTCGGGTTCTGACCTTTTGACTTGTATAGTGTTTCTTGAAAGACTATGAGTATGTACTCAAGTATATGGAAAATAACATTTTCCCCATAAGAGAGACACTTGTAACAGCCTGGACTTGTATAAATCCTGATTTTGGAAAAAAAAAACCTCTTGGGTTGAAGGGGCCCATGCAACTCTCAAACCATTCCTTGAAAACTCTTTGGGAAACCTGTTTTATTTTTGGAAAAGCCTTGACGGAACAGTTTTGAATCAAATTAAATCAGTTCATGTATCACTTTATAACTCTCAAATTAAGTTAGGGACATTCTTCCACCTTAACAATTACCATTTGGTTACAAATTGCCTTAAGAGGCAATCCAACTTGTTAGGGAACAATTCAAGAAGCTCAAACGTGATCATGATGGCAAATTCTGCACCAACTCCTATTTCAAGACCATGGGTTTGCCCTGTTCCCACCAAATAGGTGACCATCTAGCATTCAGAAGATCCATGGTACCTGAAGATGTTCATCCTCAGTGGAGGTTGGACTATGACCCTTGCAGTTCTAGTGCCATAAGTTGGCTTAAGTTTGATTGTTCAAGTTGGATTGTTCAAATTACTATGTGATTAATGCTTTTTGATTAATGAATCCTAATTCACTAATGGTTGATCCTTTTCAATTTTTCCACTGCAATTTCAATGAAATGCTAAGCATTACTCAGTCAAGTGAAAAAGTCAATGCATTGATCTTGGAATCTCCAGATCATGAGCAAAGGGGACTATTGAAGTATATCATTCAGAAGATTAAAAAATATTGATGAAATCCAAGACTTGAACCTAAAGTCTTACAATCAACTAGGGGCAGGCCAAAATTGACAGATATGCGGCAAGAGCAATCTTTGTTTGACCTTGTTGAAAAACAACTCAAGGGGGAAAAAAGAACTAGAAGGGCTTCAAACAAGAAAAGACAAAAGATTGTAAGTCTTTTCTTTTGGGATATGTTCATTTTTTTGGTTTAATGAACTTAGTTACTGACTAATGATGAATTGTTAGTCAAAGTCTGCAGAATCTGAATCTGAATTTCATATCTCAGAAGAAGAGACTGAAAGTGAATCAGGATCACTTAACCTGCAATCAGAATCCTCTTCAGATGAAGAGAACATGCAGAAAAGCTCAACCAGAAGCTCATCTTTGGTGAGTATTAATTTCATTTATCCAATTAAATAAATGAATACTAAGTTAGTTTTGACTATAGGAATCAAACGTGAAATACATCAATCAAATACCCAAGAAATTACATAAGTTCTTAGGTGAGTTTTGGGATCCAATTGGAGATGGGAATTGCAGATTTAGAGTCATTGCTAAATCTTTTGGTTATGAAGAACATGGTTGGTTTAAAGTTAGGAAAGAAATGATTGAAACATTAGAGAAACATCAAGCATGCTACATTAAGATGCTTGGTGATGCAAAGGAGGTTGAAAAGATTAAACAAAGAATTGATGTTTAAGGCATCAATGAAAAGATTCCCTCCTCAAAATGGCTGGCTGAATTAGACATGGGTCCAATCATAGCAGACACATATTCCAAACCTATATTTTTCATTTCATTGAAGTCATGGGATACTTATACTCCAATGAAAAATGGTGTTACTGATCAATCAGATACAATTTTCATTTCCTTTGTAAACAATAATCACTGGTTTCTATTAGGACTTGAGGTAGAAATGATTCCAATCCCGGCCATTGTAGCAAAACCATGTTCCTTGATTTCTCAAAAATCCTCTGGTTGGGTTGATCATCTCAAAGATCAACTGAAAATTTATTCTAGATTTCAATAGACTTTGACTTCATTTCATCATTGGGTTTCATATAAATTTTAATTCTAATTCAGCTAACAAGTTCTATCAATATAAAGGGTTATCACATTTTGAACATCATTATGTTGAGTGTTTTGAGTTGACATCATTATATTGAGTGTTTTGAATGAGATTTAATGGTAAGTCAGTTCAACTTGTGTTTACCTGATTTTATCACAAGCTTAAATTTTGTTAAGCTTGGGATGGGATCAGCTTAACACAAGTTGAACTTGTTTTTTTTTGGTGATTTTACTTTAGGGCTTGTCAAAAGGCTTGTATTTTTTTGGGCACTTTTACTTTAGGTCTGGTCAAAACACTTCTTTAGTTTTTGGGCCCTTTTACTTTAGGGCTAGTCAGGTTGAAATGAATTTAGGGCTTGTCAAGTTAGTTGTATTTTTTTTGGTGTTTTTACTTTAGGGCTTGTCAAGTTACTTACCTTTTTTTTTTTTTTTTTAGTGTTTTTACTTTAGGGCTAGTCCAGTTACTTGTTTTTTTTGGGTCTTTTTACTTTAGGGCTAGTCCATTGGATAGTACCTTTTTTTTATTTTGACTTATTTATTTATTTTTTTTTTTTTAACCAAAAAATGAACATTCCTTGATTTTTTGGTTGATTTCTGTTTTTTTGGAAAGTTTATTTAGTTTATGGGTTGTGTTAGTACCCTTTCATTCCTTTTCATTTTTTTTTTTTTTTTTTGCTCACTGCGGTCTGGTGCCATGTGGAAGTCCACACGGCGGTGGACCGGGTTGGGTGGGCCGCACAACTCTGTGAGCCATGGGGGGCTGTACATGGCCCAAATTGGACCGTGTGGTGGGCCCCATGGCCCATTTAAACCCGTGTGCATGCCTCAATGAGGCGTGAATTTAACATTACCCTAAAAATAATAATAAAAATAATAAAAATGATGAAAAATGATGAAAATAATGAAAATAATAAAAATAATAAAAATAATAAAAATAATAAAAATAATAAAAATAATAAAAATAATAAAAATAATAAAAATAATAAAAATAATAAAAATAATAAAAATAATAAAAATAATAAAAATAATAAAAATAATAAAAATAATAAAAATAATAAAAATAATAAAAATAATAAAAATAATAAAAATAATAAAAATAATAAAAATAATAAAAATAATAAAAATAATAAAAATAATAAAAATAATAAAAATAATAAAAATAATAAAAATAATAAAAATAATAAAAATAATAAAAATAATAAAAATAATAAAAATAATAAAAATAATAAAAATAATAAAAATAATAAAAATAATAAAAATAATAAAAATAATAAAAATAATAAAAATAATAAAAATAATAAAAATAATAAAAATAATAAAAATAATAAAAATAATAAAAATAATAAAAATAATAAAAATAATAAAAATAATAAAAATAATAAAAATAATAAAAATAATATTATTTAGTAGGAAAAACCAATTTATAATTTTTGATATAGATTTATCACCCAGTGCTAGGTAGTGTCACTCACCAAACTTACCTTTGAAATCCCACTCCTCAATAACTTTATTTGAAATATAAAAATTTAGTCAAAATTCACAGCCTCACCATTGCAATTTTTTTCACATGAAATATTTCAAAATTTCCATAACATATAGGTTCCATTCCAAATATTCATTCATAATTAATACATTAGGTTTTATCAGAGTTAGCCCAACAACCATTTTTTGAATGGTGGTTTTCAACCCAAATTCTCCATTTAAAACCCACCATCACAAAATCAAAAAACCAACTTATCTCACTTCAGCCATGTCATAGTTGCCTGTAAATAAGTGAATTTTTTTAAATATACTATATAATTCTTGATTCTCTGTCTGTATCATTTATCATTGTTACTCATCCTCTTTAAATTCTCAACCATCCCCTGATCATTACTGCTCATCCTCCCTCAATCCTCATCCATCCACTGCTCTGCTCAAACTCAGGTGCTACAAGTTAATGATCCATTCTCCTATCATCATCCTCACCACCACCACCACCACCATCCCCACCACCACCACCACCACCACCCACACCACCACCACCACCACCACCACCACCACCACCACCACCACCACCACCACCACCACCACCACCACCACCACCACCCACACCACCACCACCATCATCATCATCATCATCATCATCATCATCATCATCATCATCATAGCAAATTGGAAAGGTCAAATGAAAGTTTTTTTTGGATCCTTGGTTCCTTGTCTAACCACCATTGTTCATTGAGTGACTTGTTTTTCTCAGTCATTGAATCCAATCATGAGACCCCCAGCGTTTTAAGTGAATCCCCCAGGGCCTTCATGGAATTTATCAAGTAGCAAGAGGGTCCTGAACCCAATTTTCAAGCAAATAATTACAATGTTAGTCCCATCATCCTACAATCTTGTTTCAATTTGACTGATTATATAACTGAGGATTCTCATCCCTTGATCCTCATGATCCTCAATTTATCACCCTCTTATGGCCTTGAGAGTCAAAGAGATCAATAAATCTCTCTCACTCTTCCCCTTTTCTTTTTCTTTTTTCATTTCTTCTGTGTACATCAGTCAGTGTATTGTTTATACACACTAGAAGCTTTTTTGTTCTCTTTGTTGCTTCTTGGTCAAGACCATATTACAAAAAACACAAAGTTTGATTATACAGGTATCTTAGCGTTTATGTTATACTAACTTGAGCAAGAAAGATCATGTTAATCAATGAGTTCAACATTGGTTTAACCTTTTTCATATTAAACTATCCTTAATTGATTTGAGCATGTCAAATTTATATCAATCTTTATGCTTCCCAAAGAGTGGCAATAAAATTCCTTGAGAGCACACCCACTTGCATTACACAAAGCCTGCTTTTCAACCTATTAATTCCTTCAGTCACATGGTTGAATATGACCAATCCCAAGTCCTGGAAGTTTGAGGGCAAGCTGCTAGGAGAACATCAGATGTCAATTGACTCTCTCAGGGCTCAAGCATAGGAAAGGAAAAAGGGCTGAGGTGACTGATGGGACAGGTTTCCTGAGTTATTCTTAATTTCCAAGGCCAAGGAAATCGTCAGGAAATCTTTGACTGCCTTGGAGGTGAAATTATCTTGAGATTTTGTGCTTTTAGAATCAAATGAATAATTTTTCCAAGGAATTTTTTGAAGGGATATGGAGCAGGGAGATTCTTTATGTTTTTTTTTTATTTTTCAAGGTGAAATGGATGAAAAAAATTTCAATAGAAAACTTCAAAGAAAATTTGGTTTCAGTCAAAAGAAGAAGAAGAGTAGATGAAAACAACGTTTCTCAATCACACCTTCAAAGAAAAGGCTCTAAGCCAACAAGGAGGAAACAAGATTGACACCGGTGAAGGAGATAAAGTGTATCTTAATCAGGATTAGCTTTTAGCTAATAAAGAATATGAAGAAATCAATTGCCTGCATACATGTGAGTCAGAAGCCATAAGAAATTTAGATTACTCACCAGACTTGGCCTCCAGGATGCAAGTGGTAAAAGTTGGAACTTGTACAAGAGGAAAGCATCCTGTGTGCCAAGCTGGTGCAGGTTAATATGTGCTTAGAAATGGCTGGTTTAGAGTGCATACACCAGGAGGGTTGGACGCATGCGGGAACAGGAAAAAGATTCCTAGAAAATAGAAAAGTACAAGCGTGGAACTAGAAAAGGACAAGCGTGCCAGATGGTTGGAAAGGAAAACATGACTTGAAAGTGAAGGCATTAGTAACTTCAACACCCACCCTGGCTTCAACTTTCCTGGCTGAAGAGCTGTACCTTGATTTGCTTGAGTTGCCGCTGGAGGGTTGCCCTTGAGACAGGCTTGGTGAGGAAATTGGCTGAATTATTCTTTGATTTGACTCACTTGATTTTGATGGTCCCATTTTTGACTTCCTCTTGTAGGAAGTGGAATCTTAGGTCCATGTGCTTTTTCCTGAAACCAGCATGGTTGACATTTTTGGTAGCTAGCTTTACGCACCCATCATTGTCCTCATGAATGGAGACAGGGTCTTGCATGGCGCGCCCAAAGATCTCCCTGGCAAGTCCTTGTATCCACAAAACCTCCTTGACCGCTTCCCCAATGGCCTTGTACTCAGCCTCTGTGGTTGAGAGGGTGATAGTGAGCTGTTTCTGAGACTTCTAGCTTACCACTTTGTTGTTCCACAGTACTAAAAAACCACTGACCAATCTTCTTGTTGTGGGACATGTGGCCCAGTCAGCATATACATAAGATCATAAGCTGACTCCCTCTGAGCGCTTTGAGAATGCAAGCCCTTCTTACTTGAGTGTTGGAGAGATCTGAGCGTCAGGATTTAAGCGTTGTAGTGCTGCATTCCAGGTGAGTTTAGGAATTTGGATAGGTAATTTACTGCAAACGTTATATTGGGTAGCGTGTTGCAGCTGATGTAGTTTAGTTTGCCAATTATCTTCCTGTATTTCAGGCCCAAGGCCTGGAAAGTTTGAGTTCTGTGTTGCTGGCTGGAATTAGTTTGCCAAAGGGCTTGAACGTTGTCAAGCAAGGTTGGTTCTGGGGCATTTTTTAACTGGCTACCAGGCTGGCAATGTAGGTTTCCTGGCTGAGGCGGAATTTTCCGTGGTGTTTCAACACATTCATGATGAGCAACAATGAGGCAGGACCCAAGTCCTTGATTTTGAAGCTTACCTTCATAGAATCCACAAATTGCTCAGGGTGCGGACTGAAAATTTCCATGTTGTCCATGTGAACATACAGAAAGTTTTTTCCCTACCAGAACACACACTGGTCAGCCTGACTTTGCTTGAAGCCTTCACCTACAAGCCACTCTTTTAGAGGTTTGTGCCAAATCTGTGGAGCTTGCTTCAAGCTGTACAGTGCCTTCTTGAGACATAGAGACATACCTGGAGAAACCGGTACATTTGGCGGAGTGCTTACATGAATTGTCTCATTCAACTTTGCATTCAAAAACACCAACTTGAAATCAAGCTGATGGAATTTGTACCGGGGTGATGTTAAATTCATGGCTCCAACCGTGTGGTAGTTTTGTAGGGCCCTAAATGGCTCAAATGAGCCATGGGTGCCCATAGACTACTACAAAGGGCCATTTCAAACATGGGCAACCCCCGGGGGTTGGGTAGGAGCCATGTACCTCCAAAACAGGGCAAATTTGAGCCATGTACCCCTGTACACAGCTCAAAACCGCCATGTTTGGGGGTGCACAATGTAGAGACTCCTGTGGGATTATATAAATAAAGTATCAAATTGCTTTCTGGAAGTCCTTGAAGGGGAATTTAGTATTACTCCTACTCCTTGAGAGTATTAGTAAATACTAAGAGTGGTTTTGAATTGCCTGCCCTTCTAGTACTATAGTAAGTCTGCACAATAATTTATTTAAATTAATGGCTGGTTTCTTTGAGATTTATAATGGGTCTCAGATCAGACCTAGATTAGTTATTCATTGTTATTGGTAGGGTTTTTGTTGAAGAATAGACCAGATGTATTGGTTTATTGGTTATTTATTGATCATATATGTTTGATCCTAACCAATATCCCAATATTAAAGGGTTCAAGGGTTTATCAAAGGTATGTTTCAGGAGTGGACCCACAATGGGTTTACCCACAGGGGGCTGGGTAGAGGAAAGGTTGCTGGTTTCTTCT
Organism: Puccinia polysora; assembly: GCA_025617555.3. Lineage (NCBI taxonomy): Eukaryota > Fungi > Basidiomycota > Pucciniomycetes > Pucciniales > Pucciniaceae > Puccinia > Puccinia polysora. The sequence goes on from CM062622.1 coordinate 23,974,053, forward strand.
TGTTGTGCTCTCTTTCTTTGTAAGGGTTATTTATTGATTAAGGGGTGGTTTTTCTTGAATATGGTGCTGAATATTTATGTCACAGAAGAACCCTTATGGTGGAAGGTTCAATTTTCTAAAGATGGGTAATAACTTGGTTTCTGATTTCTTGTTTCATTTTATAACTGATTCCCTACTAATATTTATGTGGGTAGGTACCACAGATGGATGGGCCAAGAGGGCCTGTTAGGTGGTTTGATCTGTGTGGAGAGTTAGGTGGCCAGATGGCATGAGATGGGTGATAGGCCAGATACAACCTTGATAGGGCAGAGAGGCCCTCCTTAAATAGAAAATCTGGTCCTCAGGGGATGCTCAGGGCTTCCCCTGAGGGGGCCCTGGGGCTTCCCCTGTCAAAGTGGGATACAGGTACATGAGAAATTTTAGCTGGTTGGAAAAAGACACTGCATGAAACTGAGGCAATTCTGCTGGTTGGGAAAAGCTGGCACAGGGGTTTCATGCATGCACAGCCCTGCATAAACTGCTGTGAGGTGCAGATACAATATATTCCTGTGCAGTACTGGTGGTTGGTCTGGTGCTACTTGTTTCTCCCTACATGTGTTGCTGTGCATCCACTGGTGGTTTTTTTGGTGCCACTTGCTTCTACCTTCATGTATTTCTGTGCATTACTGGTGGTTTGTTTGTTTCAGCATGGTCTTGCCTTCCTGCATGTATTGCTGGGTAGCCCTGTTGCACTTTTACTGGTGGGTTGTTGGGTATCACATGCTTCTGACTACATAAGTTTGTGGGTGGTGCTGGGATTGTTTGATGCTACATGGTTCTGGCTGCCTGCATGTATTGCTGGATAGCCCTTTATACTTCTGCATAGCCTTATGTAGGTGTATTTGCTTTTTTGTTTGGATCTGGTTGAGACTGGTTTCACTTCCTCCTGCCTATACTTTCCTGTATACTTCTGCATAGTCTTGTGTATTTGTATTTGCTTGTTTTGTTTGGAACTGGTTGAGACTGGTTCCACTTCCTCTTGCCTACACTGTCCTTTATACTTCTGCATAGCCTTGGGTAGGTGTACTTTCTTATTTGTTTGGAACTGGTTGAGAACGGTTCTACTCCCTCTTGCCTACAATGTCCTGTATACTTCTGCATAGCCGTGTGTAGGTGTTTTTGAATGCATCCTTGGTGAGTTGACAGGAGCTGAAATAGTTGCACTACCTCCTGTATCTGTATTTCTGTATTGCAGCTGAGGTGACAGGGTTGGTGTATGGTTCTGGTGTTGAGGGTAAGCTGTTACTGGTATGTAATTAAGTGTTTGCAAGGTCTCTCTTTATTCCTTCCACAAAGCTGTGAAACCTGGTTGGGTATGAGTTTGCCACAGTTGAAGGGTTTTTGGGCTGTATCTTCTAATCCATGAGGGAAAGGGTGATAATTTGGCTGAGTGACTATAGGTTATTTTGGATTTAGAATCCATTTTGGGTTTTTTTGGAGGGTTTGAGCTGTTGTTACACTAGAATAGTGAGTTTGATGGCCATAGGACTGGTTTGGTCTACCACAAAAACCCCCCGGAAGTTGTGCCAGAATTTTGGGCACCCCCTGGACCACACTTGGGTTCTGTCAACCCAAATTTGGGTTAAATGCATACTTTGTGGGACTGTTGCTCCACACCTAGCAATCCCAAAGTGACTTTAAAGTGAAACCAAAGTGAATTTAAAGTGAAACCAAAGTGAAAGTAAAGTGAAAATTGAAATCATATAAAAATCTGCAAAAAATTCTTTCTCAACTCAAAAGTGAGCAAACTGTGTTTGTTCAATTGAAAGTTGGATTGAATACTGAAGTATACCATTGCATTTTTTTTTTTGCATGGTAACAGTGGCAAGCCCTCCTTCTTCTGACATGGCTGCGTGGAAGTTCTACATTGATAGTTCCATCAACAAAGCTTTGGAAAAACAACAAAAGTATTTGGGTAATGAAACATTGGAAGCCCCAATTGCATCCTCATCAAGGGTGAAAATTGAGGAAAAAAATGTTTGCAGTGGGATTTGACCTCTGGTTGTAAGTAAAATTTTATGTTACTGAGGCCTTTTCTGGATTTAATTTGAATGAAACTAATGGGTGCATGTAACTATGAAAATACAAAACCTAACCATTGAATTAGTGCCAGATCCACTTGACCCACCTCCCTTGAGATCTTTTTCTACTATGGAAGAGGCACAAAACTATTTTCAAACATGGGAAATGAAGCATGGTTACGCTTTAACAGTTTTCAACTCAAAGTGTGACCAATATGTGGATTCAGCCTGTGATAGAGATGGTTCCTATTCAGGAAAACTTCTTACCAAATGGTCTAGAAAAACTCACACAAGGAAGGTTGGGTGCAAGTTTTTCATTGATGCAAGTCACACAAAGGTAGACCCCTTGTGGAAAATTTCCTGTAAAGAAACGCAACATAACCATCAACCATCTAAAAATCCCTCTTTGCATCCTCAACTGAGGATAATCTCTGGGAAAGCCTTGGATCTACTTAAGGAAGGCATGAAAGATGGGCTCAATACATCAAACCTCAAGAGAAAATTGAGCAAAATTGATGGGCGGGATTATGTTGATGACCAAACAATCTATAACACTAAGCAGAAGTTAACGCTGTGGTGCTCTTTTATAGACGCAAGTTGTGAAAGGGCTGCGGGTGGCGCGCTCAGCAATAGGTAGGGCCTTGCCGCAGCTAGCCGCGCTGCGGGCTCAGCGGCAGTCAGGTAGGCTCAGCAGCGGTCGGGTTGGGCTTAGCACCTGGAGACAGGAGACGGAAGGATTGCGCGTATTGCGGAACGGACAGATTGCGCAGATTGAAAGGCTTGCGCGGATTGGAAAGGTTGCGCGGATCGGAAGGCTTGCGCAGATCAGACGGATTGCGCGGATCGGAAGGCTTGCGCGGATCGGACGGCTTGCCCGGATCAAGCGGATTGCGCATTGCAAGACACGCGGATTGTATCACGCGGGTATGCCCCGGATACCTGGAACAGGTTGTTGGGCGGACGCATCATGAGAAGGACAAACCATCGGGCAACATGGATGGGGCATGGGGCAGGGGGAGGTGGAGCATGGGTTACGGGATGGGGGACGGAGGGATAGGGTTGGGCTAGGGTTCTGTGGCTTAGGGGTTGTATTCCATCATTCTTGCTTACTTGCGGTTGTACTTAGGTTAGGGTTGAGGGGGAGGACTTAAATACTTCACTCTCAACTCTGGGTTGTAAGGGGGAGGGATTATCACTTTAATACGTGTGTTGGATTGGATTGGAAAGGAAGGAATTCATCTTATTATCACTCTATCACTCTCTCTCACTCTCTCTCTCTCTCTCATGACTGGCTGCATCCAATCTCCTTACAGACGCTTCAATCAATAACTTCCGGACTTGAGGACAACTTAAGGGGTGTAGCACACTTTTGGTTTCCACATCTGGGGGTCTGGCCGGGAACAATGTTTTTTTGAAGTCTCTCAAAGGTACTCACAGATGCTACCAACAGCCGCTTCTCTTCCTTCCTCCTCCCACGGCCTCTGCGCTACCCCATGGATTTACCTGCATATTTGAATCAACATTGCAGAAGTTGAGCAATTCATCTCATGGTATGAAATGATTGCGGACTCTGAAGGTGCTTTGAATTTTGAGAAGGCGCGCCATGTTGTCCTGTTCATCAAGGAGGGGGAAGGGCGTTGGGACGTAGAGGAGATGGGAGGCTACCTGAACCTGGACTTGCCGGCACTGAAGGAGGACATGCTGGCAAGATGGGGGAGGCGCGGCTCCTGCTGTTGGAAGCATGACCTCAAGCCGTCCGTGGAATTGAATTAAGGACCAGGGGTGCGCGGCAAAGGCTGGCTACAAGCGGGAGTGGACTACGCAGAACTGGAGTACTACAGGGCAGAGTATGTTCCGGCCCCACCACCAGCAACCATCTCTTGGGCTAGCAAACTTGCGGAGGTGGCAAGGAGCCTTGAGGCCTATCTGGAGAGTATTCAGTCTCCCAGCGCGTCTGCGCCCCACATGTGCGCAAATGGGGAGGACAACAACCGTTGGCGGACGGGACAGAGGGACCGGACAGCGGATTCAAACACGGGATTGGTTTCCCCAGTGGGGGCTAAGTATGTGTTGGGGAAGCGGGACTCAACGGAACCGGTGCGTCCTACTGACAGGAAGACGGCAAGGACAACGGAAAGGGAAATGGATGCTCCGTGCGGTTTGGGAATCGGGGAGCAGCGGACAGATCTCACAAAAGGGGTAGACGCGGCAACGGAAGAGACAGGCCACGCGTCAGAGGATTGCAACCAGAGCTGGACCCCTTCAATGGTGGGGAGAATGAGGATGGGGCAGAAGGATGTGGCAGCAACGGAAAGGATGGGCCTGGAATGGACGGACGGGGGGCCGGAGTGCGGGAAGGATGGTCCCAGAACGGGCGGGCAGCCATCATGGCTAGCAAGAGCCTTGGGATTGGTGCAGCGGACGCTTGCGGCAGGGCATCAGGGGTGGAAGGGGAGGGATTGGATGCCAAAGGCACAACTGGGGAAAAGGACAACGGATTGGCGGGGACGCTGGCAACGGAAGGTGCGTCGGGACAGAAGGTTGAGGAATTGACTGGAAAACAAGGCCCCTGCGGGATTGGTTGAGGCAACGCGCCGCAGATCTGGTGATGAGTATAGGGGGCGCGGTCGGCTGAGGACAGCGGCAAATTTGGGGGGGAAGCTAGCGCGGGGCGGAAGGTTGGAGTTGGGACGCAGGACGCGGGCTCAAAAAAAAAAAAAAAAAAACTGTTTTTTTCTCTTGTTCCTTCTTATCTATTCATTCTTCCTTTTCCTTTTTTTTTCTCTTCCTGTCTCTCTTGAGGATTGCGTACGCGCGCTGGCGCTTCAAGTTCTTCCCATGTACTCTTGCAGATACTCTCACTGGCGCGGATTTCTCACTTTCAGACTCTCACTGGCGCAGATTTCTCACCTTTGCCGATTTCTCTTGCTCACGCGGATCTTCTCTCTCCAAGGCGCAGATTTCGCGCGCGGTTCTTATTCTCTCTAAGGGACTCACAAGCCCGAAGGCTACTCAATCATGTGCAACGTGTGTCTTTTTGTGAATAGGGGCTGAATACAAAGGAGAAAGGATAGGAGAAGGAAAGGAAGGGAGGGGGGGAAATCCGTCTAAGTTGGTCCAGCTCTCATCATCTTCACCACGTCCAAGCAAGCCGCAGCAACCAAGTTGCGGAATGAGGCCAGAAGTTCGCGCCAGGAGTAGGTGTTGTGACCATGCGGCGCGGCTAGGAACCTCCCGAGGAGTCCATCCGCGTTGTTTGCCATTGTGTCAAACCTCGCAAGTGGGACGGCAGGAACAATTGGAATGAAGTCCGGGATCTTGGGAGTACCAGCCGGGGGAGTGGGGTCTGGGCCTGGAGCGGCGTTGGGGACAGGAGCCCGTTTGGGCGATGAAGAGACCACGACAGGGGACGCTTGACGGGCCGGCTTGGGTGAGGATTGCGGAGCTGGGGATGGTGACAGCGGTCACGGGGCAGGATGCGGAGCTGGGGCTGGTTGCGGAGGAGGCGGAGGAAGGGCAGCCGGACAAGTGAAGATTTGCAGGTCCATTGCGGGCTGGTTGACACGGACCCGGGCCGCCCAGGTTTGAACCGCTTTTGGATACGCCACAAAGTTTGGGAAGTCTGCGCGTCTTGGGAGCCCATCACAACGGTATGGTTAGCCCGAGTCATGGCTCTTGCGCAAGGATGGGCCAGGAGGAGCAGGGGGCGGGAATTTGTTGGGGGAGCCGGCCATGGTCCACTTGTGGCTTGAAATTTCCTTGTTGCTCGAAACCACAAATGAGTCGCAACGGGCCCTCTTGCGCGGTTGGGGTCGGGGTTGGGCACGGGGAGGAGCACGCGGCATACCGTCACTCAGCAAGAAACGGCGATGGACGGCGCGGCAAGGAATGCACGCTGTGGTGCCCCATCCTGGAAACCCTGGCCAGTGCGGAGACTTTAATTTTTTTTTATGATTTTTTCCTTATCATCATTCATAGGCATCATTATCAAAAAAAAAAAATCTTTGATCTGGAATAGGCTTCTATTTGGTTCCCAGCTTCCCTCTTCCCTCTTCCCACCCACCACCTTGGCTTCAGAAAATTCTCCTCCTCTGACGGAAAGCGGAAAGCGGATGCCTAAATTGGTAAACTTCATTGCTTATGCACTCTATCGCACTTGATTGAATGATGTGATTGTTCACTTGGCCCTATTTCTCTTGACTTGTCTCAAGCAGCGTTATCCCACCGCACAAGGCACCTCATCTAGTCCTCATTGGCTATTTTTATCCTATTTGGTGTTGGCTTCCAAGATGTCCATGGATGATACCTATTCCAAAAAGTCTTGGGTGATTGTTGGCCAGAATCTGTTTTTGCTCTCTGAAGTCAATCAAATGGAGCGTGAACTCTTTGGGTTTTTGAATTCAAATTGCTACGTTACCAAGGAGGAGCTCAAGTCTTGGTATCACGAGTGGTGTGATCAGGTCAATGACAAAGAGGCGGATGAGGTCTATGAGATTGGTGTTGAGACCAGTGGTGAGGATGGTAAAATGATGCCCTCCAACCAGTCCAACCTGACCGGCTGCAATTTGAGTGATTCAAACAGTCCGGTCTCATACTTGACTACTGCTACATCATCTCCATCTCCTTCTCCTCGTACACCACCGGAAGAAGCTAGCACAAAGGAGCAGTCAGTCTGTTGTAATTGATGGAACCAGACCAAACGTCAGATTGATTGGATTGCTCCTTCAACTCAAGTCAAGGCTTCAAATCCTAGGGGAACTACGGTGACAAGCCTTTGACATATCCTGAATTCACCCCTCTGAAAGAAAATTGGAAAAAATCAAGACCCAATTTCTCAACCATCATCACAACCAACATCATCCTCAGTTAGAATCTAAGAATTGGTCAGTCTGACTTGAATCGACAGAATCATGTTCTGAGAAATTACAATGACTTTCATCTTGATCAAATCTCCCAATCCATTTGATCCATCTCACTCAATCAACTCTCCCAATCCATTTGATCCATCTCACTCAACCTCTCCCGCCATCACCGTCTACCTCATCCAGTCTTCTCAAGCGCCTGTCAAACCTGTCATCCGCCTCTTAGCTCACTGGTCTCCCGCGCAGCTCTTCCGTTGCCCGCCCGGATCTCAACGGTCGCCTGGGCCCATCAGTATGTCCGCGGGCCTCTCACTTGCTACTCTCCTGCCCAGGCCCATCCCGTAAAAAAAAATCCGCTCTATTTATAAATCTCTCTTGTAAATAGTCTACAGGCCTCTGGTCTATAAAAGGAGGGGCTATCCCCTGCTTTTTCTGGATCATCATCATAGAATAATCCAAGGGAGTGTGTGCTTATGTCCCCCCCATTGTGAAATTAAGATCCTGATCCTTATCCTGGGTATATCTCTGATTGCCCCCTGATCCATTTTTGACCCTGAGTCTTTGCCCCTCTGTGGCCTGATCCTTATCACCAACCAATAGCCTTGCTGGTTGAAGAAAATTCTGTCTTTTGGAATTTTTGAGTGTGTTATACCACTCCTTGATCCCTTTCTCTGACCATACTGGTCCTGATCCCTGATTGTCTTTCTGGAGCCAATCACGATTGATTGAAGAGGTCTTATTAAGCTTAAGACCTGGAGTGTTATACCTCCCTTTATTTTCTTTGGAGTTGCATTCTGCCAGCCTACTCTTGAGTGCCTTGAGAAGTGTTGAGGTTATCCTTGCTTCAAATCAGTTACTGTTTGCTTTTAGAGCTTCTTAAACATTGTGCTTTGTCTTGTACAGCCACCCTCAGTTATCTGGTACCCTTCAAGCGCTTGATTGCAGAGAGTTGGGCAGTTTCATTGAGAACCTGGAGGTCGGTTGGGTTTGATTTGATTATCCCCAATCTTCTTCTGACAACCAGAGTTATTAGCTTGTGGGCGTTGTTTACATTCAACAGCTTTTGTTCCTTGAACTCTAAAGCAGACTTTAACTTCTTTTGTTCAAGTGTTTCCCTGCATAAGCTTGTCTCAGATAGTGCTGTTCCATTGCTACAGAACTATTATCATCTTTATCCTCTACTCCTTAATTCCTCATTTACCAGGTTCTGGACCTTGATCTTGGTTACATCTAAATATTTTTGTAACACTCAGGAGGGTAGCCTAAACATCACCTTTCCCCTCCACAGAACTGCCACGGCCTAGCACCGTTTGGAGTCTTACAACGCGCAACGGCCAGGAATGATTCTGAAGACAAGGCCGTTCCGGCTGCAATAGGTGCAGGACGCCATGGGAAAGAGCAAGGGAGAAGGGGGGTAGTGTACTTGCTGGCTAGGAGTGGGGTAGTTGCAACAAGTGGGGGAGGGGGTGCAACTACGGAAGGTGAGATGGTGGGAGATCTCTGGGGAAAGAACTCAAGTTGGGGGGGGATGTGGTGCTCTTTTATAGACGCAAGTCGGGAAAGGGCTGCGGGCGGCGCGCTCAGAAATAGGTAGGGCCTTGCCGCAGCTAGCCACGCTGTGGGCTCAGCAGCAGTCAGGTAAGCTCAGCAGTGGTCGGGTCAGGCTCAGCACCTGGAGACGGGAGACGGACGGATTGCGGGGATTGCGGACCGGACAGATTGCGCGGATCGGAAGGCTTTCGCGGATCGGAAAGGTTGCATGGATCGGAAGGCTTGCGCAGATCAGACGGATTGCGCGGATCGGAAGGCTCGCGCGGATTGGACGGCTTTCCCGGATCAAGCGGATTGCGCATTGCAAGACACGCGGATTGGATCACGCGGGTACGCCCCGGATACCTGGAACAGGTTGTTGGGCGGACGCATCATGAGAAGGACAAACCAGCGGGCAACACGGACGGGGCATGGGGCAGGGAGAGGTGGAGCATGGGTTACGGGATGGGGGACAGATGGATAGGGTTGTGCTAGGGTTCTGTGGCTTAGGGGTTGTATTCCATCATTCTTGCTTACTTGCGGTTGTACTTAGGTTAGGGTTGAGGGGGAGGACTTAAATACTTCACTCTCAACTCTGGGTTGTAAGGGGGAGGGATTATCACTTTAATACGTGTGTAATATTAGATTGGAAAGGAAGGAATTCATCTTATTATCACTCTATCACTCTCTCTCATGACTGGCTGCATCCAATCTCCTTACAGACGCTTTGATCAATAACTTCTGGACTTGAGGACAACTTAAGGGGTGTAGCACACCTTTGGTTTCCACATTGCTTGCAGAACTAAAGGGTAAATTTTTTATGGAGGTACTCTATGAACATCTTGAAGAAAAAAGTTGGATTCACCGGTCAAAGTTCAGTGGGGAAGGTCACTTTGGGGCCCTGTGATTAGCAAATCCTGAGGAAGTAAAGCCTCCAAAACAATTCCATCATAATTCTATGTTGTATTGTACTTATATGACAAATAAGTACAAAACCCCACTATTGCATGTTTTAGGAATGAGAGCCAATCAGAAAACTTTCACAAAAGCTCTTGTTGTTATAAAAAAAGAAATGTTTGATTTCTACAGTTGGTCTGTAAATTCATTAGAGGAGTTGGCTTATGATCCTGAGAGACTTACAAAAGTCTTTGTGATGGACTGTTAAAAAGCTCTGATTTGTGCTATTGAATCTAGTTTCCCTGAGTCATGAAGACAATGTTGCACTTTGAAATTGTCTGAAAACATCCAAGCAAACTGTAAAGCATGCTTTGTTAATGATGTTGAAGGATGGAAAAGCTTTATGACTCTGTGGGCAAAGTATGGGGCCTCAAAGACCAAGGATGAGGCAGAGGTCAATGATGCAGAACTCAGAGTAGGTCCAAATCACTGATTATTATTCTTCCTAGTTTTGGTTTCTGACCTTTTGACTTGTATAGTGTTTCTTGAAAGGCTATGAGGATGTACTCAATTATATGGAAAATAACATTGTCCCTATCAAAGAGACGTGTGTAACAGCGTGGACTTGTATAAACCCAGATTTTGGAAACAAAAAAACATCTTGGGTTGAAGGGACCCATGCAACTCTCAAAACATTCCTTGCAAACTCTTTGGGAAACCTTTTGGATGTTTAGAAAAGCCTTGAAATAACAGTTTGTAATCAAATTAAATTGTTTCATGCATCACTTTATAACTCTTGAATTAAGTTGGGGACAGTTCTTCCACCTGAACTGTTACCATTGGGTTAGAAATTTTCTTTAGAGCCAATTCATCTTATTAGAGAACCATTTGAGAAGTTCAAAAATGATCATGATGGCAAAGTGTGCACCAAGTCATACTCCAAGACTATGGTTTTTCCCTTTTCCCACCAAATAGGTGACCATCTAGCATTCAGAGGATCAGTGGTACCCAAAGATGTTCATCCTCAGTGGAGGTTGGACTATGAACCTTGCAGTTCTAGTTCTTTAAGTTGGCATAAGTTGGATTGTTCAAATCACTATGTGATTAATTCTTTTTTTATTAATGATTCCTAATTTACTAATGGTTGATCCTTTTGAATTTTTCAAGTGCAATATCAATGAAATGCTAAGAATTCCTCAGTTACTCAAAAAAGTGAATGCAATCATCTTTGAATCTCCAGATCATGAGAAAAGCGGCCTATTGAAGTATATCATTCAGAAGATTACAAAATATCAATCAAAGCCAAGACTTGAACCTAAATTCTTACTATCAAGTAGGAGCAGGCCAAAATTGACAGATACACGGCAAGAACCATCTTGGTTTGAGAATGTTGAAAAAAAACTCAAGGGCAAAAAAAGGACTAGAAGGGCTCCAAACAAGAAAAGATGAAAGGTTGTAAGTCTTTTCTTTTGGGATATGTTCATTTTTTTAGTTTAATGAACTTAGTTACTAACTAATGATGTATTTTGAGTCAAATTGGCAGAATCTGAATGGTAATTTCATAGTTCAGGAGAAGAGACTGAAAGTGAATTGGGATCACTTAATTCAGGATCAGAATCCTCTGCAGAGGAAGAGAACGTGCAGAAAAGCTCAACCAGAAGCTCATCTTTGGTGATTATTCATTTAATTGATCTGATTAAAGAAATGAATACTAAGTTAGTTTTAATGATAGGAACCAAACATGAAATACCTCAATCAAATACCTCAGAAACTCCATAAGCTCTTGGGTGAGTTTTGGGATCCAATTGGAAATGTAAATTGTGTATTTAGAGTCATTTCTAAATCTCTTGGTTATAAGGAACATGGTTTGTTTAAATTTAGGAAGGAAATGATTGAAACATTAGAGAAACTCAAATCATGCTAGATTAAGATGCTTGGTGATGCAAAGGAGGCTGAAAAGATTCAAAAAAGACTTCATGTTGAAGACATCAATGAAAAGATTACCTCCTCAAAATGACTGGCTAAATTAGATATGGGTCAAATCATAGCAGACACATATTCCAGACCTATATGTTTCATTTCATTGGAGTCATGTGATACTTATACTCCAATGAAAGATGGTTTTACTGATCAATCAGATCCAATTTTCATTTCCTTTTTAAACAGTAACCACTGGGTTCTATTAGTACTTGAGGGAGAAATGATTCCAATCCCACCAATTGTAGAAAAACCATGTTCCTTGATTTCTAAAAAAGCCTCTGTTTAGGTCAATCATCTCAAAGATCAACTGCAAATGTATTCTAGATTAAAGAGATTATAGATTTTTACTTCATTTCATCATTTGGTTTCATATAAATTGTAATTCTAATGCAGCTAACAAGTTCTATTAATATAAAGGGTTATCACAGTTTTAACATCATTATGTTGAGTTTTTTGAGTTAACATCCTTATATTGAGTGTTTTGAATGAGAGTTTAATGTTAAGTCAGTTCAACTTGTGTTGGGCTGATTCCATCACAAGCTTAAATTATGTTAAGCTTGGGATGGGATCAGCTTAACACAATTTGAACTTGTTTTTTTTGGTGTTTTTACTTGAGGGCTGGTCAAAAGACTTGTATTTTTTTGGGCACTTTTACATTAGGGCTGGTCAAAATACTTCTTTAATTTTTGGGCCCTTTTACTTTAGGGCTAGTCAAGTTGAACTTAATTTGTGGCTTGTCAAATTACTTTTATTTTTTTGGTTTTTTTACTTTAGGGGTGGTCAAGTTACTTGTCTTTTTTTTTGGTGTTTTTACTTTAGGGCTTGTCAAGTTACTTCTCTTTTTTTTGGTGTTTTTAGTTTGGGGATAGTCCAGTTACTTGTGTTTTTTTGGGTATTTTTACTTTAGGGCTAGTCCGTTGAATAGTCCCAGTTTTTTTTGTTTTTTATTTATTTTTTTTGTTTTGTTTTTTTTAACCAAAAAATGAACATTCTTTGATTTTTTGGTTGATTTCTGTTTTTTTTTTGGAAGGTTTATTTAGTTTATGGTTTATGTTAGTATCCTTTAATTCCTTTTCTTTTGGCTCACCGCGGTCTGGTGGCGTGTGGGATGCCACACAACAACATTTGACCCGTGTACAACTCCACACGGCTTGAATGTAGTTGTGTGGAATCCAAAACGCCGGCAGACCATGCTGGGTTGGCTGCGCAACTCTTTGAGCTGTGGGGGGTTGTACACGTCTTGGATTGGACCGTGTAGCATGCCACACGGCCCCTTTCAAACTGTGTGCACGGCTCAATGCGCCGTGAATTTAACATTTCCCTTTGTACCCTTCTTGGATGGAGTGAGAGATGAGGAGCTGCAGAAACAATTCATCACCAGTTGGTGCAAAGACATCTGTGTAGTTTACACCAAACTCTTGATGGAATCCGTGCATGCAGAGTTGGGCTTTGAATTCAATTATTTGGTTGTCCTTGTCTTGTTTGGTTTGAAAAAACCAGACTAATTTGAGTGCTTTTACCAAGAGATCAGGTGGGCATTCTTCCCAAATGTTGTATGTGATCAGTTTTAGGATTTATTTGGCCATTGCAGCAATCCCTTCAAGCATGTAGATGTTCTGCATTGCTTCTTCCAGGGTTTGGGGGTATGTGTGTGTGTTTTCATTTAGATGTATTTCAGGGGTTGTGTTTGCTCTGTCCCTCCGCAGATGAGAGAGTATGTTTCTGGGTGAGACGGCACTGTAGTCAGGCTCCAAGTTTTTTCCTGAGTTTGAATTAGGTTCATCAGGAGAAGTTTCAGGTTGCAAAGACAGTGAGGGAGTGGTAGGTGGCAGTTTTGTTCCAGCAGGTAAAAGAGCATCAGAATTGGGTAAGAGATCACTGGTTGACCTGCCAGGAGTGTATTCAAACACTGTTTCAAGGAATGTGACATTGGAGCTCATCAATACTTGCTTGGTTTGATGATTGTACAACTTGTAGGAGGTGAAGTTGTTGACATACCCAAGCAGAGTTCCCTTTAAGCCAGCTGCATTGAGCTTGAAATATCTCTTTGCCTTAGGTAAGAGGGCATATGCCGTGCAGCCAAACAGTTTCAGAATTGAGTAGTTGAATCTTCTTCCAAACTAGGTCTTGTAGGGGATCTGTTGATTTTTGGAGACAACTGGCAGAACTTTGAGTAGTTTGGTAGCAGTATTCACAGCCTCTGCCCAGAAGGAAGGTGGGAGCTTACTTTGGACTAGAAGGCATCTGGCCTAATCAATGATTGACCAATTGGTCCTTTCCGCCAGTCTGTTTTTCTTGGGGGTGTAAGTTGGAGCAAGGTTGTGTTGGATCCTGTTCAGTTTCAAGTAAGAGCTGAGCTTTTTGTTCACAAATTCACTTCTGTTGTTGGAAATGACTCCCACCACTTTGTTTTTTTAGCCATTTTTTGGAGTGATTGATGAATTCCTGAACGGCTGTAGCGTTTTGTTATTTGGAGAAAATGATTGAAACCAACTTGTAGCCAGAGAATTGGTCTATAATGGTCAGGAAATACCTGCACCCGCCATTGTATTGAACCGGGAAGGGGCCTACCAGATCTAAGTGGATGGCTTCAAGTGTACTCGTGGTGGGAGCAAAGTGTCTGTCAAATGGGGTATCCATCATCTTGCAGCAATGACAAATTTTGCACAGAGAAGAGTGCCATTTACTAGGAAAGAGGATTTTTAAATTTTTTTGCTTGGGTGGCCAAGTTGCAAGTGCCAAAGATTGTCATGGGTTGTCTTCAGATGAACTTTGCATTTTTTGACCCTCTTGAATCTGGTTCTGCATACTTTGATCAGACAATTGATGGCTGTTCCCACCAGGGTGAACTTGTCAAGGCACATTTCAGACCCAGAGTGCCCTGTATGCTTTATAACAGCACTCTGATTGGTGAGCATAGACAGGGAAAGAAGGCACCTATTCAAGCTCAGAACCAGCAAAACATTTTTAATCTTGACAGAGTGACCCAGATGATTGATGAGTTCAGCAGTACCAGTCACTGTGGCCATCAGTGAGGATCCTTTGCTACCAGTCCCAATGCAAATGTTTGAATGTTTTGAATCCAGCAGGTATTTGGCCTTGTTTAAAATGTGATGAGTTGCACCAGAGTCCAGGACAGGAAGGAGGATTGAAGATTGAGAAGCATTAAGGTAGAGCTGGGGGTTGAAGAAGGATTGCAGTTTTTCACAGTCCTTGTTGTCAGCAGTATTGGTGCTAAGTTCAGCTGGACAATGGTGAAGCTGGATGTTAGTCTTAGGATGGTCCGGACGTAGTTCTGGGTGCAAATGCCAGCATTTTTCTTCAGAGTTTTCAGCAAGAGGGTTGTGTCTTCCTTTTGAGCATAGATTCTTGGCCCTGGAATTCTTGCAAGTGCCGGTTTTGAGGAGAGTAACTGAAGAGCCGGTGTTTGCAGCATCTTCAGGGGTATCTTTATTTCAAGACCATTCCAGGTGAATGAATTCTCTGATTTTGTTGAGGACACCATTAGGACTCTTGAGTAGGCTTCCGTTCAGGAGAATAGTGTCAACAATGTGGTATAGGGAACTGGGGAGCTTGGTTAAAATTATGTATCTCAATATGTCTTGGGGGACTTCTAATTTCACTACTGACATTTTGTTCATTAGTTTCCTGCATTCATTGATGTATTGTGAAAGATCCCCCTGATATTTTTAATGTATGAAATTTAGAAAGAGTAAACCACAATTTTTTGATGACTGTGAGGCATAGCGTTCCCAGATTGCTTCCATAATCACACAAGGATTTGCTTCATTGGTAGAGTCAACTATGGCATCAAAGGCAGTGTTGCCAAGGTGTTGGATGATGATTTCAGAAGCCTCATAGATCATCTTTTGAATGGCTGAAGCAAAAGGTTGGCTAGTATTTTATTCCTCAATGATTTCCAACAGGTCTCTTCTCCTGAGGTAGCTTTTCAGTCAGATGAACCAATTAGAGTAGTTTGACTCATTCAGAAGCGGAATGTTCAGTTTTGGATTTTCTTCCAGTTCAGCCATTGTCAGCCTCCTGGATGCCAAGACCCTTGCTATCCTTTATCTACCAGAGGTGATATTGTAAATAATAAATATATTATTCAATAAATGCAGCAAAAATCTGTAGAATACTTGGATTAAGCTTATTGCAAGGTTAAATGGTTTGGTTATTGTTAATTCTTTTGAATCAAAATTGATTATTAAATATTTATAGAGGGGCCACAATTATATTGGGGATCTTTAACACCTCTCTTCAGGGATTTCAGTATGAAAACACGTAGTCCTGGTTACTTTAGGCTCTACAGTTTAAAGATTATTGTACCCAAAGATAATATGTATATGAAATACACAATGGAGTGGTAGGGCCTTGTAGCCAAGCTACCACGACAGAGAAAGGATAATAAGAATCACTGGTATATTATTAAATCCTTTGGGTATCTGTTTGGGACATGTACTGATGGGTTAAACCTGTATACTGGGGTTATAAGGTTGTTCAGCAGTTTTAATTGATAAAAAGAGGTTTGAGGACGGATATTACTGATCATACATTGCCATAAATCACTTACTTATCTCTTATAATTATTTTATTACCTTGGCACGGCGTCTGGATATGAATATTACTGGGTCTCTGCCCAACAACATCCTCAAAAGAGCTCTGTACTTATAGTTTTTGGGGTCCCAATATGGTCCTTCTGATGGTTGTAGGTGCTCAAAGGGACGGAAACCAAGGCTAGCAGGGTAACCAGGGGTAGCCTGTCATGTGCCCTTGGTGCTATAGCCCGGGTAGCATCTAATTCCTTAGGGTATGGGAATTATTCTACCTTATAATGGACATTAGGATGTATGAATAACACTCATCTGTCCTATTTATGTATTATTTAATTAATTATCCTTAGTATATGTTCCCTGTAATATAATAATTATATTATTAGACATCTCTACTGGAATTTTGATGTCAGGTAAGTTCTCATTATGTATCATATAACTGGAGTAAAAGGTCATAATATTGTTTTTACTCTTTATCTACAAGTTCCAGTTGATTTGTTAAGATAATTACTTAAAAATATAAGTCATGAGAACTCATGTAATATTATTACATCATTATCTTCCTTAGTATGTCACGAAGATGTTAATGTATGGTAATTCTCATAAAAGTATATTAAAGTATTTTAATATATTTTTTGAAGCTGTCATTGTCTTATTTTCGCCATTCTTGATTCTTTGCATTATATTAAATAAAAAATACATGTAAAGATTATTTAGGTATTTTTATATAATATTATGTATATTTAGACAGTCTACTATCCACAGGAACCTTTATTACATATTTAACAAGTTCCCGTGTATGTTGTAGCCTGTTTACGCGGTACCCGGGCCACCTGTCACTATGTCAGCCCGTAGTCCTGCAGCTACGTACTTGTCAGAGGCCCGGGGCTGCATACGCGACCCTGACAGGTTGACACAGCTGTATCTCAGCTGCGCGCGGGTGCTGTGGCTGCCGCGGCTGCGTGCGGGAATTGTGACAAAACACATTTCCGCCCGTAACTCCTAAAATATACACAACACCTCAATTCTGACTGAATTTTAGGTGTGAAACCTATACGTGACAATGTGTATGAAATATTTAATTGGCCAAAAAGTTCAATACTGGAGCCATAGTATTTTGGTTTTTTTTCCTTAATTATTAAAAATATAAGGAGTTGGATTTCAAGGGTGGGGTCAGTGAGTGACCCTACCTAATTTTGGATGGAGAATCCATTTCTGTAATAATATTAATGGTTTTCCCACTCCTTCTTAGGTTAGTTTTATTATTATTATTTTTATGTTATTTTAGTTACTTTTGCAGCTTGCTCTGGAATAGTAGCAAGCTGACAGCCATGATGAGCCTTTTCTTTGTTGTCAATTGAGCTTTTTGATTAAGCCTGGGACTGTAAATCTGTTGATAGAAATCTTCAAAGAAACTTTGGTTTCAGTCAAAAGAAGAAGAAGAGTAGATGAAAACAATGTGTTGAAATCACACCTTCAAAGAAAAGGCTCTAAGCCAACAAGGAGGAAAAAAGGGTGACAGCAGTGAAGGAGAGTAATTGTATCTTGATCAGGATTAGCTGTTAGCTAAGAAAGAATATGAATAAATCAATTGCCTGCATCCATGTGAGTCAGAAGCCATAAGAAATTTAGAGTACTCACCAGACTTGTCCTCCAGGATGCAAGTGGTACAAGTTGGAACTTGTACAGGAGGAAAGCATCCTGGTTGCCAAGCTGGTGCAGGTTGATATGTGCTGAGACATGGCTGGTTTAGAGTGTATAAAACGGGAAGGTTGGACGCGTGCGGGAAAAGAAAAAAGAGTCATAGAAAATAGAAAAGTACAAGCGTGGAAATACAAAAGGACAGGCATGAAAGATGGTTGGAAGGGAAAATGTGACAGGAAATTGAAGACATTAGTAACTTCAACAAAAAATTTCTTGGAAGAGTGAAAATGGGTCATAAATTTTTGGGTTGAAAAATAAGTAGTTGCTTTTTTTTTCTAAAACTTATTCAGGTGATGATAGATGATGAAAAAAAATATGGTCCCAAAGACGCTGGCCTAAATAATGAGAGGTGCTATGTGAAATTTAACAATTTGTTTTAGATTTTCCTGGTGGTTGAAACCACCTTGCTCCTACTTTTAAGAATCAGCTAAATGATCAAAAGACCTGATAATGAAAGACTTAAATGAAAATAAGGTTAGAGAGAAGAAGAAATGAAAAAACTGTAGGAGGGTGGCCAAAAAGAAAAAATCAAGAGAAAGGGATGAAGGTACTTCAACAGATCTCATCAAAACTTTAGTATTCTTGCTTGTTTTCCTTCATATCTCAATCTTCCTTCTTTGGATTAGGATGGTCAGGTTGATCCTTGAGCAAGAATTTGGTGAGGATTTTCTTTAGGAGCTCAATTGATTTAGCTTTGAGATCCTGAGCAAAGGTCAGGTTTCAAATACATTCTTGCCTCTTTTTAAATTTCCAACATATCTTCCCCAATAAGAATCTTTCAGTCGGGACTATATTGATAAACTTGAATGAAACTTTCTTGGCCGCCTGATTTGATGGAGATTTGGAAATTGAATAAGAAGAAGAGAAGCATTTTTTTTTTGGGTAATGTTAAATTCACGGCTCCAGTCGTGTGGGAGTTGTGTAGGGCCCCTCAACGGGTGGGGGCCCATACACTACTCCAAATGGTTGTTCTAAACACACGCAACCCCTGGGGGGGCATATACCCCCCATGATGGGCATTTTTGATTTTTGTACCCCTGTACACAACCATATTATTTATTATTTATTATTTATTGCTTATTGTTCATTATTTATTATTTATTATATATAATTTATTATTTATTATGTATAATTTATAATGTATTATTTATTATTATTTATTATTTATTATTTATTGTTTATTATTTATCATTTATTATATATAATTTATTATTTATAATTCATAATTTATAATGTTTTATTTATTTTTATTGATTATTTATTGTTTATTGTTTATTGTTTATTATTTATTATATATAATTTATTATTTATTATTTATAATTTGTAATTTGTAATTTATTATTTATAATTTATTATTTATAATTTATTATTTATAATTTATTATTCATTATTAGTTATTCATTATTTGTTATTTAGTGGAGGCTACACAACTTGTTTTTAGTTTTTTAGCATGCCACACGGCTCATTTGAGTCATTTAGCATGCCACATGGCCCATTTGAGTTGTGTAGCATGCCACACAGCTCATTTGAATTGTGTAGGGTTCCATACGGCCTATTGAGTTGTGTACAGAGTTGTGTACGGAACTCAAAGAGTTGTGAATTTGACATTACCCTTTTTCTTAAAAAAAAAAACCAATCTACAATCAGGACAATGATTGATCAAGAACTTTGAATGAGATTGAGACAAGAAAATCAATCAAGAGAAATTTTGAGACTTAATTCATATTGAACTCATCAAAATAAGTCCTTAGCTCTTGAGAACCTGACCTTGGCCACCCACAAGTTACACAACTTGAAAGCACAATTGTAAACTTTAAGAGCATCTGGGCATTGATTGATTGATGATTATGAAGGCTTTATTGAAGAATTAGTAGGCTAGTTTAAACCAATCCTTCTTGAATTAACATTCCCCCAAACCAAATTAAGTGTTATAGTTCTTGGTTGCATTCCTCTGGAGTGATTCTCAAAAAAATATTAAGCTTTGAGAGTATTTGTCAAACATCAAACACTTGTGACTGGATAAAATGTACCCATACTTGTTTATTTTTGAAAATTGGGTCAATTGTGGTAAACACTTTTATGCGTTTGGATGATTTTCCAATCTACTGAACAGGTTTCCTGTTGCAATCCAGGTCTATGGTGCGTTCAAATAAATCAACTGTAATTCTTGGGATAGATACAATAGTTTTTTTGTCTTTATCAAATGCCAAAGCACCATTGGGAGCAAAAATTTGATGAGGATTGAGATCCTAATTGGCTCAAATTGTTTGACAGAGGACTTTGAATGATTCACAACATAGATGACAATCTGGTTGGGAGTTTAGCACAATTTGATAGAATTGGTTTGCTTGTTTGTACTCATGATAATTGTACAATAGAGTGACAATATGAGTGTAGGTAGAGGAGGTAGATTGATCCAAATTTGAGGCAGAGTTCAATAGTTAAACTGAATGAACCAGATTGATGATTTTCAAGGCATCATCAGGGTAGGACATGATAGGATGATGGACTCAAACCTTGTTGGAGCCTAATATTGCCTTGTCTGACCTTGACCTTTTCCTCTTCCTTGTGCTTGTTCTTGTGCTTGTGCTTGTGCTTGGGATTGTTCAATAGTTGATGAAAGAAGATTGGAGATGGGAGGATGGATGGTAAGGAGAAAGGGAGAGGGAGAGGTAGAGAGGGGGAGAAGAGTTATGAAAAGAATAAAAACTGGAATTAGGAAAATGGCGGGTTTGATGCTTTAAACACACCATTTTTATGAAACCCTCCATTTTGAAATACACCAGTTAGGAG
Organism: Puccinia polysora; assembly: GCA_025617555.3. NCBI lineage: Eukaryota > Fungi > Basidiomycota > Pucciniomycetes > Pucciniales > Pucciniaceae > Puccinia > Puccinia polysora. Next base: position 23,994,432 of record CM062622.1, read on the forward strand.
GTATTTATATTTCAGAAAACTGCCATTCAATAGGGTGGTTTTTGTAAAAAAAAATGGCTGTTTTCAAATGGTGGGTTTGCTAACTCTGATTCTTGCTTTGTGTGTAGTTTAGGATTTATTGGAAAAAACATGTTTTTTGAAAATTCCAGAATGCATCTGTGGCAGCTGCCACCAATGCCAAACTTCCAGAACACAGTATTGAAATCAAATATTATTGGCTTTCAAGCAGGAGAGAAGTCTCAGGAAGTTGAAACGCCTGCATCCACATTGCTATGCAACAGACAGCTGCAACAGCTGCTGTCAAATGAGAAAAACCAGCTTCTGAGGTAACTCATTGACCTTCTACTACCTATAAAGATAAATAAATAATATTTAATAAATGATTCCATGGGTGTAGGATGGTTTCAATTGTGTATAAATAAAATAAAACTGCAGAAAAACTCAAAGGAATTAATTCAAATAAATTATCAAAATAAATACTTCAAACTTTGAAAATAATTATTAAATCCTCAAATCATAATAAATTTTTCCTGCATTGGGACTACATAAAACTGAATTTTTTTTTACAATCCCCCTCAATCTGAATATCAAATCAGATTTGTGAGATTACCATGACACGCATGACAAAAATGGATCACATGAGCTATTGAACAGTTTTTCCAATATAAATGAAAAATTATTATTGTAAATAACTCTAATTCCTCACTTATTCAAAACCTATCTGTGCTACAGCACCTAGAGAAAATTCAACAATAGAAGTGATTGAACTTCACGCCTTGGCACCCACCCGCCTTGACCCCTATAGCGTTCAGAAGGACAGAATGGGATCCAATAAATAAAAGCCACTCTCAATAATTTTTAAACCAAAAAACCAGTTTAATATGCATGCAGACACCATCCCATCAAGCTATCAAGTACATATAAGTAGATAAGTAAGTGATTTATGACTTTTTCTGATAATTGTTGCCCATCCAAAACCAAAAATGACCCAATTTGCGCCATTTGAAGTCTTCAAACGCACCAAAAATACTTCAGAAAAACTATTGAAATTTTTTTCAGGTACCTACACCATGGTTCCAACCCAATGGCAAATTGCCTGCGCATGTGATGTTGGTTTGATGCTGCACTATTAGTGGGCAGGAGCCATTGAAAAAATGTTGGAATGCCAAAATGTCAAGGCTGGTTGAGAGCCCAATGACATTTTGACACCAATTCCACCCTTGGCACTATCAAGGCTGCATCATTTTGATGTCACAGATGTTTTGAAATCACCTCAACTTAATGTTCAGATGGGGGCTGAGGGTTTGAATCATCATTGTGCTTGAAGATAAATTGGACCCTTACTTTTTTTTCTGGATTAAATTGTTGGCATGTTTGGTTCAGTTATATATAAAATAAATTATTTGCTTTGAAATTCAGTTTCATTGCTAATTTTGTAGTCTACAATAAATGCTATTACATGATTTGTAACTTTTTGATAAGGCCAAAGTTGAAATTTTATTTTATCAATGAAATAGAATATAGATTTGAAAAGAATTAAAAAAAATTGGTTAATTCCATTGCAAGGATTTCCACTTCATTTGGCATGATCAAGGCCTTGCATGTGAGATTTTCTTTCATTGTCTTACAATCAAAAAATTCTTCATATTTTCTCAATACTGCTTTGGACCATCTGTTTCAAATTCTCAAGATTGATTATAAGAAATTAAAATGTTTCAGAAAAACCTTGATCAACAAGAAGAAGGGGAAAAAAAGTCTTATGCTAAGATAATATTCAATCGCCATTGTTGTATTTCTTTCAAGTATTGGTCAATTGCCTTCCAATGGACCCCATCCCCATGTATTGGTCTGGCCATATGAATGGCTATTTGGAGTTCTAAGCAGGCAAATTGGGCCTTTTCTTGGAGAGGAGCCTTACAAATGAAGCCGTTTGCCAAGTTGTGTTTTTTTATTGGGTAAAAATGCTTGATAGATCTGTAATGAGGTCATTATCAAATTACAATTAGAATTAGAAACCAGTTAATTAATCAACTCAAACTTACCTTCACCAAAATATTGGACAACATTGGAATTGGACCATCCCTTATGTGGATACTTGTATTTGCAATGTTTTAGATGAGCTGCAGATAGTTATGGAAACTGGTCAGTCAGCAATCTCAGATGTTGGGATGTTCAAAAGGTACTCACCACATATTGTAAACTGCATTTCTCATACTTGACCAGTTTGCAGACAAAAGCAGCAACATCTTTTTGGGCCTTTGGATTGTCTTGTAACCAGGGGGGAGGTAATTCTTTTTGAATGTGCTTCATTTCTTTGCCACAAGTTCCTAATTTGTTGTTTTCAATTATTCTAAATGTCAGATAAAACCAAAACAAAGAAGGCTTTAAAGATTTGAGAGTAGTAGTGAGCCTTTAATTTGCTCACCAAGGGCATTGTTGGTATCACCATATGCCTCAATGTTTCATGGGAGGATCATCAATCAAATCTTGTCCCGTACCAATGACTGTTTTCATATTTATGAGTCTACTATGGAATTATCATGATGAAAAATAATAAAAAACTTACTTGGATTAATTTTCTTTATTGATAACATTTGATCTTGCTCAATTGTGTTAATCACATATCCAAGTTGTTGGCCATTTTTGATGGTCCCAGAATGCAAGAGCAGGTCTGGTGTCCTTGATTGTTGAGGCTTAAGTTCATATGAATGAGGATCATCATGAGTTGATGGTCACTCTTCTTGATAAGCAATTTTGCATAAGATTAAAGGGATAGAGATGAAGATCAGACAATAAATGTGGAGGGGAGAGGGTCAACAATCAGATTTTGTTGGATTTCAACATTACAATAGCCTTGTAGTTGGATGGTGGGGGGAGGATGAAATGGGAGGATAGGACAATAGGCAAGGGATGAGAATTGAACAAGAGATGGCAAGTGGGAGGAGAGTGGTCAGAGAGAGAACAGAGAAAAGAGTAAGAGGCAGAAAGCAGCGGGGATCAATGGGATGCCGGGGTGGGGTTGGTCACTGATGAGGGAGATTGGAAGATAGATAAGATTAGATTGATCAGGCCTTGGGGGAGAAATTACATCACCACAGTGGTTCAAAAGGGCTTTGAGACTTTTGGGAAAAGGGAACATTTCATTTATTTTTATCTGAAAGAAATTGGTTGTGATTTCCTCCGATATGCTGGGTGATTGATGGTTGGTTGGATCATCTGACTCTGGGCTTGTATGAAGGTATTGATTTGGTAAGCTTTTTTTGTTGGGGGAGTCACGTTAATAATTTTCAGTGTCATCAATTTGCCTTTTCTTGGCAGGATTGAGGTGGGATGATGGAAAATTAGTGGTTTGGGTTTGGAAGGGATTGTGGAATGAAGTAGGCATGGTGAGAGTGGGTTGGGGTGGGATCAGAAGGAAAGGATGATAGATTTGGAAATCTAATCTGAGAGTAGGAAGAAGAGATTGTGAACAATTAAAATCTTGTCTCAGATGAGAAGAAAAAAGGGGGGAGGCATGCGGGTTTGATTACTCAATGGTCAAGAGGTTTTCAACAGCTAGGGGTAATGATCAGAGCTTGATTATGTCATTGATTTTGACTGGCTAGGCTGGCCAATGGTGGTGTCTTGCCGCCCATGAATTTGAATACAATCTTGGGCACTCCAGTTGAGACAACTTACTCATAGGCTCCTTCTCACACAAACAGATCAATATTGAAGAAAAAATGGACAATGTTTTGTTTGAATGCTCCCTCTTTAGCAGGAAGGAGTTTATTTGATATTGTGGATTCCATAAAAAGAATAAATTGAAGGCTTTGAGTTGATTTGTACCTCCAATGGGTTTAAATATTGCTGTCAAATCTGTCAAGGAATGCCTATGAAAATAGCAAATGAATGAAAGCATGTTAAACTCACCAGTAATCAAGATAAACTTAGGAATCTGGCAAGGGAAACTCACCAAGACCCTAAAATTGATTCATCCTCCAACTTGGAATATCTTAAGTTTAATGAATAGTTGTGTATTGATCCCAATGGAGACCAGCTGGATTTGCCTGTGGAGGTTGATCCAATGTGTGGAGGCTTTGAAAAAAGCTCTTGGACAAAGGGGTCTGATACCAATGAAACTGATGAGTCAATGGATAATGACAATGGATTGGAAAATTTCATTAATAAAAAGTGGAATCATATAATTACTAATACTTTGAAAGGAGGAGATTCCAATGTTGATGTTGAAGAGGTTGAGAAATTACCACCAGGGGAAAATGGTTTTTAGTTTCCCTTTAAGAATAAGTAGGTGGGTTAAATTTTTCAGCAAGAATGATCAGATAAAAATGGGAGAAGGAATGAAATAGTCACAGAAAACTTAACTTTCATCCAATCACTTTGTTGTAGGATTTGGTTTGTTTTATGCTTGTGGGATGGTTGATAATAAATTCAAGGCCCATATCACCCATTTACATCACTCATTTGGGCTGTGTAGCACGCTAAACGTCTCAATTGTAGTTGTGTAGTGGCCATACAACTCAAGTTTGGTTGTGCATGTGCAGCCACCACACAATGGCACAGATTGTAGGGCACAAAACCCAACTAAATTCAAGTCGTGTGGACCTGTATACAACTTGAATGTAGTTGTGTTCCATTCCACACAACTTCAAGGATTGTGCGCCAAAAAACTAAATGAAATAAAATAAAATAAAATAAAGAAAAAAAAGTAAAAATAAGTAAAAATAAGTAAAAATAAGTAAAAATAAGTAAAAATAAGTAAAAATAAGTAAAAATAAGTAAAAATAAGTAAAAATAAGTAAAAATAAGTAAAAATAAGTAAAAATAAGTAAAAATAAGTAAAAATAAGTAAAAATAAGTAAAAATAAGTAAAAATAAGTAAGAATAAGTAAAAATAAGTAAAAATAAGTAAAAATAAGTAAAAATAAGTAAAAATAAGTAAAAATAAGTAAAAATAAGTAAAAATAAGTAAAAATAAGTAAAAATAAGTAAAAATAAGTAAAAATAAGTAAAAATAAGTAAAAATAAGTAAAAATAAGTAAAAATAAGTAAAAATAAGTAAAAATAAGTAAAAATAAGTAAAAATAAGTAAAAATAAGTAAAAATAAGTAAAAATAAGTAAAAATAAGTAAAAATAAGTAAAAATAAGTAAAAATAAGTAAAAATAAGTAAAAATAAGTAAAAATAAGTAAAAATAAGTAAAAATAAGTAAAAATAAGTAAAAATAAGTAAAAATAAGTAAAAATAAGTAAAAATAAGTAAAAATAAGTAAAAATAAGTAAAAATAAGTAAAAATAAGTAAAAATAAGTAAAAATAAGTAAAAATAAGTAAAAATAAGTAAAAATAAGTAAAAATAAGTAAAAATAAGTAAAAATAAGTAAAAATAAGTAAAAATAAGTAAAAATAAGTAAAAATAAGTAAAAATAAGTAAAAATAAGTAAAAATAAGTAAAAATAAGTAAAAATAAGTAAAAATAAGTAAAAATAAGTAAAAATAAGTAAAAATAAGTAAAAATAAGTAAAAATAAGTAAAAATAAGTAAAAATAAGTAAAAATAAGTAAAAATAAGTAAAAATAAGTAAAAATAAGTAAAAATAAGTAAAAATAAGTAAAAATAAGTAAAAATAAGTAAAAATAAGTAAAAATAAGTAAAAATAAGTAAAAATAAGTAAAAATAAGTAAAAATAAGTAAAAATAAGTAAAAATAAGTAAAAATAAGTAAAAATAAGTAAAAATAAGTAAAAATAAGTAAAAATAAGTAAAAATAAGTAAAAATAAGTAAAAATAAGTAAAAATAAGTAAAAATAAGTAAAAATAAGTAAAAATAAGTAAAAATAAGTAAAAATAAGTAAAAATAAGTAAAAATAAGTAAAAATAAGTAAAAATAAGTAAAAATAAGTAAAAATAAGTAAAAATAAGTAAAAATAAGTAAAAATAAGTAAAAATAAGTAAAAATAAGTAAAAATAAGTAAAAATAAGTAAAAATAAGTAAAAATAAGTAAAAATAAGTAAAAATAAGTAAAAATAAGTAAAAATAAGTAAAAATAAGTAAAAATAAGTAAAAATAAGTAAAAATAAGTAAAAATAAGTAAAAATAAGTAAAAATAAGTAAAAATAAGTAAAAATAAGTAAAAATAAGTAAAAATAAGTAAAAATAAGTAAAAATAAGTAAAAATAAGTAAAAATAAGTAAAAATAAGTAAAAATAAGTAAAAATAAGTAAAAATAAGTAAAAATAAGTAAAAATAAGTAAAAATAAGTAAAAATAAGTAAAAATAAGTAAAAATAAGTAAAAATAAGTAAAAATAAGTAAAAATAAGTAAAAATAAGTAAAAATAAGTAAAAATAAGTAAAAATAAGTAAAAATAAGTAAAAATAAGTAAAAATAAGTAAAAATAAGTAAAAATAAGTAAAAATAAGTAAAAATAAGTAAAAATAAGTAAAAATAAGTAAAAATAAGTAAAAATAAGTAAAAATAAGTAAAAATAAGTAAAAATAAGTAAAAATAAGTAAAAATAAGTAAAAATAAGTAAAAATAAGTAAAAATAAGTAAAAATAAGTAAAAATAAGTAAAAATAAGTAAAAATAAGTAAAAATAAGTAAAAATAAGTAAAAATAAGTAAAAATAAGTAAAAATAAGTAAAAATAAGTAAAAATAAGTAAAAATAAGTAAAAATAAGTAAAAATAAGTAAAAATAAGTAAAAATAAGTAAAAATAAGTAAAAATAAGTAAAAATAAGTAAAAATAAGTAAAAATAAGTAAAAATAAGTAAAAATAAGTAAAAATAAGTAAAAATAAGTAAAAATAAGTAAAAATAAGTAAAAATAAGTAAAAATAAGTAAAAATAAGTAAAAATAAGTAAAAATAAGTAAAAATAAGTAAAAATAAGTAAAAATAAGTAAAAATAAGTAAAAATAAGTAAAAATAAGTAAAAATAAGTAAAAATAATTAAAAATAAGTAAAAATATAATAAGAAAAATAAAAAAGCAAAAAAAACTGAAGGCAACCAAAACACCAAAAATTAAATAAACAATGAAATAGTCTATGGAGCAGCCCTAAACTATCAGTGCCAAAAAATACAATTTCAACTTGACTAGCCCTAAAGTAAAAGTGCCAAAAAATACAAGTTCAACTTGACAAGCCCTAAAGTAAAAACACCAAAAAAAAGACAAGTAACTTGACAAGCCCTAAATTAAAAGCACCAATAAAAAAACAAGTTCAACTTGTTTTGTGCTGATCTCATCACCAGATGTAAAAATACTCCTCATGATGGAATCAGTCCAACACAAGTTGAACTGACTTTCAAATAAAATCTAATTCAAAACACTTATCATAATGATTTTAAATCAAAACACTCAACATAATGATGTTCAAAATGTGATAACCCTTTATATTAATAGAATTACAAGTTAGCTGCATCAGAATTAAAATTTATATGGGAACCCAATCATGGAATAACCTCCATAATTGAAGTGTAAATTATAGAATACACATGCAGTTGATCTTTGAGATGATCAACCCAACCAGAAGCTTTCTTTGGATTCAAAGCAGAGGGCTTTGCTACAATCAGCAGGATTGGAATAATTTATCCCTCAAGTAATAATAGAACCCATTTTTTAATGTTAAAAAAGGAAATATAAATAGGCTCTGGTTGATCTGTAACACATTTTTTTATTTGATTATACAAACAACATGAACCCAATGAAATGAAACATATACTCTGGCATATGTGTCTGCTATTATTTGACCCATATCCAACTTAGCCGGCCATTTTGAAGAGGGAATCTTTGCATTGATTTCTTCAACATCAAGTCTTTTTTTAATATTTTCTGCCTCCTTTGCACCACCAAGCATCTTCATGTAGCATGCTTTATGTTTCTCCAATGTTTCAATAATTTGCTTTCTAAATTTAAACCAACCATGTTCATCATAACCAAGTAATTTAGCAATGACTCTCAATCTTTTATTTCCATCACCAATTGGATCCCAAAACCTTCCCAAGAACTTATGTAATTTCTTAGGTATTTTATTGAGTTTTTTCACTTTGGTTTCCTATAATCAAAACACAATCAGCCAAAATTGCAATAACATTGATTTATCACATCAATACTTACCATAGATGAGCTTCTTGTTGATGCTTCCTACATGTCTTCTTCCTCTGAAGAAGATTCCAAATCCAAATGTAGTGAGCATAATTCACTTTTGGTCCCTTCCTCTGACCTATTAAATTCAGATTCTGATCCTGTGGACTTTGCCTAATAATTAAAATCATATCATCATAAGTTCATTCAACACAAATGGAAATTTCAAAAAAGAAAAGACTTACAATCTTTTGTATTTTCTTATTTTCTGCCCCTCTAATTCTTCTTTCCCACTGAAGTTGCTTCTCAACATGTTCAAATCAAAAGGGATCTCTCTGGGTATCTGTCAATTTTGGACGTCCTCTGCTTGATTGCAAGACTTTAGGTTCAAGTCTTGGCTTTTATCAACAATTATCAGTCTACATCATCAAGTGCTTGAACATCCTGCAATGATATTCTTCAGGGTATCCCAAGATAACTGCATTGAGCTTCTCATGTAACTGAGAATTTCTGAGCATTTCATCAACATCAACATTTCAAAATTCAAAAGGATAAAATATTAGTAAATTAGGAATCATCATTCAAAAAGAATTCATCAAAAAGCATCAATCACAAAGTGATTTGAACAATCCAAAAATCCAATTTAAACCACCTTACAGAACTAGAACTGCAAGGGTGACAATCCAACCTCCACTGTGGATGAACATCCTCAGGAACAACAGATCCTCTTTACACTAGTAGGTCACCTATTTTGTGGGAACAGGGCAAACCCAAAGTCTTTCAGTATGACTTGGTGCAGACTTCTCCAACATGGTTCCGCTTTAATTTCTTGAATTGTTCCACAACAATTTGAATTGCCTTTAAAGACAACTTTTATCCCAATGGTGACAGTTCAGTGGGAAGAACTATTCCTATCTTAATTTTAGAGTTTTAAAGGGAAGCCTGAACAAATTCAATTGGCCAATATTGAATTTGCAACCTTGCAACCCCTGTTCACTACCAAAAATGGGTTGTGTGGCGCAATTCATGACCCATTTTTGGGTTGCAAACGGCATTTTCAACCCATTTTAGTTGCAAAAGGCCATTCGCAAATTAGTTGGGTTGTGAATGGCCAATTGAAACCCATTCTGGGTTAAAAACCGCGCCATGCAACCCATTTTGGGTATTGAATTTCAAAAAAAATATTTTAATTATTCATTTCATTTTATTTATATATATATATATATATTTATTTTTATTTTTAATTTAATTTAATTAATTAATTTATTTATTTTTGATATATTTATTTATTTATTTATTTATCTATTCATTTCATTTTATTTAAATTTATTTATTTATATTTTTTTATATATATTTTTGATTTAATGAATTAATTTATTTTTGATTTATTTATGTATTTGATTTTATTTTTTTATTTTATTTTTGGGAAATGTTAAATTCACGGCTCATTGAGCCGTGCACACGGTTTGAAAGGGGCTGTGTGGCATGCCACACGGTCCAATCCAAGCTGTGTAAAACCCCCAACTGCTCAAAGAGTTGCGCGGCCAACCCAGCCTGGTCCGCCGGCGTGCAGGATTCCAAAAAACTACATTCAAGCTGTGTAGAGTTTTACAAGGCTCAAACGTAGTCGTGTGGCATCCCACACGCCACTGGACCGCGGTGAGCCAAAAAAAAAAAAAAAAAAGAAAAAAGAAAAAAAAAAGAATTAAAGGGTACTAAGATAACCCATAAACTAAATAAACCTTCCAAAATCAGAAATCAACCAAAAAATCAAAGAATGTTCATTTTTTGGTTAAAAAAACCAAAAAGATAAATAGATAAATAAAAAACAAAAAAAAACTGGTACTATCCAATGGACTAGCCCTAAAGTAAAAAGACCCAAAAAACACAAGTAACTGGACTAGCCCTAAACTAAAAACACCAAAAAAAAGACAAGTAACTTGACAAGCCCTAAACTAAAAACACCAAAAAAAAAGACAAGTAACTTGACAAGCCCTAAAGTAAAAACACCAAAAAAAATACAAGTAACTTGAAAAGCCCTAAAGTAATGTTTGGGGGGTACACGGCTCCTGCACAACCCCCCCGGGGTTGCGCATGTTTGAAATGGCCCTTTGTAGTTGTCTATGGGCCCCCAAGGCTCATTTGAGCTGTGTAGGGCCCTACACAACTACCACACGGTTGGAGATGTGAATTTAACATCACCCTTTATTTTTTGTATTCATATTTTAATTTAATGGATTAATTTATTTTTTATTTATTTTCATATTTTTTATTTTTCTATTACAATAAAACAAAAATGAAATATATATATATATATATATATATTGACTTGCAACTCAGATGGGTTGCAAACAGAATTTTGCGCGCTGTTTGAAACCTCATGGTTGCAAATTTAAAATTGGCCAATTTAATTTGATTATAAACCTTTCCCTCTAGGCTTTGCCAAACATCCAACATGTTTCCCAAAGAATTTGCAAGGAATTGTTTGAGAATAGCATGGGCCCCTTCAACCCATGAATTATTTTTATTTACAAATTCAGTTTTTTTGCAAGTCCAACCCATTACAATGTTCTCTTTGATACGGAAGATGTTATGATCCATATACTTGAGCACATCCTCACAGTCTGACAAGAAACACTTTATACAAGTCATAATTTAAGCAACCCAAAACTAGAAATATTAAAAGTAGAGCCAGTTATTTGACACTTACTCTAAGTTCTGCATCATTGACCTCTTCCTCATCCTTGGTTTTTGAGGCCCCATACTTATTCCACAGAGAAGTAAGGATTTTCCACCCTTCAATGTAATTATTAAAGCGCACTTCACAGTTTGCTTGTATTTTTTAGAAAAGTGCCACTGACAACACTGTCTTGTTGACTCAGGGAAAATTTTTTCTATAGAACAAATCAGAGCTTTTTCATGGTCCATCACAAAGACTTTGGGAAGTCTCTCAGGATCATAAGCCAGCTCCTTTAGTGAATTTACAGACCAACTGTATAAATCAAACTTTTCTATTGTTATAAACACAGGAGCTGTTGTGAAATTTCTTTTGTTGGAAGTAATTCCTACTACATGCAATAGGGGGATGTTGTACTTATTTGTTTTATAAGTAAAATCCAACATAGCAATATGATGGAATTTCTTGAAAACCTTTAATTATTTGGGGTGAGCTAAGAACAGGGCCCTCCAAGTGACCCTCTCTGCTGAATTTTGCTCCATGAACCCAACCTGAATTACCAAGTTGTTCAAAGAGGACCTCCATAACACTTTTTCCCTTTAGTTCCACAAGAACTACCTTACGCTTAGTGTTATAAATTGTTTGGTCATCAACATATTGGCTGCCATCAATCTTGCTCAATTTTCTTTTCAGTTGAATAGTCTTGAGTCCATCATTTGATGCCTTCTTTTAGATTTTCTAAGGATACCCCAGAGATTCTCCTCAGGTGAGGATGCACTGAGGGGTGTGGAGATGGTTGATGTTTATGTTGATCATTTCTGTAGGCAATTTTCCACAAGGGGTCTGCCTTCATGCAACTTGAAAAAATTAAAAACTTTCACCCAACCTTCTTTGTGTGATTTTTCCTTGACCATTTGGTGAGCAATTTCCCAGAGTAAAAACTATGTCTATCACAGGCTTAATACGCATATTTATCACGCTTTGAGTTGAAAACTGTTAAAGCATAAACATGCTTCATTGCCCATGTTTGACATTAGTTTTGTGCCTCTTCCCTAGCAGGAACAGCTCTCACAGGAGACAGCGGAAGTGGATCTGTGATAGTTACCTAGTTACATACTTACCAGCCGCCAATCAGTTTCCATCAAATTAAATGAGGCAAAGGCCAGGGTAACATAAAATTTTAGTCACCACCAGAGGTCATGTCAATTTTTGAAACATTTTGTTCCTCAATTGTCACCCTAGATGAGGATGCAATTGGGGATTCTGATGATTCAATACCCAAATCCTTTTTTCCACACCTTCTTTCATGGCACTATCAATTTAGTCCTTCAATGCAGCCATGTCACAGAAAGAAGGGCTTGCCACTATTCCCATAATGCAAAAAAAATGCAACGGTATTTCAGTATTCAATCCAACTTTCAATTGAAAAACTAGAAAGTTTGTTCACTTTTGAGTTGAGAAAGATAAAGTTGAGTGGGACATTTCTTTGCAGTTTCACTTTAGTTTCAATTATTTTTTTTCAGTTTCACTTTATTTCACTTTAGTTTCACTTGGGGATCACTAGGTGTGGTCAAAAAGTCCCACATAGTATGTGTTGACCCCAAATTTGGTTTGATGGAACCCAAATGTGGTCCAGGGGGTCCCAAACATTTTGGCCCAACCCCCAGGGGGTTTCATACCCCCAGAAACGCCTCAAAAATGCAGTGTACATGGGTACACAACCCAAAAACACTGTTTACGGGGGGTATAAAACCCCCTGGGGGTTGCACCTGTTTGAAACAACACTGTTGACGCGTTTAGACGCGTTTTTTGGCCCTCACGCGCGCTTTTAAAGTGCCTATGGGCTCCCATGCATCCATTGGGCCATGTAGGGCCTCACACAACTCCCACACAATTAGTAGTTATGAATTTATCATCACCCTTTTAAATAATGTCTTCATCCTATGCTCTTGTGGATTCAATTAAAAAGAAATTTTTTGAACAAAAGAGAGATCCATGACACCTTCAAAAAATCCAAGAACTAGAACAAACAGAATACTCCAAAATCTTCAATCCATTTTTGAAGCTTGAAGGTGTTGTTCTCATTAAATTGGTGAAATTTTCATGATAATCAGACATTGATATATTTTTTTTATTTTTTTTTCTTAATTTTAAAAGAATTTGATGGCGGCCTTGACACTCCATTTGAAATTCTACATGTGGTTCTTCTTGGTATTTTCAAATACTTGGTGCAAGATTTTATTCAATCTTTGACAAAATCTGAACTACCATCACTCAGTGGATACATCCAGTCTTTCAACACCAATTCACTCAATATACCCTCCCTTTAGCCAAGCTATTTAATCAAACATTCACTCAGTCTTGTTTGAAAATATTTCAAATATAACTTCAAGCAGCACCCTTCACCTTTTTTCACTTTATGAAAGCTGAGCAAAGAATTCTGTGGACCTCTCTTTGTCAACTTTGCACCTTCATATTTCAAACTCACATCAAAGACATGAGTTAATCCCAAAATCAACTGAAGATACAAATAAACCACTTTTTATATCATTTGGTCAAGATTTCTGGCAAATGGATCAACAAAACCAAGATTCACATGCTTCTTCACCTCCCAGACTCAATATTGTGTTTTGGTCCAGCTAGTCTGTTTTCAACTGAAAAATTTGAAATTTACAATGTAATTTTACGCCAAGCTTCAATTCATTCAAACAAGATCAGTCCAGGACATGATATGGCCATCAGCTTCAGTAATTATCAGTCTCTACATTTTCTTCCCTCTTTTGGTGTGGTATACAATCAAGAGACTCAAACAACTATTCAACGCAGTTCAACAATTACCAGCATATTTGAAGATGATCCAGTTTTTCAAAATTCCATGGGTTATAATAGCCAGATTTATCATCCCCTCAACCAATATCCCTTTTTCAAAAGAAAATCTGTTCCAAATGAAGAAAGAGTGCAAGTTACTCAGGTACTCAGAGAAAAATTCCCTTCAAATGTTGATTGAATTACCCAAATTCAATTAAACAATCAGGATATCATCCAGAAGCATTACCACATATTGGCAATTTTTTGGCTTTGCTTGAATTAAATAAATTCAAAACATGAACCATTTTTTTCATTTTCATTTTTAGCATCAGATTGAATCTCTAAACTCAGTGGACTTTATTGGCAAGATCACTTCATTATGGCAGACTACTGAAATTGGATCCACCAGGTATTTTATCCAATTAAACAAACTTGCAATTATGGGAATCAATCCATTTTAACACATGAGGGAATTTGTTGAAACAACCTCTGAATACACAGTAAATTATCAGGTTAGCAATTTCTTTCTTTAAATTTCAGATTCTCAAAATAATTTCTTCACAAAACTTGATTTGAATTGAATACAGGCAATAAAATTCAGCTTGAACATGCAGCACAATTGCCATGATGGGAGTTTCCAGCTTCAAAAAACTCACATTTCCCAAGTTGAGTGTTAAGATACCTCTCAGGTAAAAATGGAATTTACCCATTCAAACTAAAATCATTGGATCCTTAACTCAGCTACATTTCATGCAGCTGAGGAGCACAAGTCAGGAGCCAGGTTGATCACTCCACCCATTGAACCTGGCCAATGGGTTGAGTGTATGACCTCAGCCATAGCCAGGTGGGGTGAGCCAAGACAAGGAATTCCCTTGACTCTTGAGGCCAGCACTTCACAAGTGATGCTTTCAATTTTTTTAACTTAATAATAACATCCCTTACCAGTATAATGAAGAAAAAAATGAAAATTCAATATAAAAAATAACTGGAGTTGTAAAATTAAAGACAATAAAGATAAAAAAATGGCTTTAAAGCAGTACAATTTTTCAAGGAGTAGCTTTTTTTCTAAATTTATTTGAAGTATCAAATGACTGTAAGATTGTAAGACTGCAAACAGAAAAAATTTGCAAGAAGTATGGTCACCAACTTCAGTATAGAGCCACAGGCCAGTTCCCCAGGACCCAAGTGTCATGGCTCCACCACAGCAAACATATGGGTTCTGGCTTTCCAGTGACTTCATGTCACCATTTGATCCCATTGAAAGGCGTTTTTTTGGACTTGAGAAGAAACATGGACTCACAAAAAAATATTGTTGGGGTTTCCAAAATTTCCTTGGAAAAAAAAGAGGTCCACTTGGAAATCACATTGGAAAAAACATGACTTGACTGGCACTTCACCCATGAAAAAACATGCATTCACCCAGCTTTCCACAATATTTCACCTGGAAGCCTCCTGGGAATTTCTATTTTCACAAAATAAGGTAATTTAACAAATTCAATACAAAGAATAATTTTCACCTTCTCCTCCAGCCCATGAGGGATAATTTTTCTTTTTGTTTTTTCACAAGAATATAGAAGCACTCAAATTTCAAAAAAAATAAAAATAAATAATTTAGAACACCAGAAATGGAAACAGACCAGCAAAGATCTTTGGATGCTTTCACTGCATATACTGGGTATCAACTCTGAATTTTGATCAGTTTTTCATGTGATGTGGACTTAGCTAAAAGTTTACAAAGCTGTTTTAATCACTTTGGTGTAACTGGAATTCCACATGGGTGTATTGATTACCTCTTCATACTATCAATACAGACATTTGAGTTAAAAACAGGCCATCAATGGAACAGATTCATCGAGTTTCCCATTTAACAAAACTGAAAGAAAAAAGTAAATAAGTTGAAAATCTGAACAAGCACCATCAATTTTCAACATTTCAAATGATTGAGAAATCAAGCATGGACTTGCCACAGCCCAATAACCCAAATACCATCAATGGTTCAACATTGGTATCTTGCATGGGCTCCCTTCTGGACTCATTCATGCACAATCTCTAACCTCTGGCATGTCCCTGTAGAACAGGAACACCTTTATTAAAACATTAATCAAATATAAAGAAGTAATAAAGTGAAATGTTTGATTCAGGGGCTGCTGAAGTGAACAGGGCAGATCATTTGTTCAAATTTCTAGAAAATGATTGCCCCTTTACAGATGATAGGAGCAAACCTTGGTACATCATATCAAGGCATATCCAAGTTGATTAATTGTTGGTTGGAATAATCAAAATTCCATTCCATATGAATCCCTTTTCTAGAGGGGTGAAATACTTTAAAGACACCATGTAGTGTGTATTCAATTCACATGGTGGGGTGGGATGAGGAGGTACAACATCTTGTAGCATGGTTTAGTTTAACTTTGGCCTGTGTAGGGTCAGCACACTTCCTACAGTAGGGCAGGACCAGAAATGTGAGCTGCACAAACCCAAGTGTGGTCTATTTGTCTTTTCCCCTCCTGCTTAGTATAAATTGCATATGCATACACCTGACTCACCTCCAACAAGGCTGACCTCCCCCAAACCAAACTTTAATTCCATCCAGCTTTAGGGAACTCCAGTGAAACCTGGCTTCCTCAATGGAGAAATTTATGTGAACCAAACTTTTCATCCAGGTGAAATTCTGGGAAACTTCACTTTACCAAGGTGAAAGCTAGTCAAATTTGATTTTCCATCAGGGTGAAATACTTCTGATTTTCATTTTCATTTGCTGTGGTGATCCACCCAGCCTGCCCTGCCAGTGAATCCACCTTGGGGGCAAGGTGGCATTGCCACAACCCTGACTGCAAGTAACCCACAGGTGCGCCCAGCTGGTAAATCAACTGCCAAGGTGAGGTGACTTTGTCACAGCCCTGAAGTCAATTCACCCACCAGAAAAATTGTTTGATTGACCCTCAGTCAATGGTCAATCAACTTTTAAACCACCATTTGGTCAATTCAATCAATGTTGAAGGGATCCCTGGCTTTGGGTCCTTTGCACTCAACCACCCAAAGTGAACCTGTGGTGTAGGCAATTAATACTCAACCAGATATTTATTTCCTCTATTCTGTGGCCAAATTTTTACATGGGACAGCCACACCACCAAATATTTCTATGTATATCTTTGGAAAGCAATTCATTTATTAAAGTTTCTAAAGAGACCAGGTATAATTTTTAAGCATTTTAATCTTCTGAGGAAGGTGTTTTAAATATCCCCAGTACACTACTTTGGCCCTTTTATTTATTTATTTATTTATTTATTAATAATAACCGCAAATTATCAAATCAAAACCCTGGCACTTTACAATATCTGTATTTATATGGATAATTGTTACAAATGTTGAATAATATGTTTATTCTTAAACTCTATAAAATCTGGTAGCTAGGAGGTAGCCAGGACCTTGAAATTCAGGTTGATTAAAATTTCTCTTTTGAAGAGTATTGTTGTCTTTGAATAGTTTGAGGATGAATCATTCATTTTGGGTTTAAGAACAAGCACCCTTGAATTGCTCTAAAATCTTTTTAAAGAAGCAAATGTTTTGAAGGATTTGGTCCCTCAAATGCCTGAATGTTTGAGATTGATTGATAATTATACAAATTTGTATTTTTTCAAAAAAGAAGAAAAATATTAAAATGAGTAGCTTAAAATTAAAATAATTTCATTACCAAAATTTTTTTTTGATTGATCATCAAAAATTGGAAGGTAATTTAGAAACCAGGATGGATTGAGGGTTTGTTGAAAATCATAAACTTGAGAGAGGGATTGATTGTGGATTGGTGAACATAGACCATCATGCTTCCTGGGCTTAATCTACATTGCTTAACGTACCTGGGTGTGCCCACTTTAAAAAACAGACCCAATGATTTTGCCTACTCACAGTGAACTAACAACCCTGCACCAACCCCCCTCAGTATCAAGGGTGATAAAATATTGTTGGCAATCTCCCATTTCTTACTTGTCAATTTGCCTTGGTGATACATCACTTGGTTGATCCCCCTTGACTAAGCTGGCATCCTTCTCTTCCTTGGTTTTCCACTTCCTGTTGTCCCAATAATAACCTGCCCAATCCAGTAATGCACTTATCCCAAAGCTGTTGATATGCCATGCTTATGAGCTTTCCACACTTATCTTATACTTTTCCTTTGCCTGCCTTTGGTATCCTGCACCTGTTTGTGCTTGATTTCAACCAACAAGATCCTATTGTTCTTGAGGTGAAGAATAATAAGTTGCACATTCTGTGTCTTGTTTGAATAAGTGTGAAGTGGCTCCATTACAGATTCCTCTTTGGGTCCAAGTTTCCAAACGCTGTTCCTGAATTGCTTCTTGTTGTTTCAGCATCTTCCCTTGTGATACTGAAGACTATCCCTCCCACACCCTGGCCATTGTTGTCCAGATTTGGATTGTGGCTATAAATAGTCACCACAGCATCACTAGAAGGCCTTTCAATGTAGCTCAATTCCTGGTGAGACATTAGATGAACTCATTGTGCCAGATTCTCCCGGTTGAGCAGATTAGGTGTTGAGTCTTAAATGTTCATTACATGCTCATTCTACACTTATACCACTTCCCTCTCTTATTTCAAATTCTGTACAATTGTTCACCTTGTAAATAGCTTGATGACATGCAATAATTAACAAACCCAGAGTGATTAAGAGCATTTGTTATGGTCTTGAATGGTAAAAACATTCCATATCTTCATCATTTGACTTGATTTGTTGTCATTACATTCTATCTTACTGTCACTACTCCACCTGCCTAGGTTTGTGTTTAGCTTGCAGCAAAGTCATCTTTTTAGACAAGATCTAAATGGTGCGGGACTTGATTTCAATGGGCCTGTTTCTTGGATCACCATGCAATGAATCATTAAAACTGGATTGTGTCATTTCACTCGATCTTACTGCGTTGCTACCGATACCCCACTTGCCTAGGTTTATGTTCATCTGGTAGCAATGTTGTCCTGTTAGACGTTCTTTAAACGGTACTGGAATTGGTTTCAATAGATCACGTTCAACTCTCCGATGAATAAAAACCAAACAGATTTGGATGATGATCCGCAATATCAAGGCAGTTGAATTTCATTCAAAATTGCGCGAAAACTTGATCAGAATTGTGAACAGCATCCTGGCATTTGAAGGCCATTGATCAATTGTAAAACTTGTTATTCTTTTTATGCTCGGCGCTTTAGGCAAATTGTTTATGGAAGAGATGCGCGGTTTCCACAGATGGCTCCCTTATCACCTAGATCAAGGCTATCCAAGAGGGCCATGGACTCGGCATCTAGCTCAAAGTCAAAGATCTCTGTGTTTTCCTTGATACGTTCAGGTTTGTCAGATTTTGGTAAGGGTACGAATCCATGCTGAAGTGACCAACGCAACAAAACTTGGGCAGGAGTTCTGCCCACCTGGAAAACGCGAGTTTCCCCAAACTGTTTCAAAATTGATCACGGATTAGTGGAATAATTGCAGTGCTTACTTTATCTGCGACCTTCACTAGAGTTGGATCCTTCATGTATTTTCCTCGAACGAGAGGACAGTAGGCTTGAAGTACGATTCCTTTGGAGCGACAGTACTCGACAATCGATCTATGTTGACACCAAGGATGTAACTCCATCTGTAGGGAACGTCTCATTCAGTGTGGAGGTTTGCAATCGGAATTTTGGATGGAATGGAGAATCATGAGTGAAACAGAAAGGGAAAACCAAAAGACGAACCTGGTTGACTGCAGGTGTTGGGCCTACATTGGCTTCCTCTAAGCCTTTAAGCTGATGGACACCGAAGTTTGAGACGCCGATAGACTTTGCCTTGCCTGCTTTCTGAGCTTCAGCTTTGAGATTCGAAACGAGAGAGCGGATTTAAGACCTTCCCTCATATCAACAGAGTAAAACACTCATCCATGTTCACCTATTGCCCGATACGCCTCGATCCTTTTCTCCGGACCACTCGTCGGTTCATGAACAAGGATCAGATCCCAACATTCTGGTTTGGGCGGTGTGACTGAGTCCAAAACAGCTCGCTTGCATGCATCGTATCCATGTTCATTCCCAAACACTTTGGTCGTGATGAATATCGAGTCCCTCTCGAGTCCACTGGAAGCAAACAGGTATCAAGTCAACCAAGACCGATTAAGCTGAATGGTTTGATAACAAGGAGGCGTCCTCGGTTTGGGCAAAACCACAAATCCGTATAAAAATAAAATAAAAATGTGCATGACTGACGATAGGCGTAGCGCCTCGGCCAATGCCTCTTCGTTTTGGTAGAAACGTGCCGAATCGAGGTGGCGGTAGCCGGCTTTGAGGGCTGCCAGACATCCTTCCACTGGTTTATCCAATTCGTAGCATCCATAGCCAAGTATTGGCATCTCATGACCTGTATGTACATACATGTGTATGGCGCACGGGGACCCAAACGATATCAAGCTCAAAAAACTGCAGCCAGATGAGTCCAATGGCGATCTCGCGTTTCCCAGGGCGCGACGGATTTCTTGAGTTATGACGTACCTGAGTTCAGCTTAACCTTGGTGCTAATCGACAATGGGCTGGATAGCGTCATGCTGAATTGGCGATGGTAGCTCTGATAGGGACGATGGCGGCGGAAGGAAGGATAAACTCCTGGTCTGGATAGAGGATAGCTTTTCAAGAATCGACCAAGGGCAGAGTTGAGGGCATCGATGAGAACCCTGGAAGATTTACGAAAAACTAGACAATCTTGTTCTGAGTCCTGATATGGCGTCTTAAGTGATTGAGTAGCTGATGATCTGCTTTGGAAACAAACTCGGCAGCACGCAACCTGCCAGACAACGCAAATGCCGCATGCTGCCGCAGATGAACCCGATTTGCATGTGATATCTGCTCCAACCTCTCCAACTCGTTTAACTTGGGTGTTGCTCAAAGACGCCCTAGTTGTGCGGGGAATCCAATCATACGCTTACCTCGTCTCTGTCAGGATGAACTGAGTGGGTAAATTGATCTCTCTCCGGTCTTTCTTCCCGTATATTTATTCCATCTATCTGAAGGAAGTACGCCTTGAGTGGTTTGCTTACCTCTCCCAAATAAATCCATGATGGGGTAGAACACCAGGATTAAAGTTGCACACTAGGTTTCCCTGATTCCATACGGAACTTTTCACCTTGAGATTACATACATACTTTTAAGAACAACTAGCGCAGAACCAAAGTTGAGGTGAGAGAGCGCGAGTTCCGACAAGACGTGGTCGCTCTGGTCTGATATCGGTTCTGACTCGCTTCCTTCTAAAAAGTTGAGCATCTTCAATTACACATGGACTATGATGACATCATTCGTGTAAGGTTTCTTATATAATCATCCGCTGACAATCCACCACAACCGGCCGTCAGCAGGGTTCGGCCATTCCGGGATCCAATCTTGATGAGGAGAGAGAGGGATCCCGGGGCGGGTGGATTTCTGGCTATAAGACTATCTACAAGATCTGTGACATGTTCAGGATTGTGACATATTTGTGTGTTTAGGTATGTGACATATTTGTGTCTTGCTGCGTACTCCAACATCCCCTCCCACAATTATGTCACCTTACATCCCTATGGCACGTGCCCCGGCGGAGTGTTTGTTGGGGCCAAGTGATTTTGTCATGATGTCCGCAAGCTGCGTTGATGAGCTGGTCCATTGGAGGCCAATGTTGTCCTTCCTGATGAGGTCATTAACAAAATAGAACACCCTATCCAAATACTTGGTCCTCTTCCTGGAGCCGTTACTGGTGGCAATCAAGATTGCGGCCTCATTGTTGCAGTTGATTGTTGATTGGCATTTGAAGTTGAGGTTGGATAGGGTCAGCCGTAGGTGAGCTAGTAGTTGGGATGCTTTGGACAGGGCTATATATTCTGTGGCACAGGTAGATAGCGCCACAACTGTTTGTCTCTTTGCCCCCCATGCCACTGTGTTACCATTATATCTGATGACGTAGCCACTTGTTGAACGCTTGTGTTTGCCACCAAAGTTAGCATCCACCCACATACAGAGGCCACCTGAGCCCCCTTGGTCATATTGGAGGCATTGCTGAGTAGATCCCTTCAGGTACCCAATGAGGTGGTCAAGCTGCAGCCAGTGACTGGCGGATGGATTGGAGCTGAACCTTGCTGATTGGTTGATGGCATAAGCAATGTCCAATGTGGTGTCATTATATAGCCTTGGATTGGGAACTGCATTGCGGCCTGCGCGCTCAGCATTTGGTAGGCCAGGCTCAGCAGTTGGGGTGCGCGCTTTCTCAGCAGTGGCTGCTGCGGGCTTAGCAGTAGCAGCTGCAAGGCTCAGCAGTAGGTGCAGCGGGGCCAGCACACGGCTGCGGGTTGGGCCTGACCAGGGAGATGGGCCGCAACCCGCTTAGATATTCAACTTAGGAATGGAGCCGGCCCAACCATGTTCTTGGGCGGTTAGTTTGGGGAGGAGAGAGCGGGGCAATTGCGGGGCTATGTGCGTGGACGGCCGCACGCAAGCGCGAGCTGGTCACAGGACTGGGATATTCAGACGGCACGTTGGGCGGATATGGACAAGCGCAGTGAACTTCAAGTAGCCCGGGGTGGAGGGCCGCACCATGGAAGGACAAACCGGATGTGTGTAATGGCAGGCGGGCTGAAGGGATAGGGTATTACAGGTGTAGGGGTTAGCATTGGATTAGGGTTCTGGGTCTAGGGTTTCTTCTTTGATTGTTTTCAGATTGTTCTTGTGCTTGTACCTAGGTTAGGGCTGAGGGAGAGGATGTAAAAGGCCGCCTCCCTCAGCGCAAGTTGGGAGGGGGAGGCGGGGGAAGGAGGAAGGAGGAGGAAGAAAATCATCATCACCATCTCTCTATCTCTCTCTCACCCCTTCTTGCTCTCTGAAGGAAGCATCCTCAGACCTTACAGACGCTAGAATCATTGACTCCACAACCAAGGGACAATTTTGTGATGGTTAACCTCTAAAGTTTCCACATCTGGGGGTCTGGCCGGGAACTCTTGATCCGTTCTCAGTCTCTCAAAGATAACGTAGGATGCTGCCAACAACCGCTCCAGGATCCAATGTCCTCCCTCCCTATCCTCTGCACTTGGCTCCCGTTTCTGCTACTCAACCCCCTCTGCCGCCATCTGCCCATGTTCCTAGAGATAGCGGTTTTGCTCCTCCTTTGGAGGGGTTGTTGGATGTGGCAGTGGAGGCCCCTTGTCGCGTGTGGCTAAAACCAAGGGACTTTCCTCATCTTTGGTTCAGTACCTTGGACGTGGAACGGTTCCTTTCCAGGTTCAAAGGCATTGCGGATTCAGAGGGCGCAACAGGCGTGGACAAGGTTTGGACTATTGTGCTCTTCATTACCAAGGAAGAGAAGCTGCGGGACGTGGAGGAAATGGTTGGTTACAAAAGGCAGGATTGGGGGAAGTTGAAAAGCAAGATGCTGGCAAGGTGGGGAAAGCACAAACCCCAGATCCAAGAAAGCAATTTTGAACAAGCCGCGGAGGAAGCCAGCAAGTGAGGGGGGGTGCAATTGCGCAAAGGATTGGTGGAATATATGTCAAAGTTTGAGCGTATCTACGGTTACTTGGCAAAGAACAAGGTTGTTGCGGGTCAAAGGGGGGCTATGAAGTGGGTGTTTTTGGGAGGTCTTGCGCCTCAGCTCTGTTCTAGGGTACAGCAGTACCTGTATGATAATGGCTTGGTCAAGAGGTTGCTGGATGGGAGCTTTGAGATACTCCCCAATCTCTTGGTTATTTGTTGTGGAATTTTGAGCTAGGTGCTCCGGTGGAAAGAGGAAGGAGAAGGGATGATAAGGTCTTATGTTGCCAAGGGGAGCGGATCAAGAGAGTCAAGGGAGCACTCCCGGTTCAAAGTGAGGAAGAACTGATGTTGATTCATTGACTTGGAAACCAGAAGCTTAAATAGACTAAGTACATTAAGGCTAGCTTGTGGTTGACAAGATGAATGAAAAAGAATAAGTTTGATAAGCATAACTGTGAAACAGAAGATGTCACAAGATAAATAAATGTTAGGAATTTGGGCCACAATAGATAAAAGATAAAGAAAGCACTAGAGTTGATACTGGTGGAACAACATAAAGACTTTACTAGACTAGCATACTTGTGAGGAGAGCCACTGTAGGTTAAGATAAAGATTATACTGGAAATAAGACTTGAAAAGCTTATTATAGAGATAATACTAGACAAAACACTTAGAGCAAGACATGAGAATATAAAGCTTAATAAATGGTTGCACTCCAGTGTTAGGCAACACAATATAAGACTAGAATTCTAACACGCCCCCTTGCCTAACACTAGAGGGCAGTGGAAATAATTTTAACCAGTAAGACTTAAGACTTGAGGTAGCTAAAGACCAGACAACTTGAGTAGTATCCAAACTGCTTGACTTGAGGAGAGCAAGACAAACCAAAGTAGAATAAAGAGTGCAATGAATCAAGCAAGTGCAACAGCGACTAAGTGATGTAGATGGCATTAGATTTATCGAATAAGTAGGCAACAAGAGACAAGCACGCGCAAGGTAAGAAGAGATGAGGACTACAGAGCCAAGAGCTATTGACCAAGCAAGCAAAAGGTTGATGCTTGAGGGTACGATTGACCAAACGCAAGAGCGACTAGTTGATGTAAATGGCAGGGGGTCAATTCATGAAGAGTAGGCCAAGCGAACAATTGAGGCGGCAAGCAATCAATTGGCCAAGCTTGATGAATTGGCCAACCAAGTTGTTGATGGACGGAATGGTGATTGGGCGATTGCAGCAAGCAGGCATTTGAGAGGATCAAGAGCAAACAACCAAGTTAGCGAGTTGAGGACCAGCAGGTGCACGGGCAGAAAAGAAGGACAATGATTTTGAGGGGCTCCAACCGAGAAAATAGGTGATGATGACGATGCTGAGGATAGGATCAATCACAATTTGAGTGGTAGGAGCGGGGAAGTGAGATTGATAGGAAGGATGAGTTTGAGAAAGAGACCGAGATACCAAGACAGGGTTCTCAAGAGGACAAGAAGATGGAAAGACAAGCAGGATCAATAGATGAAACAGATCAGACAAGGAAATGGCGGACAGTCGGACTGGTCAGATAAAGAGGAATTGGAACAAAAAGATGAGAAGAAGGAGATCTAAGTAGAGAACTGAGTGGGGATTTGACAAGGATAACCAATGGAGGATGGAGTTCAGAAGTTAAAGAAGTGAGCCTCCTCTAGAGGACCATCCAAAGATCATTTAGATGCTTTAGGCGCCTTCTCTGGATATTTTACCCAGCAGTTGGCTGCTTGATGACCGGGCTTTTTGCAGTGTGGGCAAGTTGAGGGAGCAGAATAGAGTGCGGTGTTTACTGGGGCTGTGGAGTTGGAAAAGGATTGGTCTTCAATTTGATCTTGAGCATGATCTTCTTCAAGTTTCTTGAGAAGATATTCAACGGTTTGCCCTTGTTAATTGTTGGACTTTTTGAGGTAGTTGAATTGGTTTGGAAGTTTGGAAAGGGTAAGTATGATAGTCGACTTGTCCTCTAATTTGAAACCTACTAATTGCATTTTTTGAGTGGCAGTTTGAATTTGATTCACAAATTTAACAATATCGCTTTGGAACTCAATTTTGTTAAACTGAGCAAATGCAAGGGTCTTGTTGACAAAATCATTGGACATGTATCGCTCTAAGAGTAGGTTCCATAAAGCTTGGCCCTTTCTCTTTTAATCAGTTGGAAGGGATCCGGCAACAAAGGAAAGGTTGTCTGAGTCAAGGTGGTCAAGGATGAGGTTATAGGCCTTGCGGTTCAGGCGGTCAAAGTGTTCAATGTTATTTTGGTCAGTTTCAAGAGGTTGGGTTGTTTGTCCTGAGATTATTTCTAAGGCATCAATTGAGTCAAGTTTCCCTTCCATTGCTAGGGACCAAATATAGTAGTTATTTCATGTGAGCAACAACTTCTGAGGTTGTGAAAGAGAAGTCATCCTTTGATGATCAGCGATAAAGAGGGATGGGAAACTATGAGTTTGACTGAGATGGTCAGGGGAGTATTTTGGCTTTTAACCGTGTGGAATTTTGAGCTAGGTGCTCCGGTGGAAAGAGGAAGGAGAAGGGATGATAAGGTCTTATGTTGCCAAGGGGAGCGGATCAAGAGAGTCAAGGGAGCACTCCCGGTTCAAAGTGAGGAAGAACTGATGTTGATTCATTGACTTGGAAACCAGAAGCTTAAATAGACTAAGTACATTAAGGCTAGCTTGTGGTTGACAAGATGAATGAAAAAGAATAAGTTTGATAAGCATAACTGTGAAACAGAAGATGTCACAAGATAAATAAATGTTAGGAATTTGGGCCACAATAGATAAAAGATAAAGAAAGCACTAGAGTTGATACTGGTGGAAAAACATAAAGACTTTACTAGACTAGCATACTTGTGAGGAGAGCCACTGTAATTTAAGATAAAGATTATACTGGAAATAAGACTTGACAAGCTTATTATAGAGATAATACTAGACAAAACACTTAGAGAAAGACATGAGAATATAAAGCTTAATAAATGGTTGCACTCTAGTGTTAGGCAACACAATATAAGACTAGAATTCTAACATTTGTCAGGCGGTGGAGAGCAAAATTGACCTGGATGAGCTCATTGCGGACACGGCACAAACGTACCCAGCGGCCTCCAAGAAATTGGTTACAATCTTGGCGCTGGCCCCTAACCAAACCTTGACCACGCGGCCCCCAACGCCCTCTTATACCGGACCTTCCCCACAAGCCCCGGGACCAACGGTTGGCAAGATGACGGAGATTCTGCAGGACATAAGGGTCTTCCTCAACCAGGCAGCGGCTTGGACGGCCCCAGCAGCCACTATGGCTCCAGTGGCTCCCCCTCAACTGCAGGCAACACTGCCTCATATGGCAGAAGGGTTCCAGCCTCCCAGCAGACCATCCGGGCGGTTCAGGGTTTGCACCTGTATGTACTGCGGGTAAAAGGGGCACTGGAAGTCAATATGCAAAAAACTCACCCGGGACATGAACAAAGGACTGGTTTGCACATCTGGGATGATGTACATATTTCCGTTGGGCAAGTCGGTGGATTTGACTAGAGACCAGCCGCCTCCAATGGTGCAAGTGCGGGAGCGGGAAAAGGCTCAGGCCAAGACTGTTTGGGTATTGCTTGGAATTGTCACCGCGCCAGGTACCTGGGAAGCGCCAAGGGTAGAGGCGGAAGTCAGAGCATTGGTGGCAAACAAACGGATTGCAATGGACATTGACGCCAAGGAGCGGCCACAGCCCCAAAGCCAACCACGCACGTACCTGCAATGGACAGACCTTTGACTCATTCCGCAGGGAAGAAGAAGGCTGCGGATATTGTCCAAAGGGTGATGGGAAACAACTCACCAATACCCCTGACCCTACAAGAGTTGGTGGCGGTGTCCCCGGCGGTTGTCAATGAGATGGTCCAGGCATTGAAAGAGTGCGGTCAGAACCAAGTGCAGACAACAGTTCAACAGGTAAATGTGGCGGAGGGGGAGGTGGATTGCAAGCCGTGCCGGTTGAAGTTGGTATCAGTCCCGCTTGCTTATGTGGCAGTGACTATTGCAGGGCCAAAGGTATGGGCAATGGTGGATAGCGGTTCAATGTTCAACTTGCTTCTGTCAAGGTTGGTGGAAACGCTTGGCTTGGTGCGGAGGAAGTGTGCAATGGGTCTCCGGGTGTTGAAGGCCGGAAATGCCGCGTGGAGGGGGTGGTGGAGGCGGAGGAGTTTGAAGTTGCAAAGGTTTGTAAGCCCCTATTGTTTCTCTTGGTAGAATGTGGTGACGTGATATTGGGCCAAATGTTCATGTTTGGGTTCCAAGTGCAAATGGCTTTCAACACCAAGGAAGGAATGGAGGCTCTGATGGTCAAGGATTCATTTGGGGCGCGGTTTGAGACAACTATCTGCAATCATGGGAGAGGAAACTGGGTGTGGCGGCCAGCGGCTGGCAAGGACAAGGAGTCCAATGTGGGGGCTGACTGTAAGGGTCACGTCACAGAGGATTTTTCCTAGTTGGCTGCAGTTACCGCACAGAGCAGGCTCTGCCTTTGCGCGGGCAGCCAACAAGTAAGGAGCAAGTGGAGGAGGGCGTGTGTAGGGTGCAGGCGTCAGAAGTAAGTTCCATTCCTCAGTGTGCATTTCTGGAAGGTTCTACGCTTCAAAAACCCTATCATTGTGCCACAGTTGTGAGAAAAGGCAAAAGCCTTGGTTTGGTTATTACTAGGACTCACAACAGTGACGGCCAGGTCTGGATGGCGTGGTGCAAAGCAGGCAAGTACAAACCGGTGGCACAAAAGGTCCGGCCACAGAACAAGCCAATGGCGCAGGGTCTTAATGGACCCTTACAACCAATTGCATGGTCCCAAGACCTGTGTAAGACCCCCCTTAAGAAGAGTGGATGGGTAACACAGTTGGCGCAAATCACGGATGAGCGGGTGGAGGCCCTTTACTTTGGGCCGGCGGGTTGGTTGAGTATGGAGGAGAGGGATCTATTGGTATTGGTGTTGGTATTAAGGGAGAAGGCTCTTGCTTTTGGACCAGGCAAGTGCGGGTTGTTGAAAGGTGAGATTTGGGACCCTTATGTGTTTCCCAACATCCCTCATGAACTGTGGTAAATCAAGCCAATCCCAATCCCTTGTACCATTCAAGAAGCTTTTCTGGAGCTGGTACAGGTGCGCGTGAGGATGGGGCTTTACAAGCAGTCCATTTCAAGTTATTCTAGTCCTATTTTTGCGGTTGTTAAGCAGGACAGGAAGTCACTAAGAATTACTCATGACCTTCAGAGGCTAAACTCATTCACTATTTGCAAGGTGGGGCTTCCTCCATGCATGGAAGAATTACTAGACTCAATGGCCAGGTGCGCTTGTTACGGTCTGGTGGAATTAATGGGAGGATACAATCTGCAAGAACTTCACCCAGACTTGAGGCCGCTGACAGAGTTTGAAACCGGACTAGGAAGGATGCAACTGACGTGGCTTCCTCAAGGCACAACCAACTCAGTGGCGGTGTACCAAGCCCAAATGACTTGGACACTATGCAACAATCTTCCGGGAGGCATACAGATCTTCATCAACAACGCCGGTATCAAAGGCCCCAGAACGGACTATGAAGGTGCGGTTTTGATGGATGCTCCCGCAATACGTTGGTTTGTTTGGGAATACGTGGTGATCCTGGAGCGGATCCTGTTCCGGATTGAGGAGGCGGGCCTTACTGTGTCAGGAAAGAAGTTAGCGGTCTGCGTTCCGGAGCTCAAGGTGCTGGGACACGTTGTAGCTTTTGATGGTAGGCGGATAGCAGAGAAGAAGTGGAACAAGGTTCTTGAATGGCCAACTCCCTGGAAAGTGTTGCATATTCTTCAGTTACTAGGGTTGTGCAGCTATGTCCGTATATTCATCAAGTGGTTTGTGAAAGTAGCAAGCCCTATGCAGGCACTAATGCGGAAGGGTACGGAGTGGAATTGAACCACGGCGTGTGACATCGCTTTTGAAAAGCTCAAGGAGATTGTGGGGCGCAACATTGTTCTTTGGGATCTTGACTATGACACCGGGGGGATAGCCTTGGCAGTTGACTCTAGCAAATTTGCTGCCGGGGGGGTCTTGACGCAGGAGGAGGATGGGAAAGATAGGCCGGTGCTCTACAAGTTGGTCACCTTTAATGCAACCAAGGGCCTCTATTCTCAGCCAAAGCTGGAGTTGTGGGGTGTCACCAAGATTGTGCGGAGGCTGCAGCACCTTTTGTGGGGCCTGCATTTTGAGCTCTTGGTGGATGCAGAGGCTTCAGTGCAAATAATTAACTCACCAACGTTGCCAAACGCGCCCATGACCAGGTGGGTGGCTTTCCTTCAGTTATTCTCTTTTAAATGTGGTGCACGTACCAGGGAAGGCGTTCACAATTCCGGACATGCTTTCCTGGTACCCTTGGGAAGATCCATACAAAGGAGCGGAACCTATGGATGTGGAATCTCCAGTTGTTCAAGTGGGAGTGGTGGAGGTAGAGGTTTGTCTTCCGTTACGTCAGTCAGGGCGTTACGCGGTCTTGTGCTCTTATTTTCAGGATATCCGGTACCCCAAGGGCATGGCAGGCTTGGTTGTCCGGTGGGTGAAGTGGCATGTAGTAAACTTCTACCTTCAGGATGGCCAGTTGTGGTGGCAAAGCGTTCCCATGCCTCTTGTTGTTGCAACTTCTATGGAGGACCAAGAAGTGATCCTGAGAGGTATGCACAACAACCTTGGTCATTGGGGCAAGATCAAGACGCGTAGGAGGGTAAATGCAAGGTTTTGGTGGCCCGGGATTGTACGCACAGTACGTGATTGGGTAAAATTGTGCAAGGCCTGTCAGCGGCAGAGCTCATGATTGGCCAAGGAAGTTGGTCACCCCACGGGCAAAGATGCGCTGTTTGGGCGCGTTTAGCTGGATGTAGTACACATTAAGGCAGGGAAGTTTGCATACTTGCTGGTTGCACACAATGATCTGTCAGGATGGGTAGAAGCGCGGCCCCTGGTGAAATTATTGGCGGAAAAGGTTGCTCAGTTCCTGGAAAAAGACTGGTTTGCATGCTACGGATTGCTTTGCTTGGTCACCATTGATGGGGGCACGGAGTTCTGGGGCTGTCTGATGACGCTGGTGTGGAGTTGTGGGGAAAAGTTTGGGCGCCTAACGGAATATTACCTGGAGGGAGCTGGAGCAATTGAAAGGGGACATCAGCCCATCAAGGACACCCTGGTGAAGATGTGTGGAGAGGATGGCAAGAACTGGCAGGAGGCTCTCCCGGTGGTTCTTTTTACCAATTGAATCTCTGTAAAGCATTTGACGGTTTACTTGCCTTACAAGCTGCTATAGTGGATGTCAAGTTGGACACGTTCTTGGTCATAGACTGGTGGAAGGTCAAGACCCCCGTGGATCTTGTCAAGGGGCGGGCCAAACAACTTCTTAGGCGCACAGAGACTTTGGAAAAGGCCGCAGAACTGCTAAAGAAAACCCCAGACGGTGTCTGTGCGCTACTGGGACAAGCGCTGTTCACATTGGCCTTTTAGCTCCTCTGGCATTGACCATGGCACTGCCATTTTGATTGTGTGTGGTAAGGCGTTTATAGCCGTTTCCTCCTCAGCAGCCATCCAGTCTGTTTCCTCTTCTCCAAGGCGCAAGTGACTGATGAAGTCTAGGGTTTTGTCTTCCACAGGTCAAACCAACAGCGCTTGAAAGAAAGGGAAAATTGTGGGAGCCGAGTGTATCACCCTTTGTTCATTTTCTGACCAAAACAGCCACCCTGCCCCCCTGGATGGGAAACCCAACAAGCGCAACGCTGTCCCCTATCCTCCAGTTTCCCCTGATGCTCCAATGGGGTATGCACAATTGCCTCCGCTCCAAAAGGATATAGTATTGCAGGCTTTGGTATGGTCCTGCATAGCAATTCCAAGGGAGTCTTGTTCCCGGTCCTTGAATTAGGCAGGCGGTTCATGATGTAGGCTGCCACCTGGTATGCAAATGACCAGAACTTGTGGTCCATGCCACTCTTGTTAAGCATGGTCCTCGCAATATCCCCCAGCATGCGGTTAACCCTTTCTACCTCCCCATTCTGTTCCGGATGGTAGGGCCGGATGGAGGCCATTAGCATTCCCAACCCCTCGCAATGGCAAGCAAGGGGAGGGGGAGGGAGCCGGGGCCGCTGGCCCTTGCTCCCGCGGTGGTGGCTGCCGTTTGCAACCGGCCGGGCCCGCGTGGCGTTGCACTGCGCGGGATCCCTTGGCCGCCGCAACAGCCCCGCGTGGGCCAAACTGAGGGATACAAGCGGCCCTCAGCGGGCCGCAGCACGGGCCCCCAAGCAGGCTGCAACACGTGCGGCGGCCCCAATGGGCTGCCCCAAGCCCAAAACCTGAGACAAACACACTTTGGCGGGCCAGCCTGTCTGGCCAAGTATGTCCAAAATAAACCTTGGGCCCAATTATGCCCATAAAAGCCCATCTGGCTGTATTTGCCCATATCCCTCACCAGACCTGTTAGGGCCCGTGTACCAATGAGCCTGTTTCACGCGTTTTGAGGCCAGTTTCCCCAAATCAGTGACATCCACACAGGCCCGTATGGTCCATGTGAGTGTCCAATGGGCCGGAGAGGCCCATATGTGCATCCCATTTGGATTACACTTATACGTAGCACACGCGTAAGTGCATACGTATTTTAACAGCAGGTATCATGAGTCATGACTGGCATGGTCCGTGGGGGGTTTTGGTATTTTGCCCATTCAAACATCCGCCCGAAATACCAAGCAGTCTGCGTGCCAATGTCCTTGGCTCCACAGTACCGGAATGTGCAACCATAGGTGTCAAGGAGGGTATCAGATTTTGTTTTCCCAGCATAATATGTGGCGCGGTTGACTGATAGGGATAGTTTGTTTGGAGGCTGAACCTGGCTATGGCGGTGTGGTGAAACATATTGTCCCCTGACGGCCTGGATCTTATCCAGTTCCATCAGGTCCACCCCCCCAACAGCTTTTGGTTGCAGCTTGCCGATAGCCCCCTTGAGTACATTTGCAACGTCAAGGCACTGCGGGGTTGTCTTGGTGTTGTTCAATTGTTGGGATACCAAGTACTTGTAAGTCTTTGGATTGATCCCCGACGGTCCCACCGCTACCAATTGCATAAGCAGTCCCACTAATTTTTTTCTTGATATATCCAACTTGTTCAGGTTGGCCATGATTGTGTGGAAGGAGGTGATCCAGGCCATGTCTGCCTCCGGCAAGGTGAGCAGTACCATCATCTTTTCAGCAACCACAAGCTTATGGCGCATATCCAACCGTTTGCAGGTATCCACTAGCATCTTGTAGATGGCTTTTCCCAGTTCCACTTGTGATGCCTTGATGATTGCAAAGAGTTCATCATTGACTGAGTTCCTGAAGAGATTCACAATCACCCAATTCTCCATTGTGGTCAGGTTAGTAAAGTTGGTTGGATTGCCCAAGAATGTTGGGTTGGAGTTGAATGCTTTCCAAAGAGTATGGTTGACTGCCCCCTCCCAAACATTAAAGTTGGATCCATCAAAGGCAAGGACTGACCTCTTTGTGTTGATGTTCCAATGAAACAACATTGGGTCCTTGATGAATTTCAGGCTGAGTGGTTGTTGGCCTGCCTTGTGAATAAGTCCATATGGGGAGTTGGCTGGTTTTCCAGGTTGTCTTGTTGAGTGGAATTTGGCTCATATGTCACACGACCACCCCATGTACTATAGGGCAATTCTTAGATGATCGTGAGCGCGGAGGAATTCTGAGTGCAAGGGCAAGTGAAAATAGCAAGACTCAGTTGCGAATTGCGAACTTAGTGGTGCCACTTGACAAACGGCGAGAGGAATGGAGTGTGCTCTGAGGAGGGAAACTCAACCTGAGTCCAATGTGATAACTAGGTTGTAGCAAAATGCGAGAACGTATGAAACTAACTAACTGAGGAGAAAATCATCAGGCAAGGGGGTAGCCCTTATAAGGTAATCCAAAGTGACTAGATACAACCTGGTGGTGAGCTAACTACAGTTGAAGGCGGTGAGGCAATGAGTGACAGGAACGGTATAGGAAATAAAGCAATATTACAATCATATCCAAGGCCATGGCGTAGGTGCGAGACAATAGAATCTGAGCATACAAATGTATGATGAATTGGGACAGGAGCAAATGACGTTGAAGGTAATACAAGTGAGAAGTAATAGTGTATGCAGGGTAAGGACTAGTCCAATTGAAAACTGTACAGTAATGATGGCTTAGTTAGACGTAGATGTGAACTAACAAAAAGTGGGTGACCAAAGATGGAAGTCCAAGGCTGTTGATGGGCCAGGGAAGGAGATTGGATCTTGTAATGGATGGCCGACTGGTATGGAGTTAACCGCGAAGTTTGCAAGTATATACTGAGTTGGTCGCCAAGATTGGAAGGTCAATGTGAGCCAGAGGAAGTAGCGGATCGCACCATTGATGTTGTGCTTTATTTGTATCATGCTTATTGACTGAGGTAGATGGTACTGAGGAGAGGACATGTCAAAGTGATGAATACAATAATTCCTAAGTGCAAGGCATGACAGTTGCCTGGGTATAAAGACGCAAGCTCCTGCAAGCGTTCAGGTAAATTTTCCCATTGATTTCAAGTTGTTACTAATACTGTATACCCTTTAATTCATTACTTGTTAGATTTATAAGTTATATAAAATGTTGTCATTTTTGTCCCACCGTTGCAAAAAACTGTATTTGTCAAAACAAGCAATGTATCCCTAGTACTGCCGTCAGAGGTCTTTGAGGCAAGTGCAAGCAATGTTGTTTTTGCAAGGTCGCCTGTAACTTCCCTATAAATAGCAAGTCGACTGTTGATGCTCCCACAGAGTCATCAAGGGAGATGCAAAGTTGTAGGTCCGCGCCAAGGGTTAATTACAAGATACCACCATTGCCGGAGATCAAATTCTTGGGTACTT
Organism: Puccinia polysora; assembly: GCA_025617555.3. Classification (NCBI taxonomy): domain Eukaryota; kingdom Fungi; phylum Basidiomycota; class Pucciniomycetes; order Pucciniales; family Pucciniaceae; genus Puccinia; species Puccinia polysora. The sequence goes on from CM062622.1 coordinate 24,028,430, forward strand.
GAGTTCCTGGTGAGTACTAATTGGGACTGACTAGTGATAATAAAGGTAGTAACTAAATTTCACTTGTCTTGCTAGTGTTGCGCCTTTTCCGGAGATATACCACAAACACACCACCGCCACCACCACCTTATTGGGGTCCGCCGACTGAATTTCCGGGGGCCCAGATGAATGCTGAGGTGCGAGATGAAGTGCCCGGTGCGGAACCGGTTGGGGTCATAGCCAAGGAAGCAAGGGAGGAAGGAAGGAACAAAGCAAGAGAGGGGGTTGTAACGGAAGGAATGAGAGAAGGGAATGGAGGAGATGGAAGGGATGGAATGGATGGAACGGAAGGAATGGAGGGCCAAGGCAAAGCAAATCTGTTGCAAGTTGTAGGGCCAATCAAAACTGATGCAAGGTGACTGACGGGCAATGTTGGGGAAGGTTTGTTGGGAGGCCAAAGGAAAAGAGCATAAAAAGAACTCTTGGAGGAAGGTGGATGGAATGCTTGGCCAAAGCAAGCTTGAATTGCAAAGTGCGAGGAGATATTCAAGAAGCACATTGTAACGGAGGTGCTGGTTCTTCAAAGGATGTCCTCACTGATAAATGATGAAGACCTGGATACCTTTTGATCCATGGTTGCAGAGTTGACTTCTAATTGGGAAGATGCAGAGAAAGAAGCAAAGGAAACTTTGTAACTATTATTATAAATATATATATATATATTTTATTATTATTATTATTTAATTAATTTTTTTTTTGTATATAAGGAATGGAATTTTATTTGGTAGGAATGAGAGGGGAATGAGAAGAAGGAATAACACGGTGAGATGAAGGGGTTGATTGATGGAATGGTGATGTGGAATGGAATGGGGTTGGATGAGATGGAATGTGGAATGGAATGGGATTGGATGAGATGGAATGTGGAATGGAATGGGATTGGATGGGATGGAATGTGGAATGAAATGGGATTGGATGGGATGGAATCATGATTTTCAAGGTTTGCAAGGGTAGCTTGCATGGAAATCTCAAATCAGATTGGGAGAGTTGCAAAGGTGATGGGCTGGTTCCCACAAGGTGCAATCTTTGTTGGACTGGAAGCCAGACCATTCAACAAGGTATTGAAGTTTTCCTTTGCGTAACCTGGAATCCAGAATACGGCTTACTTCCCACTGTTGATGATCAAGGAGAGTGACCAGTTTGGGAGGGGGATGAGTCTTTCCCGGGTATAGGACTTGAGCTGGCTCTAGGAGAGACACATGAAAGACCGGGTGGATACCTTTCCATTTCACAGGTAAAGTAAGTTTAAAGGCATTAGGGGAGATGACTGATTCTACTTTAAAGGGTCCAAGCTTTCTTTTGGAGAGTTTGTGGGTTGGTCAAGTACTGCAAATATTGCAAGAATTGAGCCACACTTGATCTCCTACTGCGAAGGTTGGAGCCGTAGTGCAAAATTGGTCTGCTTGCTCCTTATAGCGCTGGTTTGCTTCTTTGAGGTTGGTTCAAAGTTTCAATTGAAGGGATTGAATATGTTCAAGGTAATTGGTAGCAGGTTGAGAAGGTGCTACGTAAAGGGAAGAGAAAGTTGGGTTTCTACCATAAAGAGTTTGGAAGGGCGACTGTTTGGTGGGAGAATGAGTGGAGTTGTTGTAGGCAAATTTGGCTAGTGGGAGCCATTGCAACCAGTTGTCTTGTTGATAGGCAACATACATTCAAAGATATTGTTTGAGAATCTGATTAACTCGCTTGGTTTGCCCGTCTGTTTCCGGGTGGTACGCTGTTGATAAATTGCAAGTGATCTTCAAATGTTGGCATAGCAAGGTCCATAAGCTCAAGACAAACAGGGATCCACGATCACTAACTATATTATCAGGGAGACCATGTTTCAAAAATACATATTCTATGAACAAGTTAGCTAAGTCTTCTGAAGAGGCCGTCACATTGCTGCGCAGAAATAAAGCCATCTTTGAGAAGCAATCTACTATTACTAGAATAGCATCATATCCACTAGAAGAAGGTAACTGAGAGATGATATCCATAGAAAGCAAGTGCCAAGGATGAGGCAGAATCGGAAGTGGCTGGAGCAGCCCATACTTCCAGTGTTTCAAGGACTTGTTACGATTGCAATCATAGCACGCGCTAACATAGTCTTTTACTTCTTTGGTCATACCAGGCCAGTAGAAGTCTTTTGCAATCAATTGGTAGGTTTTATCCTGCCCATGATGACCAGCAAGCGGAGAATTGTGCCGTGACTTGAAGATATCTAACTTAATGCAAGAATTATCTGGTACTACTATATGATTATCATAGACTAAGAAGTCATTATCATCAATACTGTAACTACTATCTAATAAGTTTGCACTTTTGCAAAGTTTGATGCACTTGGGATCAACGCGTTGAGCTTGTTGGAGTTCAGAAGCCAAATCTTTTAAGTGAGCAATGATCAAACTGAGTTGGGCAGATTGGGTTGAGAAGAGTGTCCTAACGTTTTCAGGGTTGTTTTTGGCAAAGGTGCTCCCCCCCCTGGGTAAACGTTGTCCCAACGTGATAAAGCATCAGGGACTACTGCTTGTTTCCCAGGGCAGTATGTGATTGTAAAGTTGAACTCGGAGAGGTATTTGGCCCATTGTGCCTGTCTACGTGTGAGGACTTTTGAGCTCATGAAATACTTTAAAGAATTATGATCAGTTAAAACCTCAAAGGATTCTCTAAGGCTCAAAAGGTATGAACGCCATTTCTTTAAGCAATAAACAATTGCAAGAAGTTCCTTTTCATGAATCTCATAGTTAATTTCCGCAGTTAGCAACTTGCAAGACTCAAAAGCTACGGGGTGAAAGAGAGAAGTGGAGGAAGAGAACTGCAAGATTACTCCTGTGATTGCATAGTTGCTTGCGTCTGTTTTGACAATAGTGCAAGCCAGCTTGTTGAAGTGAGCGAGTATTGGAGAAGTGGTGAACGCTTTCTTCAGAGCTTCAAACTCCAAAGCAGCCTGTTTGGTAAAAACAAAAGGAGAGTCTTTTTGAAGAAGGTTAGTAAGATTCATGGTTTTTTTGGTGTAACGCTCAATGAACCTCCTATAAAAATTACTGAAACCAAGGAAAACTTGAAGGGTTTTAACGGAAGAAGGTGGGGGCCAGTCCAATATGCATTTGCTTTTGGCTGGGTCCATCAATAGTCCTTGCTGCAAGACTACAACACCTAGAAACCAAAGGGAAGAGGAATGGAATTTGCACTTAGAGGCTTTTGCAAACAGGTCATTCTTGCAAAGTCTCTGCAGCACCTCTTGCACATGTGCAATGTGATCTTTGAGGTTCCTTGAGTAGACTAGTATATCATCTAGATATACCACAAGGTATTTACCTACAAGATTGGAGAAAATGTTGTTGACAAAATGTTGAAAAGTGGAAGGAGCGTTACAGAGGCCAAAAGGCATGACGGTATACTCATAACTGCCAAACCAGGCTCTCATTGCGGTCAAATACTCATGACCTTTCATAATGTAAATTAGGTTATAGGCACCTCAAAGGTCTAACGTCAAGAAATAAGCAGCTCCATGGAAGAGGGTGAGGAGATGTGACATAGGCGGTACTGGATAGGCATTCTTCCGGGTTACCTGGTTCAGTTTCCTGTAGTCAACACAAAGGCAAAGTCCACCATCCTTTTTTGGAACAAATAGGACAGGTTAACTGGTATTCAAATTTCTTGGTTGAAGAAATCCTTTTGCTACATTTTCCGCAATTTAGTCTTGAAGCGCAATTGATTCTTGCGTTGAGAGAGAGTAAACTGGTCCTGGTGCTGGAGGTGGGCCAGTAAGTTTGATCTTGTGATTGTAAGAACGGGATGGAGGCAGTTTATCTGCTCTTGCAGCTGAGAAGACGTCAGCAAAGTCATGATAAACTGAAGGTAAAGACTCTTGAATGATTTCTAAATCTTCAATCTTGTCATCTTCAAGCACCGGATTTGAGGTGCTTGCATGGTGCGAGAGGATTAGGGAGCTCAAGATACACCATTTGGTTGGTGTCTGTTTCTCTTTGAAGGAACAGGAAAGAGGTAAGCTGGATAGGTAAGCAATGACTCCTAAATCTGAAGAGGGAATTTGGGAATGGAGGTCAGGATATTGCAAATCTCCTGGCAGAAAAGTGTCATCCAACTCAATAACAGTGTCAGGTAGGCTGTTTAATTCCTGTTTGAAGGAAAGATTAGCGTTCTGGGGGTGCAAGGTTCAAAGGTTAATTACTTCTTCTTGCCAATTCACATCCGGATTCCAGTAAACTAGGAAATCATGGCCTAGAATGGTATCATCCATTCCGGGTATAGCCAAGACAAATAAATCCCATTCAAAGCTGGGGAAATTGGAGAATGCAAAGGTCCATTTTGCCTTTTGGGAGACCCAATAAGATGGTTCAGTTGCACTACTTACTAAATAGATAGGAAATTTATCTATCTTGGAACGCGTAAGATTTTTGGAAGTGGCAAAAGATTCACTGATGAAGGAAACATTAGCACCAGAGTCAAGTAAGACTTGATAAGGGGTGTTGTCGGAATGGAATAGGATAAATCTCAAACTAGGAGCACCTAGTGACTTGCAAGTGCAAAGATTTACTTGTGGTTATTTAGATAATGTGTAGTTTTCCTTGCGAGTATCAGAAAAACTACAAGCTAATTTTTTGACTGCTTAGCCGCTTCACACGCTAACCGCTTTGCACAACTGTTGACATCATGTTTTCCTCCACAATACATACACAGCCCATTCTTCTCCCTCCGTAGCCATTCCTTGTTCTGTAGCATCCCAGTTTCTTTGTCCAAGAACTTAGGAGTTTTGGTGACGGTTTTCCCTATTGAGTTGGAGTTCAAAGTCAGGGTTGGTTTGGATGGTTTTGGGTTCCTTGCCTTTTGCTTTGAGGAGTTGTCCACCCTTGGAGCCAAGGTGGACGGTCCATGGTTGTTTTGCCAAGAGCAATTCTTGTCGTGATAGCCATTATCAAGCTCAATCACTTGATCAATTAGCTGCTGAAGCGAGGTTGTCTTATGACCCCCAACTGCAAGCTGTTCAATTAAGCGTGCCGGTAGACCCTTTCGGAAATGGAATAGAAGAGCGGCCTTGTTCCACTGGATGCAAGACTGCAAGGTTCAAAAGTGAGAAATATAAATGGAAGCTCTACTATTTTCCTTCATAACTAGACTATTAAGTTTGTATTTGGCGTTTCAAACTTCATTGGGGTCACCAAACAGGGTGAACAGTTGTTGCTCAAACCTGTCCCAGTTGTTGAGAATACACGTGGGACTGTCGCTGGACAAAAGTTTGAGGTACGGTTTGAACCACTGCAAGGCTCTACCTCCTAAGAAGGATGAAGCATACATAACTTTATGCCTATCGGAAGGGAAATTGTTGGAGTCGTTTGAAAAGATGATTTTACAAGACTGTAGGTAGGATCTAAGCTTATGAGGGTGTTCTCCCGTAAAGTGATTGGGTTGCTTCATTCCCGGAGTGCAAAAGCTAGGAGTACTCGGGCTAGATCGCGGGGCACCATGAGTGAGGGCCTGGATCAATGTCAAAAGCAGGGTTGAACCATTGGGCTTGGGGGCAGTAGTGCAAACCCCTGGTCTACCACAAGTCAAGGTTTTATCGGAAGAATGGTCAGGATCTGCAAATTCCGCAAGAGGGTCCGTTGGAACATCCCGTGGAGGAGTCCAAGGATCATCGAGGGGTTGAACAGATGGCAATTTAGAAGGAGGAATGGGATCTAAGGGTTGTTGGGCCCGAGGAACGCTGGTTCTCCCTACCCAATGGATATCATCATTGTAAGGGGCAAGGGAAGCATTCCCGGTTGAGCAAGTATGTGACATTGAGAAAAAGAGGTCTACTATAGGTTGGCAAGCTACAATAGATGAGTTGAGTTAGTTAATTTACTGTCACACGACCACCCCACGTACTATAGGGCAATTCTTAGATGATCGTGAGCGCGGAGGAATGCTGAGTGCAAGGGCAAGTGCAAATAGCAAGACTCAGTTGCAAAGTGCAAACTTAGTGGTGCCACTCGACAAACGGCAAGAGGAATGGAGTGTGTTCTGAGGAGGGAGACTCAACCTGAGTCCAATGTGATAACTAGGTTGTAGCAAAATGCAAGAACGTATGAAATTAACTAACTGAGGAGACAATCATCAGGCAAGGGGGTAGCCCTTATAAGGTAATCCAAAGTGACCAGATACAACCTGGTGGTGAGCTAACTACAGTTGAAGGCGGTGAGGCAATGATTGACAGGAATGGGATAGGAAATAAAGCAATAGTACAATCATATCCAAGGCCATGGCGTAGGTGCAAGACAATAGAATCTGAGTGTACAGATGTATGATGAATTGGGACAGGAGCAAATGACGTTGAAGGTAATACAAGTGAGAAGTAATAGTGTATGCAGGGTAAGGACTAGTCCAATTGCGAACTGTACAGTAATGATGGCTTAGTTAGACGTAGATGCAAACTAACAAACAGTGCGTGACCAAAGATGGAAGTCCAAGGCTGTTGATGGGCCAGGGAAGGAGATTGGATCTTGTAATGGATGGCCGACCGGTATGGAGTTAACTGCAAAGTTCACAAGTATATACTGAGTTGGTTGCCAAGATTGGAAGGTCCACGCAAGCCAGAGGAAGTAGCGCATTGTACCATTGATGTTGTGCTTTATTTGTGTCACGCTTATAGACTGAGGTAGATGGTACTGAGGAGATGACATGTCAAAGTGATGAAGACAATAATTCCTAAGTGCGAGGCGTGACATCATAGCAGCTTCAACTTGTTGAAATTGCTGGGAGAGAGTTGTTTGCAGCGTCTTGAAGCGTGATTCAAATTTGCCCTTTGAGACAAAAGTTGCAGGCGGGGTGCTAGATTCCCCCATTGGTGAGTCAGGTGTAGGTGTTCCTGGTCTATCCTTGCTGGTGTTCTTCCTTATCCAGTCTTCCTTTTTCTTTTGATATTGTTTGTCCATAAGCCTTTATCCAGACCTGTTGGTGAGCCGGCTTTTAACCTGTAAGGTTTCTTACATAATCATCTGCTGACAATCCACCACAACCAGCCATCAGCAGGATTTGGCCATTCCGGGATTCAATCTCAATTAGATTGCATGATCAGATACTTACCTGACAATCCACCACAACTGGCTGTCAGCAGGGTTCAGCCATTCCGGGATCCAATCTTGATGAGGAGAGAGAGGGATCCCGGGGCGGGTGGATTTCTGGCTATAAGACTATCTACAAGATCTGTGACATGTTCAGGATTGTGACATATTTGTGTGTTTAGGTATGTGACATATTTGTGTCTTGCTACGTACTTCAACAATTCAAATGGCGTCTTGAGGCTATGTCCATCTCCGTTGGCGAGCATCATGTTGGGGCTGAACCCTTTCTTTTTAAGTTGTAGCTCGTTTTCTACTTTGGCGTGTACTCAACCTTGGGGTGATACTGTTGTTTTTTTTAACTGAGTAGTCGCTTTTACATTGTTCACTTGGTATATAGCCCGTTCGGCTTCGAGACGTATTTAAATATGTATGTAAATATCCACATGAATACATCTGGATTCCTCGATGGATGTCCCAAAGCCTGGAGCTTCCCCGGCGCGTGTGACATGTTTGAATTTCTCCTGTCGATCTAAATCCGGCGACGCCGGGTTCGGTGCGGCCTGGGGACTCCAGTAGGGAGGATGACCGACTAATTGACTGCTTGCGCCCCGGCGCAGATATGCCATCTTCCCTGCCCTAGGGTAGTGGCTTTAGTTTCCTGAAATTATTAGCTACCCGAGAATAGTCCTAAGAAACATAGAAATTTAGGTAGAAAGATCTGGTGGTTACGGCGAGTTACAACGGGACTTCGCGGGTGAGTCTAACATTATCATTTGACTAACCTTGTTCGAGAACTGATGAATCCTCCGCGGGTCAACCTTGTCACGTATTATTACAATAATCACAAGTAAAATTAGAATCAGAGTAGGGAAAGTTGCTCACGACGCCAAGCTGCTTGATCCGAAGAGAATCAGTCTCAACACCAAGATGACCTTCCCAGCCCCGATGACCATTGGAAGCCGGGTTAAGTTGAACTCCGGTAAGTAATTATCGCCCATGGACGGGGAGGAGCTTTCATTTTACGAACAGCCCCGGCGGATCGGAGCTTAAAGTCCTTGGGGAAAACGAGTGCATACATGGGAGCACAGCCAGACTCTTATATTATTTCATTTTTTTGGTTCTGGAGGCCATCAAATGCCCATACTAGGATTCGGATGTTATCTATTGAATAAAGCTGAAGAGGCCTGCGAGACTTCCATCAAGATTGGTTACCGTCACCTTGACTCGGCACGCTGGTATGAGAATGAGGCCGCGGTGGCCAATGGCCTTCGTAGAAGGTTGGTCGTGCCCCCCCCCCCTTCACAATCCACCGCCGTCATCGGATACTTTTAATACAAGTGAAAGAAAGACTGGTCATGAGATGGCTGAAATCAACGTTCACCTTTGGTGGGCTTGACCTCATTCCTGGGTAGTGGCATTGACCGTGATTCCATGTTTCTAACGACGAAAGTGTTTGGAGATCAACATGGATACGAGGAATGTAAGGCAGCTCTTCAAGATTCAGTCACACCCCCAAAGCCAGAGTATTGGGATTTGGTTCTTCTGCATGACCCACTCAGTGGCCCGGAGAAACGAATTGAAGCGTATCGAGCATTAGGTAAACATGATTTGTGATTGCTTACGCAGCGTGTCTAACTGTTTCTCAAGTGATTTGATTTTTTTTTCTTTTACTGACCATAGCCGAAGCTCAGAGAGACGGGAAGGCAAGGTCGATTGGCGTCTCCAACTTTGGTATTGAACATCTGCGCGGATTGGCGGCTGCTGCTGTCGGACCAATACCTGCAGTCAATCAGGTATGTCTCTTGTTCCTCTTCCTACAGACTCCATCCAGTCAACTCTCTTCAAACCATAACAATCAAGAACATTTACGATCTTATTGAGCAGCACCTTTCCGTTGGGTTGAACCTTTACCTGTAGCTCGAATTACATCCTTGGTGCCAGCAAAGAGAAATCGTTGAATACTGCCGTTCCAAAGGTATTGTAATTCAAGCATACTGCCCACTTGTCCGAGGCAAGTATATGACCAATCACACCTTACTCAAGATTTCTCAAAAAGTGAGTTTCACATTGCGATTCCGACCGCCGTTTTGCATTCTCGGGATGTTCAAAACACAAATGGTTTTGGTTTCAATAGGTTGGAAAGAGTCCAGCGCAAGTATTACTGCGTTGGTCGCTTCAACACGGATTTGTACCTTTACCCAAATCCGATAAGCCTGAAAGGATTAAGGAAAATGCCAACATCTTTGACTTTGAGCTGGATGCTGAGTCAATGACCCAGTTGGATAGCCTTGATCAAGGTGATAAAGGGGCCATATCTTGGAATCCTACATCGGCCCCTTGAAAATCTTGCCAATAATTGAGATCACGATATCATGATCATGATGGTTACTCTATGATTTCAAAATTTTTGTTGCAACTTTTCACTCCCAGGATGTCTTGTAGATCTTAGCACATGCTCAAGAGCGGGTGATTGGCGCAATTGCACAAACTTGAAGATGAGATGGGAGATAAGAGTTGAGTGAGACATGAAATAAAAACGACACTATGTCTTTCATTAATACTACCCACCTCTATAAACCGCCAACTCTTAGCACATGCTAGAGAGTGAATGAATGACATAAGTACACAAACAATCAGCAGCTCAGGTAACACAATAAGTAAGGTGAGACAAGGTTGGGTTGGGTTTCCTTTACGTGATGTTCATCTTGCCAGATGCGCTATTGATGAAGAATCCGAGCATCTGCAATTGTGTCGATAAACTGGCTCATTAGCAAAGTTTACCGAGCTCGACCGGCAATTGTGGCCTGAATAGGACACTTCTACAAAACAAGCTCCATAAATTTGATCAACAATCAACAAAGTCACAAAAAGTTATGGAGCCCGCAAGCGCCAACCCTTGGCAGGATTTCCATGCCTTCCATAACTCTAACATACATACCATCATCAAGTCATCAGCATTCAAGTCATCCATTGATCACATCTACTACATCTTTCTGTCATCAAAGTAAGTCTCCACCATATTTTTCATGAACAGAGCAACTAACATAAAGGGAAAGTGTTAGATGGTTGCAGCAACAATAAACAATTTCCAATACAGAGTGGAAGCCATACCTAAATCTCAAGCAAACAATCTAGTTGAAACAGTTTAATTATTATAGTACCAGAGAGCCCTTTAATCATACCTCATTAGGAATCAACAAACCACTGCAAAAGATGCACCAACCTATTAGTACAAAAGGATACACACTATAACAGATACAGAAGCTCACTGGCACAACACAACTTGGTACAATGTGCATTGAAGCAGTAAGAAGGGTATTTCCAAGGCTTTGTCTATATTTGAACCAGTCTTGTATACACCTTGCAAACTACCAAGCAGCTACCAGACACCAAACCTGGAAAATCATTCATAATGTTAATGTATGTTCCAGAAAGAACCTTTTTCTGCATAGTGATATTTTTGTATTTTCATGGGATAAATCAAGATGCCTGGAGTTATAGAGTGCAAGGATATTTAAAATCAAAGCTTCTTAATTAATTTCCACAAAATTCTAACAAGAAAACTCATCTCACTCTTTACTTGATAATCCTGTGATCACAATATTTTTCAATCCTCACGTCCTCCTGTCAGCTAGCTACTATTGCAGATCCATCTGAAAATGCCAAGGCTAAGATAATGCCTTCAGAATTAATAAATCCGCACCTTCATTCAAAGAGTTGCATGATATTGGCATTTTTTCTGCTAAATCCACACCGATTTTGAAGAAAAACATGGATATAGTAATTTTGTGAAGGAATTCATGCATTCTTGTGTCTTTCACCACTCCAGGAAGGCGTGCAAACCTTGAAAATTTGTTCCAATTCAAAAATAGGTCTGAATACAGACAATTAAGTTTTGGAACACCTTTTTGAGGTTTAAAGGGGTGCCTGGGGTGGGGGAAATCACCTTTTGAGATTGGTTGGCCCCCCCCCACGCCTGTAAACATTTATTGAGGCCATGGGGGGCTAAAATAAAGCCTTCAGGCCCCCTGTGGGGCCTTTTGGGGTAGAGGTTTTTGAATAATCCACATATGGACATGAATTGAGACAATTTAACATATAAATATGCAAAAAATATTAGTTTGTTAAAAATATTTGTTTGTTACAAGGAATTCAAATATGAACTTTGATTTGAGAGAAAACTCAATCTAATGAAAGAAAAATAAGAAAATGATAAAGATTCATCTTATCTGCACAATATGGAATGTTCCTGGTTGAATATAAATAAATTTTTACCAACAATACATAGGAAAATGCTACATATACCATTTTCATGAGGGTAATTAAAAAATTTCAAAATATCCCTAAAAAAATCTTGTGAAGTATAAAATGAATTATAAAAATTATGAAAAACAAATTTCTTTGAATAAAATTCAAAATTTATCTCTAAATATGAAAATATTTGTTTTTCAAGGGTTGGCATATACCAAAATTGAATTCCTTAAGAAATAAATTCAAGAGAAGATTTTGGAATGTCTGGAACCAGCATTTTTCTCCCCAATCTTAGGGTGCCCTTCTGGCAACTCTAACTTAGTTGGTTGGCCATACCATGCAGGTACATGCACTCGGCATGGGTGGAATTTCTTCATGGGTCTGTTCATGAATTTCCAGACACATGTAAATAAATATTTAAATAAAATGCCATAAAAATACTAGATGTGAGCAACTGTATGTACATCAAACACAACACTGTGGTAGATTTCAGAGGGAAGAAGCTGCCACAGTGGTACATGTAAGGGAGAGGAGGCATAAAACATGTACCAGGAAATATTGCCTTCTGATAACATGTGAAAAATGCTTGGTTGGTACTTTCTCATCCTGTTTAAAATTTTTAATTTAACATATAAAACCTCCACTATTCCAATTTAACATACTCACCCTTCAACTCAGAAAGTAACACTTTCACTTTCTCATTCCTACTTTTACAGTAAAAAAGGACACGGTTTGATTTCCAGGTTAATAAAATACAAGGAGATCCTCACTATCATCCTTTGTGATTCCAAATGCACCCCATAATTCAAATTATTCTCATTACCATCACCTGAAAAACACAAGATCCTACTATCATCAACCTAAAAGTCACCATCAAAATAGCAGAAAAAATTCCTCCCCATGCCATCACAGGCCAAAAAGCTCTCATGAACCAGCTCCCCTCCCACATCTGGTCAGGTATTTAACCTCTAATGCTATAACTGGCCATGGTTATACCTGCAAAATTAAGACAAAACCAATAATTTAATCAGTTAATGACTTATATAACCAAAACTTTAGAAAAATGCATACACACTCAAACAATACAAAGGTATTATGAGTAAAAAAGCCAAACCTCAATGCTTTATAAAAGGCAAGAGGCCTGGATTCAAATGAATGAAGACCAAAGCAACTTTGCTTATGAATGAGCTCACACCCTTTATAGTAGTAACACACAAGGTTTACTACTCCAATTCAGACCTTCCACTCAAAATTGGAGTTTCCAACAAGATTATAAATTGATTATAATACTAAAGTTTATAGCCCCATTCAATCTCCTCTTGAGATTAAATTTAATGGGCTTTTGAACTCTTGCTGTATTCTCTTAAAAATAAATAATAATTTAAAACTGATGGAGGGGCTGTAGGGTAAAGACCCTCCTCTTTTAAGGTAACAGAACCCCTCATGGGACTAAAGGGATCATAAGGGGAGTGCCAGGCTCTCCCTGGTTTTGTCCTGAAGTTTTCAGGACCTCATTAAATCATACCCAATGAGGAATGGGGTACTAGTACTCATTGGGAGGGATTTTTAATTTAAGGTTTCAATTTACATACAAAAGGGGTAACTAATTGATCCTAGGACTTATAAATCAGATGGAAATTTTAGAAGTCCCAGAACACCACATAATGATTTCATACCTCTCTTTAAATGTAACTTCATAGCCTTGGAATGTACTTATTTCTCAATTCAGAGTACCTTGGCATATATTTATACATATAGAGTATTTATACTCTTGGCAACAATATTACAAATTTTATACCTTAAAACTAAGCTCAGGTCCCTCTATATGGACAAACTCAAGGCTCAGTAGAGAATATTAAAGTATTAATACATCACAAAGATGGATAAGATTAATATTATGCAATTTATCTATACAGAGTAGAGGGTAGGGTTTAATAGAATTAATATAGCTTATTCCCAAAAGAATGGAACAAATTGGGAACTTCCATATCACTAGTTTTGCCGCATCTCAGTCCTCATTAATTGATTTAAATTTCCATTGGATCTCCATCTTTATAATATATATAATCAAGATTTTAATTCCATAATCAATACTCATATAGACATACTTATAAATTATTACAAAATATTATCAAAATTCCTTACATAATGACAAAAATATTTATCATTATTAATTTTTGTGTCCATGGTGGGTTGAAACAGTGACCTTGGTGTCAGATAACAGAAGATGAGCTCAGTTATTAACCACTATACCAACAAGACACGTGAGTTGTGCAAACATTTGGACAACTTTATTTGTCTTGTGGCTGACACATCTCAACATATCCCATCATCCTCATACATGCTGTGGTGCAGAAAACAGGCTTAAGTATAAATTATGCCATCCTCTTAGTTTTTTTTTGGTAAACTTCTCCACAGTACTCCTTTGGCTTTGGAAATTCGGAAATCAAAGTATTAATAGAAAATGAAAGGTATCTAGTTCTTCAGTTCTCTCTAAAGTAAGTAATTGGGCAAGGGTATTTGAAAAATTATCTGCAAAGTTTAGGTTATATTTTTAATCTGTTTATTCCCATTATGAATCCCTTGTTTGCATGCTTTGTTTCTGATGAATTTTTTCCTCTCAGACACACACTTTATTTAGTAAATACAAGAGCAATAAAGAAGCAAAACTATGTCCATACCCCCTCTTACACTCTGTGGCCTGTCTAGAGTTTCAGGATTTGAACCTAGAACCCTTCTCAATTATTAAAAAATTGAAAAAAGGCCCTCTAATTAATTTCCTGCACCTGGCATGGACCATCCCTAGCTATGTCTCTGGCATCTTTTGGATATCATCTTGGTTCAAACTCTCAGGGACTTCCCAAATTCCCATATTTTCACCCCCAATTTCTGACTCTGCCATGCTTTCCATCCCATGGAAATTGTCCCCAACTGGGTCCTGAGCCCTTTTCTTACTTTTAAATTCTTTATTAAAATATTTTTTTGTAGTCTGCCTCCATCCAATTTACCCAGTGCCTCAGCTTTCCATTTTTCACCCTCCAAGCTTAGGGTTTATCAGCCTCATCATCTCCTCAACATATCCCTCTCCTTAGTACCACCTACTTCAGTCTACAAGTGTGACACCAAAAAAGCACCACATAATCCATGTGCTCTGCTTACTACCTCTGGCTTATGCAAGTGACCTTTCAACCTTGGAAACTCAGTTCATACCTGCAAAAATTGCAAGTCCAACCAATGAACAGTTGGCAATCCAACTAATCTCACTTCCTCCATCTTCAGTTGACCCAAGCCCTTGGAAAAAGCTATTCCATTTCTGGTCATGCAAGCCACATTGGGTTGCACATTGCCTAAGAAATCCTACATCAATTTAAAAATTCCATAAAGGACTAGTCCCATTCCCTGCATAGCCACCTCTGTTCATTTGCAGGAATGTTAAAAACTCTTGCACATCATTCATTAATCCAATATGTTCATGTATTTGCATAATGTATTTTCTCACACTTATTCTATGACCTTAGTGTGAAATATTATGAATAGTCCTGGAACCTAGAACAGGCTTAGATTGCAATATAAATAGAAATGAGTCTAGAGATCACAAACAATAGAGAAACAAGACATCAATTAAACAGAAAGATTGAAACCAACAGGAATGCTTGATTATACAGGCCAGATGATGGCCTCTAAATAGACCAAGTGAAATTGCAGCGGTACCAACTTGATGGTGTGGTGGTCTTGATTTCTGATTGGAATATCAAAGAGATTATGAGAGTCAAGATTTTTTCAGATAAATCCTGATGATGAGTTGGATGAGATGACTGACTTACTCCTTGAGTGAAAAACTTTGAGCCTTGATGAATTGGAGTGAAATCAAGCAGACTGATGATAACAAGGAGACTGAAGTTGAGGTTTTTGGAGGAATTTTGAGAAAAGGAAATGACAAAATAACTGGCTATCTAAGAAGTGCACAGGTGACTGAGGTGACAGGGCTAGTTGGGTTGGGTTAAGCCTGCGCATGCGTGTGAAAGCCATTTTAGAAAAAAGATGTTGGAAAAGAAACAGTAAACAAGTAAAGAAAAGTAACAGCCTATGAACAGACATGGTGAAAAATGGGGATTCTCAATACACCAGCTCAAATCAGCAGCAGGATGCTTAAGAACTACCAAAATTAACCAACCTTTCTATGTTTTGGGTACTAGCAGCCTTGGTCAGAGGATTGCATAACATGTTGTGGGATGAAATGATTTTGAGCTGAATTAATTTGTTTTCACAGTCATTCCAAAGGATTTTCAGTTAGATTTTGATATGCTTTGCATGCAATTTTGAGTCAAATTTTTTTATTTTGTTGTTTAACCCTTTAATTTCTATTAGGTTCATGGGAGGTAGTAAAGATGTTTGCCAGATTTTTTTTACCAGTTGATGCATCCAGCGTCCTTCTAGGTGGCTTGCTGAGATTGAGTTAAATTTGGATTCAGTGTAGGAGTGAGCAATGGATTGTTGTTGCCAGCTGGTCCAGAAGATTGTGCTTCCTTTGCAGAATTTGATGAAACCAATCTTTGAAAATCTGGTGTATGGATCATCTTACAAGGTGGCATTGCTGTAGGAGACCAAGTGATTAGAAGAGAATTTTGAGCGCAGGGTGATTTTAAATTTGATTTTCTTCAGAAGGTATTTCCAAACGTGGATTAATTCTTTCCAATGGTTGATACTGGTTTTTTCTGAGAATTGGGTAAGACTTGCCATAGCTTAGCTGATTTCTGGTCTAGCAAGGGTGGATATAAAGTTCAGAAAACCAATTGATGACTGGTAGTTGAAATTCAACTCTTTAAACTGTCTGAATTTGTTATTGGTTGAAGGTTTGATATGGATTCCTGAGGAGAAAGGGTTTTTGAGTGGCTCAATGTTTAAGAGGTTCATTTATTTGAGGCCCTTTTTGATTTTTAGGGGAAAGGATAAATTGATTTAGTCTTCCCCCTTCTAAAACTTCATTCCTAGTAATTTTTCAACCTTTTGTGCTGATGAATCTTTGAATTAGTCTAACAAGACAGTTTTGAAGAGGCTGAAATTCCCTAAAAGGACTAGATTTTCCATATGGAAGAAGAGTGCTGTCATTCCATCCTTACAGAGGTGGAGGCATGGATCACTATTTCTTTCAGAGAATCCCTGACTCTTGATCCAGTCTTGAAGGGTTTTTTACAATTTTAGTGGAGCCTGCTTTAGGCTGTACAGAGATTTCTTAAGCTTCAGGAATTTGGATTTTCTAGCCAAACCAACTGGAGTTTTAATGTAGACATTTTCTTCAAGGGGTGCATGCAGTAACGCTCCTTTCACATCAAATTGAAGGATGGGTGGTTTTCTTTCCATTCTGTACAACAGGAGATCTCTAGAAAAGCAATCTTACAAGTTGGTGCAAAGGTGTCTAGATAGTAAATTCTGTATTTTGTTTTGAGTCCCTGGACCCACACCCAAACATTCCAAGTGATAAGACCTGGAGAAAGATCCTTCTTGCATCTAAACCCAGGTGGTGTTGAGTGTGTTTCTAACATCAGATTTTTCAGCTTCTTTCCAGACCGTTTTAGTGAAATTATATAGCCTAGGGATTGGGAAATTCCTTGCAGTTTGCACACTCAGCTTCAGTTGAAAATTGGTATCAGCATTGGATGCACAGAAGGCTCAGCAATAGCTGCTGCGGGCTGAGAATTGGGTGCGCAGTTGGCTCAGGATTGAATGTGCGTCAGGATCAAAATTGGGTGTGCAGTTGGCTCAGCATTTGCTGCAGCAGATCAGGGATCTGCTCCAAGGAAACAGACCAAGAAACAAAGCATATCTGCTCAGTTTAGCCAGTGTTGCTAGTTTGGGGAAGCAGGAGCGGGATGGTTTCTCAGGGCTATCTGGGGCTGAAACCCAAAGATGGGCCCATTGGGCGGATGAAGACAGGTGCAGGCAAGGCTGCGCCATGAGAAGGACAAACCTGGATGGAAATAATGGCAGGTGGGCACAAGGGCTGAAGAGGGCAGGAGCTTATGGACGCTTTTTCTCAATTGTTTGTGTACCAAGGTTAGGGTTGAAAGGAAGGTCCTAATAGCTTGCTATTAATTCCAAGTTTTAGAGAGCTCATCATAGAACATTGGAGACCAGCTCCACAAAGAAAGGAAGGAATTAAATCTCTCTATCTATTTTTCTATTATTCTCACCCCCCCCTCAGGTTGCTGGTTGAACAGCGGGCTCAGCTCCTTAAAGACACAAGGTACCACTAAATTCTGAGTTTTGAGTACAACTTCAGGGGAATTCATCTCTTTTTTTCATATCTGGGAGTCTGGAAGGGAAGTAATCTTTTTTCCCTTTTCTCTCACAGGTAAATGGGTGCAAGGTCTAATTTTTAACTTCCAACAAAATATTTGGGGTCCAATGCCCCAGCTCCTCTTCCTCCCCCTCCTCCAGCTGCTTGCATATCCAAGCCATCCAGCTTTGTTCCTCCCCCCTTGTCTGATGGTGATGATGGTCCTCAATTGGTTTGCATAATGCCGCAGGAATACCCTCACATCCAGTTCAACACTGCAGATTTGGAATGGTTCATTTTGATTTATTAAGTTAATATGGAAGCCAAGGGCTTGTGGACTTGGAAAAGGCTCCCCTTATTGTCCTATTCATCACAGAAAAGGAAAATTTCCAGGAGGGGTACAAGAGTCTTGACTGGCCAAGGCTGAAGACCAAGATTGTGACAAGGTGGGGAAGGTGCAAACCCCAGTTCCAGGAAAGCAACTTTAAGCAGGTGTTGTTGGAGGCAAGTGCGCATGGAGGGGTTTGGAGATGAGTGGATTTGATGGATTATGTGGCGGCTTTTGATTGAATCTACCGGTATCTGAAAAAGAACAAGGTGGTCATGGGTCAAACGGGTGCAATGAAGAAGGTGTTTTTGGGTGGACTCAGAACTGAACTCTAGGCGTGGGTGCAACAGAATCTGTATTACCATGACTTGTTCAAGCAGTCATTGGATGGGAGCATTGCGCTCCTCCCCAATTAGGAAACAATCCGCCGGGCCATGGAGAACAAGATCAGTGGGGACACAGAAAAATTGTTTCTGATGGCTGCAAAGAAGTTGGGCTCCTACCCTCCTCCGGCCCCAGTTCAAGCACCAGCTGGGGTTCCTCCCACACCTGAACCCATTCTGGCGACGCAACCAGAAATGGCCCCGCAGGTGAGCAAGAAAACAGTTCTCCTGAGGTACCTGAATATCTATTTGAATTGGATTACAGAATTTTTGCGTGGCCCTCTGCCCCACATTTTGGAAGGGTTCCAGCCTCCTAACACAGCCTCCAATTTTTTCTTGTCTTGGATCTCCAACTACTGTGGTTACAATAAGCACTGGAGGTTGGGTTGAATTAATCTTACAAAAGACTTTAAAGCAGGACTGGTTTGCCCAATAGGGATGGGGTTCATGTTCCCAATGGGTGATTGGCTCTTTCTGGAAGGGGTTCAGCCCACTGCCATGCAGCAAGTGTAAGCGCAGGGCCAAGGGAAAACGGAAACCTTGCAAGGGTTTCTGGGCATTTTCACAGTGCCCAGGTCATTGCACACTCCACAGGTGGAAGCCAAAGTAAGGAAATGGGCAACAGAAAAAAGGGTTGTTTCAAATAAGATGGAAATGGATGCAAAGGAAATACCACTGCCTTCCGCTTCAAAAGTGGTTGCATGTGGCCCAGTTTCCAATGGAAAACTGAAAAATCCAGCAGGGAAGAAGACGGCTGCTGATATTGTGCAAAGGGTGATTGGAAATGAAGCTTCAATCCCTCTGACCTTGCAGGAATTGGTGGTGGTTTCCACAGTTGTTTTCAACAAGATGGTTGAAGCTCTGGGGGATTGCACCCAGGGGCCAATCCCTTCAATGGTTCAATGGGTGAATGTGGCACAGGAGAAGGCGGATTGCAATTTGTTCTTGTTGAATTCAGTTTTGATTCTACTTGCTTAGGCATCAATGAAGGTAGAAGTAAGGAAAGTGTGGGAAATGGTGGATAGTGGGTCCATGGTGAACTTGCTGCCATCAAATCTGGTGGATGAATTGGGTCAGGTTTGGAGGAAGTGCATGATGGGAGTCCAGGCATTGAATGGTGGGGAATTTTGCATGGATGGGGTTTTTAAGGAGGAGGAGGTTGAGTTTGAAAGGGTCTGGAGACCCTTGTATTTTGTCTTGGTGGAATGCATAGATTTCATCTTGGGGTTACCGTTCATGCTTGGGCTCTGGGCGCAAATGGTTTTTGATTCCAAGGCATGCACAAAGGCGCTTATGGTGGAGGACTTGTCCCGTGTACTGTTTGAGACCACAATCTTTGATCATGGGAAGGGGAAGTGGGTGGGAGGAGGTCCATTTCTTGGAAACAAAGAAAATTACAGCAGAGCAGCTGACTGCAATGGTCAGCCCATGGATGATCTGGGAGGCAACATATTTTGAAAACCCTGTCATTGTGCCACACTTGTGAGAAAAGGCAAAAGCCGTGGTTTGGTGATATATAGGACTTAAGACAGGGAATGTGTGCCAATGGCAAGGTGAAATTCCGGGCAATTGTCATGCTACAATGTTAAGGGTTATTTTCTTCATCAGTGAAACATATCCTTTTCCTCAGTACCATCTACCTCAGTCCATAAGCATGGCACATATAAAGCACAAAATCAATAGTGCATTCCACTTACTACCTCCAGCTTGCATACAACAAAATTACAATCTTGGAAACTCAGTCTATAATTGTGATCTTTGCAGTTAGATCCAATCCATTTGACCATACATCTAAGCCTTTCTCTTCCATCCCTTGGTATCTCTAGCCCTCAGACTTCCATTCTGGGTCAGGCAACTAAACCATCTTACACCCATGCCTAGATAGCCACATCAACTGTACAGTTCCGCCAATGGACTAGAAAACTTCCCTGCATGACTAAATATACCCATTTTCATTTTCTTCATATTTCATTCCTTCCATGTCTCATCCATTATGCTCATGTACTCTCATACACTATTGTCTTGCACCTGGGCTATGAACTTGGAATCAATTTTTCAGTTTATTTCATTTTCCCATTCCATTCCTGTCATTCATTGCATCATTGCTCTCTAGCTGTAGTTGAATATCCATCAGGTTGTATCTAGTCACCATTGGATTACCTTAAAAGGACTATGCTGTCTGCCTGAAGATTTTTTCCTCAGTTAGTTAATTTCATATGTTCCTGAATTTGCTAAGATGATTCATGACATTGGAGTTTGCCTTAGTTTCTGTCCATTGGAACATTTCATACCTCTTGCTGTTTGTGAGCCATTGAACCATCCATTTGCACTTTGAAGTTAGCCTTCTTACCTTGCACTCCCCCCTTGCACTTAGCCTCTCCCATTTGCGCTCACAATAATCTAAAGAATGCCCTATATCATGCAGGGTGGTTGTGTGAAAGGAATAAAAACTGGTGGCACAGAAATTCTGGCCTTGGAAAGAGGCAATGCCAAGTGGTTTAATGGGCCTCTGAATTCAATCAATTGGTCTCCAGATCCCTGGGAATTCCCTTTGAAGACATTGGGGTGGGTGACTTGGTTGGTGCCAATCACAGAGGAATGGGTTGTGGCTCTGAATTTTGGGTTGCTGGGTTGGTTGAGCATGGAGGAGCAAGAATTGCTGAAATTGGCGCGGGTGCTTTGCTAGAAGGCCCTTGCGTTTGGGACTGAAGGGTGAGATAGGTGACCCCTAAATGATCCCAATGGTTCCACACAAGCCTTGGAAGATTTGGCCAGTCTCAATACCATGGAAAGTCATGGAACCCTTCCTGGAATTGGTTTTCAAGCAGGTGAGGACAGGGCTCTATGCACAGTCAACATCAAGCTACTCTATCCCAATCCTTGCGGTATTCAAGCAGGAGGGTAAGTTGTTGAGAATTTTTCATGATCTACAGTGGTTCAATTTTTTTACAATCTGGGAAGCGGGGTTAACCCTGCACATTGAAAAGTTCTTGGAGTCAATGGCGGGGAAAAAATGTTATGGGTTGGTGGAATTGATGGGCGGGTACAACCAGTGGGAACTTCACTGCAAATTCTGAATTCTAACCCCATTTAAGACCAGGCTCAGAAGGATGCAGTTGACACTGCTACCCCAAGGCACCACTAACTTGGTGGTGGTGAACCAGGCTCAGATGACTTGAATCTTGAGGGACAATCTTCCAGAGGGGGCCCAGATTTTGATTGACAAAACAGGCATCAAAGGTACAAAGAAGGAATATGAAGGCGCAGCCTTGGCCCAGGCACCCACCACTTGCTGGTTTGTCTGGGAGTACGCAAAGAGGCTGGAGAGGATATTGTTCTGTATCACATAAGTGGGGCTTATGGTGTAGTGTCTATTTATAGAAAAAAGTTCAAGTAGGCTCAGCAGTTTGAATTACTAGGAGGCTCAGCAGTGGGTGGTTGTGGAAGCGGCAGCACAATAGGTTCAAAGAGTAAAGTCCAGCTAATTGCCTACTCTGGCAGAGGAAAATCTCTGGCTCAGCAGCTGTGTGAGTGCAAGCTCCACAGAAAAATATTGGAGCTGAGCCAGGTTTTTGGTCTTTTGCAGAGAAATAGCTGTAGTTTTGTCTTTTTTGGATCAATAGCTGAAGCCTTGCCTTTTGTGGAAAAATTTGTGGTCCATAACTAACCCCCTATGCAATTATGGACTTTGGAGTAAGAATGCGGCGACATGTGATTGGAGCTATGGAGTATATATTGGAGAGCTGACTATGGGGTATGCACGGAGATTGCAGAGGATACATAATTTTTAGGATAATTGAACACAAGAGTCAAAGAGGCAGAATGCAGATTGATGGGGATCTGTAAGGAAGATCAATGGGGATCTTCTGTGATGCCATATGCAGGATCAAAGGGGATCCGCTAAAGGGAGGTCAAGTCTTTGAATTTGATATTTTTTCTGGCTGTTTCACTTTTTTTTGACCTGAAATATTGAGTTTTGAAAAGCTTTATTTTTCTGAATTACCTATTTTGAAATTAATTTGGAAATCCAGCTCTTTATGTTTTATTTTTGAACAGTCAGCCTCCATTTGAGCAAGTAACTGACTTCCACACTTTGATTCCCCAGGGGCTCTCAGGTAATCTATTTATTTTTGAACAATATCTCCACTATTCAATATTTTGATCATTCCTTGGGGAAATTGAGAAGTATTTTCAATAGATAACCAATTAATTGAAATGCTGGATTCTCCAATAGTTATTGTCTCTTGTCAATTGGAAGAATTCATTGTGGGAAGCAAAACTACAGACAATATTGGTGACTGACAAGCAGGGACTTGATACAAGTCAACATAAATCTCACCTGAATGGTCCTGGTATGAATTTAGCACCTTTCCAACATTCCTTGTTATATCAAAGGCTCTAAAATCAGGAGTAGCTAGAGATAGATTCAAGAAATCATCTTCATGAGACCATGATACAACTGGGATTATTGGGAAAAGCAAAGTTGCAGGATCCAGACTCAAAGTGAGGTCAACAAAATCATTGCCTGAGGCAATAGCAGTATTTTTCCCCAGAGACTCTGTCAAGCTAGAAGAATAGAGGGGCCATGATGTTTCACAACGTTCATTATTCTGCCCCTTCTTGCAATTCAGGATAAGCTTGAGAAAGCTTACAATTTGGACTTTTTGTGGGTCAACTCTAGAAGTAAAGATAAAACAAGATTGTTAATCCCTCCTGATTGCAAGTATTCTTGTTCACAAGAACTCACGGGCATTGTTTTGAGAGTTCAACCGTGAACCTTGCCCTTGAACAAAAACCATGCCTAAATGTTTGAAAGATGCAAATTCCAATTTAACCCCAAAGAAAACCCCTTAGAAAAAACATGACAGCATGATATTGCTTTGAAACCTTGAGTGAAGCCACTGCGCCCTTGAGCCAAAAATATAAATCTCATCTCCCTGGCTGGGACATGAAACCCCAGGCAATGATGAGCTTGGCTAGTTTGATTACCGGGTGGTCAATGTTAAATTTGAAACCTTGCAACCCCCCTGCACAACCCAAAATGGGTTGAATGGCATGACTTGGGACCCTGTTAGGGTTGCGAGCGGCCGCTTGCGGCCGTTGGCATTGTGAGCGGCCGCTTGCAACCCATTATAGTTGCAAAAGGCCACTCACAAGCCAATTTGCAGTCATGAGTGGCCATTCAAAACCCACTTGCAAAAAAAATAGTTGAAAAAAAATAAAAAGAAGAAGAAGAAGAAGAAGAGAAAGAGGCATTGAAAAAAAAAGAAGAGACTTTGAAAAAAAAAGAGATGTTGAAAAAAACAGAAGAGATGTTGAAAAAAAAGAATAAAAATTAATAAAAATGATAAAAAAAGGCCAAAAATAAATAAAAATAAATAAAAATAAAAATAAAAATAAAAATAAGAATAAAAATAAAAATAAAAATAAAAATAAAAATAAGAATAAGAATAAAAATAAAAATAAAAATAAAAATAAAAATAAAAATAAAAATAAAAATAAAAATAAAAATAAAAATAAAAATAAAAATAAAAATAAAAATAAAAATAAAAATAAAAATAAAAATAAAAATAAAAATAAAAATAAAAATAAAAATAAAAATAAAAATAAAAATAAAAATAAAAATAAAAATAAAAATAAAAATAAAAATAAAAATAAAAATAAAAATAAAAATAAAAATAAAAATAAAAATAAAAATAAAAATAAAAATAAAAATAAAAATAAAAATAAAAATTAAAATAAAAATAAAAATAAAAATAAAAATAAAAATAAAAATAAAAATAAAAATAAAAATAAAAATAAAAATGAAAATAAAAATAAAAATAAAAATAAAAATAAAAATAAAAATAAAAATAAAAATAAAAATAAAAATTAAAAAAAAAATAAAAAAAAAAAAAAATTAAAAAAATAAAAATAAAAAAATTAAAAATAAAAATAAAAATAAAAATAAAAAATAAAATAAAAATAAAAATAAAAATAAAAATAAAAATAAAAATAAAAATAAAAATAAAAATAAAAGTAAAAATAAAAATACAAATAAAAATAAAAATAAAAATAAAAATAAAAATAAAAATAAAAATAAAAATAAAAATAAAAATAAAAATAAAAATAAAAATAAAAATAAAAATAAAAATAAAAATAAAAATAAAAATAAAAATAAAAATAAAAATAAAAATAAAAATAAAAATGAAAATAAAAATGAAAATAAAAATAAAAATAAAAATAAAAATAAATAAAAATAAAGAGTCTATGAGCAGCCCTAAAGTTAAAGTATCAAAAAATACAAGTTCAACTTGACACACCCTAAAGTAAAAACACCCAAAAAAAAGAAAAGTAACTTGAAAAGCCCTAAATTTAAAACAACAAAAAAAAAGACAAGTAACTTGACAAGCCCTAAAGTAAAAACACCAAAAAAAAAACAAGTTCAACTTGTGTTAAGCTGATCTCATCACAAGAAGTAAAAATACCCCTTATGATGGGATCTTGAACTGAATTACCAATAAAATCTCATTCAAAATACTCATCATCATGATGTTAACTCAAAACACTGAACAAAATGATGTTCAAAATGTGATAACCCTTTAGGTTAATAGAATTACAAGATCAGCATCAGAAGCCAAACCCAAATGATGAAATTAATCTATAAATTAGAATACAAATCAAGTTGATCTTTGAGGTGATCAACCCAACCAGAGGCTTTTTTGGAAATCTTGGAATGTGTTTTGGAACCTATGGGCAGGATTGGAATCACATCTCTCTTAAGAACAAGCTGGACCCAATGGTTATTGTTAACCAAGCAAATGATCATAGTATCTGATTGTTCTTTTACACCCATTTTCATAGCAGTAAAAGTACCACATGATTCCAATGAAATGAAACATATTGTTATTCCATAAGTATCTGCTATTATTTAACCCATGTCAAGCTTTGAAAGCCATTTTGAAGAGGGAATTTTTCCATTGATGCCATTAACATCAATTCTCCTCAGTTGAGGATGCACTGAAGGACTTTCTAATGGTTGATGATTGTGTAGGCCATTTCTAATGGAGAGATGCCACGTGGGATCTGCTACTTTCCAAATTGCACAGATCATGAATTGACACCCAACCTTCCTAGTGTGAGTTTGACTTTGACATTTGGTGAGACATGGCCCTTCATAAACCCCAAATCTGTCACATGCTAGATCAACATATTTGTCTCTCCTTGACTTGAAAGTGGTCAATGTGTAGCCATGAATGACTGCCCATTTCTGACAATAAATCTTGGATTCTTTCCTAGTATCAAATGATCTCACAGGAGGGGGGTCAAGCGGTTCTGGCACCCCTTATTTACATTAGTATCTGTCAAGAAAAATCTTTCTCAGCCCCATGACATATGAAATGTGACCCACCACCTGGAGTAAATTCAAGTTTTGATGGAACATCTTGTTCCAGTTGTGAAGAAGCATCTTGTTTGACAATTTTAACCCTAGATGAGGATGCAATTGGGGCTTCCAATGTTTTATTTTCCAACTCCCTACACAAATCACTAGATTCAACCAAAACTTTGTTAAGTACACTTTTAATTAAGTCCTTTAATGTAGCCTTGTTTAATCTGGGAGGGCTTGGGCTTGCCACTGTTCCCATAAACCAAAAAAATTCAACGGAAGTTTAGTATTCAATGCAATTTATAGTCCAACAACTCCAAAAGTTTGCTCAATTTTGGTTTGAGAAAAATAGATTTTGAGAAAAATTAATTGATTCAATGGGGGTGTGAATTGTGTGTGTACGTGGTGTATCAAGAGTTTTGCAAGTAGGCAGAATGTTTGATTTCTAAGTTTTTTTGTGGTCCAATAGTCCCACATAGTATTCCAGATCCCCAAATTTGGGCTGACAGAACTCACATCTGGTCCAGGGGTGCCTAGGTACCCCTGTCAGCTTGCTACTATTGCAGAGCAAGCTGCAAAAGTAACAAAAATAACATAAAATAAGAATATTAAATTTAACTTAAGAAGGAGTAGGAAATCCATAAATATTATTACAGAAATAGATCTTTCACCCAAAATTAGGTAGGGTTACTCACTGACCCCACCCTTGAAATCCAACTCCTTATATTTTTAATAATTAAAGATAGAAAAGACCAAAATACCACGGCACCACTATGGGACTTTTTGGCCAATTAAAAATTTCACACACATTTTCACATATAGGTTTCACACCTAAAATTCAGTCAGAATTGAGGTGTTGTGTATATTTTAGGAGTTACACATGGAAATGTGTTCTGTCACAATTCCCACACGCAGCCGCAGCAACCAATACACCCGCGCGTGGCTGAGCAGCAGCACTGAAACCCTGTCAGCGTACCCTGAAAAGCTGTGTATACAGCCCCGGGCATCTGAAAAGTATGCAGCCGCAGGACTATGGGCTGACAGAGTGAAAGGCGGCCTGAGAAGCTCAGGTACCACGTAAATGCACTACAACCTATATGGGGACATTCCACATATGTAATAAATGTCCCCGTGGATAATATATAATTTAAAAATACATAAAAGTATATAAAAATACTTAAATAACCTTCATACGTATTTTTTATAAATATAATTAAAAATACCAAAAATGTCGAAAATAAGATAACTAATATTTGTAAAAATATATTAAAATACTTTGATATACAATTAAGAGAACTTCAAGACATCAGTATTTTTGTGAAATACTAAGGGAACTGACGATGTAAAAATATTACATGAATTCTCATAGCTTATATTCTTTTATTAATTATTTTAAGTAAATCAACTGAATTTTGAAAATAAGGAGTAAAATCAATATCATGATTTTACTCCAATCAGTTAATAAATAATGAGAACCCACTTGACATCAGATTACCCGTAGGAATTTCTATTGAAAGAATTATTAACATCCTGGGAATATTTATTAAAAATAATTAATTAAATGATAGGTAATATGGATAAATTAGTGTTATTCACACCTCCAAATATCAACTAAAAGGTAGAATAATTCCCATACCCTGGGGAATTAGATGTTACCCGTGCTACAGCACCACAAAAAAGTGACAGGATACCACTGGTTACCCTTTTATCCTTAGAATTCATCCCTTTGAGCCCCTGTATCCCTCAGAAGGACAATATTGGGACCCAAAAAGCTATAAATAAGGAGCTCTTTTGAGGATATTGATACCCAGAGACCCATTTAAATTTACATCCAGAAACCGTGCCAAGGTAATCAAATACTTATAAGAGATAAGTAAGTGATTTACGGCTTTAGTCTGATTAATAATATCCGTCCCCAACCCTCTTTATAAATTTAAACTGCTGAACAACCTTTTTAATCCCAGTAATAGGTTTAACCCATCAGTGCACATCCCAAACAGGTACCCAAAGGATTTAATAATATACAAGCGAGTCTTATTATACTTTTTCTTTGTGGAAGCTTGGCTCAAAGGCCCTGTCACACCACCATATATTTTCTATATATATTATCTTTGGTCAATATCTCCTTTAAGAATATAAATTAAAGGTTCCAAAGTAACCAGGTATACGTGTTTTCAAAGTGAATTCCCTGAAGAGATTTGTTGAAGATCCACAATATTATTGTGGCCCCTCTATTAATTTATTTAATAATGAATTTATTAATATTGATTTATAATATTAAACCATAACCAAACCAATAAACCTTGCAATAGCTTTATCAAAATATTTTACGGATTTTTGCTGCATTTATTGAATAATATACTTATTATTTATACTATCACCTCTGGTAGCTAAAGTATAGCAAGTATCTTGGCATCCAGGAGGCTGACCGCCCCAAATCCCCCCTCAAATTGCTCATCTGGGGGGGAGTGGCCAAAATGGGCCAGGAAAACAGGCGGGGCCCCTGCTCACAACTCACGCACCCCCCCAGGAGTTTGTGAATCCTCAATTGCAAACCAAAATAGGGCTGCAAATTCCCAAGTGCAACCCAAAATAGGGTTGCAAATTCCCAATTGCAACCCAAAATAGGGTTGCAAATTCCCAATTTTGACCCAAAATAGGGTTGCAAATTCCCAATTGCAACCCAAAATAGGGTTTCAAATTCCCAATTTCAACCCAAAATAGGGTTGAAAATTCCCAATTGCAACCCAAAATGGGTTGCAACTGGGGGTTTGCAACCCCCCAGGGGATGTGCGAGTCACAAGCAACCTCCCTCACAACTTGTTGGGCGGTGATGGGTTGTGAAAGGCCATTCACGCCCCTTTGCAACCTCAGGGTTGCAAATATAAAATTGGCCTTACAGGGAATGTGCAGTTGCGCCATGGCAGATTTCAATGTCAAGCATTTTGGTGCCATAACTAGAGAAGAAACGTACAAAATCTACACTGGTGCAAATTACTTTTGGGTGTTCCTACTTGTCCTCTAAATTAAATTTTGGTCAAACCTCTTGTCATATTATATCATATTATATAAGCTGATAACTTTGAACTGGCTAGAGGGGTATTGAGATCAGGTGCAGACCAAGCAACAGCACACTGCAGATATACCTGCATCACCAGGGCGCAAATTCAGAGAAATCAAGGTTGGAATTAGGGTTGTCAAATATCTTGGAAGTAGGTGCTCAGGAACTCATGCCAGCTCCACAGGTGTGTCTACAGGCAGTATGAATGCAGAACAACCCATTCCAGTGGACTCATGGAAAAAACCTAAGTGAAAAGAATAGGTAAAAAGACTCACTTGTACTCCAGAGCCAAAAAGGCATATTGAAAAAAACTGTTGGTGACTGAGAAACTGTTGTTCTGGTTGTTGCAATGGAAAATGGATAAGTCTGAGTGCAAAGATTAAATAAATCATAAAACTATTAAATATTACCCTTTGTTTAATTAACCATATGCAATGTACTGAATGGTTTAGAACAGTATTTGTGAACCAATTTGCTTTGTGATTCTCATTTCCATTTTTCATCAGTTTAGAGATAATCATTTTTTTAAGCTTAAAAAAGAACTATTGCAATGTAATTTTTCAAACTGTTTCATCATCTTTGAACAGGCTTTGTTTTTTTAATAGAAACTTTGGGCAAAACTTCAGTCAAAATAGCTGCAATTCAAGGGGTATTCATGCTCTTCTTTCAATTGTATAAACCGGTACTTGAGTTATATTTTCATTTGAAATTTCCTGAAAAATTAAACTGCAACAGAATTTTTTTTCTTAAATACTTTACATTTAAAATTCAGGAATTATTTTACCTAAATTTGCCATTTGTATTTTTACTTTACAATTTAAAAGAATGTGTGGGCTTTTTGACAGTTTATTTTCTCTCAAAATCGTCCAAAAAGATTTCAGAATTGATTCATTAGTATTTTTAAATAATCATTGGTGCCTTTAAGCATTTATATTTTATTATATTGCTGTTGTCTGTCTTTCATCACCATTTTGTCTCCAGCCTTCATATTTTCTTTCCCTAAGCAATCAGGCTATTTGAATCCCCTCTCTGTCAAAACAGAAATGAGAAAATTCATTCCCATTAGTTGATCTCACCCTAAAAGAAACTCATCATTCTGAGTTCAGGTTTTTTATTTTTTCTATCCAATCTACATTCTCAATTCATACTATCAGGATTAAACCATCCTCCTTGATTTCAAAGTTGAAAGCTAGCTGAGCTACCTGATTACAAATAATCTTCTTCATCCAATTGACATTGAAATAATACTCAAATTCCCTTTCATATTCTGAAAAATTGAGGGAACTATTGCTGGCTTAAATCTACTCAACCATCAACCCCATGGTTACTCAGCTAGTAATCACAAACACTTGATTGAGTTTAATCTCCAATTTTGCCCTTGAATTCCTTATAATGAGAATTTTGACTATAGTTCTTTTAAATAAACAATTAAATTATGGTAACCATCTTCATTTGATATTTCTTTTAATTTTTAATAAGTCTAGAATGACCTCCATACAGAATTAAAATTTTGGTAAATTATATCAATTTCTTCCATTCCGTCAAATTTGCACTTTCTAGGGCTTGTATATTCTACACATGTAAGCCCTAGTGGACACCA
This sequence comes from Puccinia polysora, assembly GCA_025617555.3. Taxonomy (NCBI): domain Eukaryota; kingdom Fungi; phylum Basidiomycota; class Pucciniomycetes; order Pucciniales; family Pucciniaceae; genus Puccinia; species Puccinia polysora. The sequence goes on from CM062622.1 coordinate 24,058,781, forward strand.
ATTAACAATTTGGGTTCCAATTGTTGGAATCAATCCTGGATTCCTGATAATGCTGAGAATGAGCTGTCTACCAACCTTCTGTCCTTTCTGTATTGTTTTGTGCTGTGTGCTGTTTCATTCCTTTCTTTTTTTTTATTTTTCCTTCTGTCTTTCTCCTTCCCTCTGTCATGTTGACTCCTTGACGTAGCAACACCCGCACTTCTGAACCTGTCACCCGAGTGCGGATACTCCAACTTCAAATCCAGCATCCTGCTCAAACTTATCTACCTCTCTGATCCTGGATCCTGGGTGTCTCCTCTCCCTGTGCAACCAAGAGATTGCACCATCGACACCCAGGGTACTAGGATCAGGTAAGTTCCTCTCTCCGCTCTTGGCACTCTCCAACTGAAGATCCTGATCAGCAATGCCTCCAACTTAATCTCAAGTCAAATCCCTCCAACCTCACCGCTCACCAACCTCCCACGATTCCTTCAGCCCTGCGTCGGACCCCATCTGCACTCTGCTCTGTGTCTGACCCCACTCGCAACCTGGCCTTATTAGGTTCATAACTGTTATCCTTGTTCTTTTCTTCATTGTTTCTCCATTTCATCAATCACCTCAGCTCATCTGACAATTGAAATCTACTGGCCTTATTAGCCTAAAAAACCTTCCAACTTCAGATTTACAGTCCCAGAGGCCAGGTCACGAGAACCATGTTGGACAACAAAGATGCCCCAAGCTCATCCAAATTGAATATTCCTCTTCTCACCGACGAGAATTTCCCGTCATGGAGTCTCAGACTTTGAAGTTATCTGCGTCGCAAAGGCATCCTGAACTACGTCCTTGAACCACCGCCCTCTCCTCTCAATGCACCTCAAAAGAAGAAGCTGTACGAAGCTGCCAACGTTATCATCCAACATCTAGGAGACACAGCCTTTGACGCTGTCATCAACGAAGATAATGACGGTGATACCCACGCAATCTGGAACAGCCTGCTGGAACGCTACGCCTCCAAATCCACCAACAACCAAGGGCGCATCTGGCTCAACTTCATCCAATCCCAATACAAGGGTGAGTTGGCGACATACATTTAAGAATGCCAAAAAACAATGAACAAGCTGTCAGTTGTCAAGCTTGAGGTCCCACCCGACATCCTAAGCTACACGATACTGGCAAAACTCCCCAGCAATTTCTACCGCATAGTTGATACCATTCTCCTGAATGATGAGCTCCTGCTGAATCCAACGAACGTCTTAAACAAGCTGCAAGAAGTCATCCACCTCGAAACATCTTGAAGTAAGAATCCCGAGGAAATCAACAACAACGCTCCCAAGCCCACAGCTCTCATCAAAACGAGTTCCAAGTCAAAATCCCGTCCTCGACCCAAACACCCGTGCTCTAAAGGCCATCAAAACCCACTGTCTGACCACCCAGAAAGTAAATGCTGGTTTCTCCACCCGCACCTGCGCCCTGACAATAACTCATCCAAGCCTGCTGTCCATCTCAATGCATCTGGTCAAACATCCGAGGACCAACTGCCTGGACCTGAAGCCGCCAAGCTCCACTTCAATGCGCAACTCTACCTCAAAAACCCCTTCTCCAAAGAGGCCTACCGACTGCCTGTTCTTGACTCAGGATCAAGCCATCACATCCTCAACAACCTGCAGTACCTTCACCAACCCAAAGCCATAGCTGTTGAAGTAGGCACCGGTGCTCCCAATACTGGCCTCAAAGCCACACACATTGGCAGTGCCGTTATCAAGAACCATGAGGGAAGGGAGCTGGTTTTGGAGAACGTCCTTCTCATACCTTCCCTAAATCGATCACTGATATCCCTCACTCAGCTGAAGTCAAGGAAGGCAGTATTCAATAGGGTCGGTCACTCGGGAATCGAGGTGACCCTGGACAACTTCTCCTTTATAGGCAGCACCCACAACAGACTAACCAAATTGTGCGGAGTGAAATTCATACAACCCAAGGAGGATCCCAGTTTATTCTTGAAAACCAACTCCAACGCGATCAATTGGCATCACCAACTGGGGCACCCCAATCCATCAGTCTTGAAGCTCCTCAATCTTTCCAACAAGGACTCCGAGGGCGTGTGCGAAATATGCAAAACTTGCAAGGGCACAGCCACTCCCTTCAACCACCACTTCAAGGCTGTGAAAGACCCTCTGGAAGCCCTACACTTTGACCTGGTGGGTCCTCTATCTGTTCAATCACGCTCAGGTAACCTGTACTTCCTAGCAATTACGGATCAACACACCGGTTTCAAGGCTGTATCTTTCCTCAAGTCCAAAAGCAAGGCGGAAAAGGCCCTCATCAACTTTATCGCCACCGCTAAAAGACAAACAATGAAAAAAGTGAAAACCCTTATCTCAGACAATGGAGGGGAGTTCACTTCAACCACACTCAAGGACTACTGTTCAGCTTGAGGTATAATTCAGAACTTCGCCCCTGCCTATACACCCCAACAAAATGGCCTAGCCGAGCAAACAAACCGCTCCATTCTCCAGAAAGCTCGATGTCTACTCTCCCAAAGTCGTCTGTCACTTACCTACTGGGATGAGGCCGTCAACACGGCCATGCACCTACTCAACGTTCTGCCGTCTCGCACCCGATCAAATAACATTCCGTACAAGCTCTGGTTCAACAGAGAACCCAATCTGGACTTCCTCAAACCGTTCGGATGCCTTGGCTACTCCCTAATTCCAAAGCATCTTCGCGAATCAAAGCTGGCCCCCACAAGCAAGAAGTGCATTTTGCTGGGGTATGTCAACGACTTTTCGTCGTACAGATGTTTAGATCCTGCCACCTTAAAAATATACATAACTGCAAATGTTGTTTTCTGCAAATCCATTTTTCCTTCCATTTCCTCTCCTCATACCATGTTGCATGATACAAACTCCGGTCCTGCTTTCCTTTCCATTCCGGATAAAACTGGAGCTGACACTTCCCTCTCCCTCCCAAACAACTCCAACTCCGACTCCTCTGGCCCACTCACCAGTTCCTCGCCAACACCAATCACCCCGTCGTACAATTGCATTACCCCCAAAAACATCCTCCATGGTCCCCGTCGCGAAGACTCCACTATTGGCCGAACCCAACTATACCTCATCTGCGACTCTGAATACAAAGATTCGGCCAACCTCAAAGAAGCTCTAGCCTCAAATTACTGCAACGAGTGGATTGAAGCAATGCGTGTAGAGGAGCTCAACCTCATATCTTACGACGTCTGGAAAGAAGTTGACTCAACTGCTGAATCTGTGCCAATCAACTGCGTGTGGGTCTTTAGAACCAAACGGGACTCAAGGAATCGGATTACGGAGTTCAAAGCCAGGCTTTGCGCCCAGGGCTTCCACCAACAATGGGGCAGCAACTATCTCAACACCTTCTCACCGACCGGCGACAAAGCTTCACTTAGGGTACTAATTTCCTTCGCAGCGTCCCGGGGCCTGAAATTCCATCAAGTCGACGTGAAATCCACATTCTTAAATGCACCGATCAAAGAAACTGTCTACATCAAGCCACCTTCAAACATCCACGTCACCCCTGGCAAGACGCTCAAGCTCCTGAAGGCGCTCTACGGACTCAAGCAAGCACCGTATGCCTGGTACACTACTCTAACCGACTGGCTCCTTAGCATTGGATTCAACCGCTGCGACGCTGACCATTGCGTGTTCTGGAGCAAAGACTCATGGCTCTATGTCCACGTCGATGACATAGCTGTCTTCAGCAGGAAGCCAGAGAAATTTATTACAGCGCTTGGGTCCCGATTCACCATCAAGGATCTCGGCCAAGCCTCACTACTACTAGGAATGAATGTAGCAGCCACCTCGACAGGGTTCAAGCTGCATCAAGACACCTACATACAGCATATACTTCCCAGCTACAACCTCCCGGCGTTCAAAACGCATTCCACTCCTTTCCAACCCTGCGGCAAGCTGCTGCCTGCAACTGACGAAGAGCATCTCGAATTTGAGAAGTCGGATCACAACTACCGGAAAATCATAGGAGAGCTGAATCATCTAAGCTGCTGTACACGCCCCGACATCACATTCTGCGTGAACTATCTGGCGCAGTTCTTGAATAATCCAGCCCACCATCATTTCAATGCTGCTCTCAAGACCCTCAACTATCTCAAACATACCTCCAACCGGGGGCTGAACTTTTGCAGACTTGACGACCAAACCCTTGCTGCATTCGCTGACGCCAACTGGGCGACCTGCCCGAGCACCAGGAGATCAGTCTTGGGAATCTCCATCAAGTGGTTGGGAAACCTCATCAACTGGAAATCCAGACGCCAGCCGACGCTATCTCTATCTACGACAGAGGCGGAGTACAAGGCCATGGCCAATGCTGTGAAGGAGATCTCATGGCTAAACTCCCTAATACATCAAGTTTTCCCTGGAAGCAGTTCAAACCCGTCAACTCTATTTGAAGACAACAAGGGTGCCATCAAACTGGCCCTGAATCAAGCTAATCACTCCGGCTTCCACTCCAAGCACATGGAACTCCAATTCCATTACATTCGTGAGGAGATTGAAAAAGGTAACATCGTGTTAACAAAGGTGTTGTCACAAGCTAATCTAGCCGATTTCCTCACCAAGCCTCTCAGCCGCCCCAAACTGATCACCTCTCTATCCAATCTGGGATTCTGCTGAACGCATTCTCAGCAAGGGAGGATGTTGGAATCAATCCTGGATTCTTGATAATGCTGAGAATGAGCTGTCTACCAACCTTCTGTCCTTTCTGTATTGTTGTGTGCTGTGTGCTGTTTCATTCCTTTCTTTTTTTTTATTTTTCCTTCTGTCTTTCTCCTTCCCTCTGTCATGTTGACTCCTTGACGTAGAAACACCCGCACTTCTGGACCTGTCACCCGAGTGCGGATACTCCAACTTCAAATCCAGCATCCTGCTCAAACTTATCTACCTCTCTGATCCTGGATCCTGGGTGTCTCCTCTCCCCATGCAACCAAGAGATTGCACCATTGACACCCAGGTTACTAGGATCAGGTAAGTTCCTCTCTCCGCTCTTGGCACTCTCCAACTGAAGATCCTGATCAGCAATGCCTCCAACTTCATCTCAAGTCAAATCCCTCCAACCTCACCGCTCACCGACCTCCCACGATTCCTTCAGCCCTGCGTCGGACCCCATCTGCACTCTGCTCTGTGTCTGACCCCACTCGCAACCTGGCCTTATTAGGTACATAACTGTTATCCTTGTTCTTTTCTTCATTGTTTCTCCATTTCATCAATCACCTCAGCTCATCTGAAAATTGAAATCTACTGGCCTTATTAGCCTAAAAAACCTTCCAACTTCACCAATTTTTATTTCTTGAAAACAATTAAGAAATCTTAAATTTATTTTATTGTATTTATTTCATTTCTCAAACTGAATATATAAGAGAATTTACACTTTTTGGAGATCTTGGATTGTCATTTAGCAAATCACTACCCACAAAAAAGCTAGCAAGTACTTTATTGGGCCCATTTTGAAATTGTCTGCTCCATAATGCCAAAGAAGCTAGCTAACAACCCAAAATGCATAATGTTGTGCTACATATGTGGTTTTCTAGCCAGTTGCTTCCATCCAAATTTTGTTTTTTAAACTCAGCTTCATCAACAAACCTCAATCTCATTTTCAAGAATGGCCTTTAATAAAATCCATTTCAGCACTCCCAGCCTTTCAGCTTCCAACAATCAAACTACCATCTACCACCAGTCAAAAATCAAGATGACTGCCTTCCTCACCCTCAAGGAATACTTCCAATTTCCCTCCCATTTTGCGTGTTAACAATTATTTGATTAATTTGAAGAAGAATTTCATCAAATGGAAACTTTTCAAAAGAAAAAAATACAAAAAATAAATTGATGAAATTCAACTGGGTTGAAGGCTGTCTGAATATCATGGATGATTATTTCAATCCAGATGCAAGATAAACCAACCAGACTTTTGAAAGGAGATTCAGAATGGGAAAGGTTACTTTCCAGAGAATAATAACAGGTTTAGGAGCTCATGATCCCTATTGGACTCAAATAGTGGTAATTACATCAAAAATACGGACATAGAAATCCTTCCATTCTTACAAAAAGAAAAAAATTTTGACAATTTGAAATTGTGTAATTTCTATTAATTTTTATTAAATTTTTTCAGGAATTTTATGGAAAATTGGTCTTTCTCCTCATAAGGGAATTTCTGCTGAAATGCCTCAATTTTCCTATTTATCTCTGCTGACTGCACTGCAAAATATGCTTGAGTTTTCAAGACAGCTTCAATAGAAAAATTAAAAAGATTTTTTAATGTTTTTGTTTTTTTATTTGAGGGTGGATTCCTCAGAGTTCCAACGGATGAAGAGCTCTTTTGTTATGATGAAGGAATATGAAGCACATGGTTTCCCTGTATTTTGTGCTAGCACCCATGGAATGCATTTGGGCTTCAATAATTACCTTCAAGCTGGGGCTGGTCAATTTCAAGGAAAAGAAGGGTGTCCATAAATATTTTAAAAGCAGTAACATCATTAAATTTAAGAATCCAACACTTTCCTTTAGCTCATCTGGGGCTCCAAATGTTTTCAATATAGTCCAAAATAGTCAAATATTTTATGAATTTCTCACAGGTATGGTTTTGAATAATTTTATTGATCTTCTTTATTCTTTTTTTTGACTCATTGAAGGATTTACTTGGGTTGTTCTTTCAAGGCAATTCATTGAATTTATCCCTTGAGATCAACAATCATCAATATAACTATGGATACAATTTGGCTGATGGAACCAACTGGCCTTGTTTGAGAAATCTTACAGAAGTCCTCAGAATCCCCCAAGAAAACACTTCAGTAAAATTCAAGAAGCAGCCAGGAAGTACATAAAAATATTATTTGGAGTTTTGCAAGGTTTTTTGGAATAATTTCTCAACCCATTAGACTTTGGTTCAAAGAAGAGATATTCAATTCTATGAAGTTCTGTATGATTATTCATGATTTTATTGTGGAGGAAATTTTTCCTTTTGAACCTTTTCTTAATCATAAATTTTGCTGCTACAAAAACACTACTTCCTCCTCAAGTGCTCATGATCCTGCTTTATTATTTTTTTGGGTGATGATAAATTCAAAAATCCAGTTGTGTGGGAGTTGTGCAGGGCCCTACACGGCTCAAATGAGCCATGGGGGCCCATAGACAACTACAAAGGGCCATTCCAAACACGCGCAACCCCCGGGGGGTCATATAGGAGCCGTTTACCCCCCAAACACAGCAATTTGGATCTGTGTACAGGGGTAAATGGCTCAAAACCAACATTTTTGGGGGTGCGCAACCCCCTGGAAGTTGTACCAGAATTTTGGGCACCCCCTCAACCACACTTGGGTTCCCTCAACCCAAATTTGGGATCAACTCATACTTTGTGGGACTATTGTTCCACACCTAGTGATTCCAAAGTGACTTTAAATTGAAACCAAAGTGAAAGTAAAGTGAAAATTGAAATCATATAAAAACATGCTAACAATTCTTTCTCAACTCAAAAGTGAGAAAACTTTGTTTGTTCAATTGAAAGTTGGATTGAATACTGAAGTATACCATTGCATTTTTGTGCATGGGAACAGTGGCAAGCCCTCCTTCTTCTGACATGGCTGCGTGGCAGGTCTACATTGATAGTGCCATCAAAAAAGCTTTGGAAAAAGAAAAAAAGGATTTGGGTAATGAAACATTGGGAGCCCCAATTGCATCCTCATCAAGGGTTACAATTGAGGAACAAAATTTTTCACAGTGGGATGCAGCCTCTGGTTGTGAGTAACATTTTATGTTACAGAGGTCTTTGCCAGATTAAATTTGATTCAAAAGAACTTATGGGGGCCTGTAACTATGAAACTACAAAACCTAACCATTGAATTGGTGCCAGATCCACTTGACCCACCTCCTGCGAGAACCTTTCCTACTAGGGAAGAGGCCCAAAACTATTGTCAAACATGGGCTATGAAGCATGGTTAGGCTCTGATGGTTTTTAAATCAAAGAAAGATAAATATGTGGATTTGGCCTGTGATTGCATGATGGTTCCTATTCAGGACAACTTCTTACCAAATGGTCTAGACAAACTCAAAAAAGGAAGGTTGAGTGCAATTTTTTAATCCATGCAAGTTGTAAAAAGGCAGAAGCCTGGTGGCAACTCTCCTACAAAGAAACCTAACATAACCATCAACCATCTGAACATCCCTCTGTGCATCCTCAGCTGAGGATAATTTTGGGGGTGGCCTTACACAATCTGATAGAAGCCATGAATGATGGGCTTAATAATTTGCATCTTAAGAGGAAATTGAGAAAGATTAATGGAGGGGATTATGTTGATGACCAAACAATCTATAACACTAAGCAGAAGGTAACGCTTGCAGAACTAAAGGGGAAAATTGTTATGAAGGTACTCTATGAACAGCTTGAGGAAACAAGTTGGATTGACCGGTCAAAGTTCAGTGTAGAGGGTCACTAAGAGGCCCTGTTCTTAGCACATCCTGAGGCAGCAAAGCTTTCAAAACAATTCCATCATATTGATATGTTGGATTGCAATTACAAGACAAATAAGTACAAAATCCTGCTATTGCATGTTTTAGGAATGACAGCCAATTGGAAAACTTTCACAAAAGCTCTTGTTTTTATAACAACAGAAAAGTTTGAGTTCTACAGTTAGTCTATAAATGCATTAAAGGAGTTGGCTTATGATCCTGAGAGACTTCCAAAAGTCTTTGTGACAGAGGGTGAAAAAGCTCTGATTTGGGCTATTGAATCTAGTTTCCCTGAGCCATCAAGACAATGTTGCACTTGGCACTTGTCTAAAAACATACAAGCAAACTGTAAAGTGCCCTTTTTTAATGACTTTGGAGGATGGAAAATCTTTATGACTCTGTGGGCAAAGTATGGGGCTTCAAAGACCAAGGAGGAGGCAGAGGTCAATGATGCAGAACTCAGAGTAGGTCCAAATCACTGCTTCTTATTCTTCCTAGTGTTGGGTTCTGACCTTTTGAATTGTATAGTGTTTCTTGAAAGACTATGAGGATGTACTCAAGTATATGGAAAATAACATTTTCCTGTAACAGCATGGACTTGTATAAACCCATATTTTGGGAAAAAAAACATCTTGGGTTTAAGGGGCCCATGCAAATCTCAAACAGTTCCTTGCAAACTCTTTGGGAAACATTTTGGATGTTTGGAAAAGCCTTGAAAGAACAGTTTCAAATCAAATTAAATTGGTTCATGTGTCACTTCATAACTCTCAAATTCAGTTAGGCAAAGTTCTTCCACCTGAACTTTTACCATTGCATTACAAATTGTCTTTAGAGGCGATTCAGCTTATTAGGGAACAATTCAAGAAGTTCAAACGTGATCATGATAGCAAAGTGTGCACCAATTCATATTCCAAGACTATGGTTTTGTCCTGTTCCCACCAAATAGGTGACCGTCCAGCATTCAAAGGATCCGTTGTACCCAAAGATGTTCATCCTCAGTGGAGGTTAGACTGTGACCCTTGCAGTTCTAGTTCTGTAAGTTGGCTTAAGTTGGATTGTTCAAGTTGGATTTTTTGAATCACTATGTGATTAATGATTTTTCATTAATGCTTTTTGATTAATGATTCCTAATTCACTAATAGTTGATCCTTTTGAATTTTTCAAGTGCAATTTTGATGAAAGGCTAAGCATTCCTCAGTTACGTGAAAAAGTGAATTCAATCATCTTGGAATCTCTAGATCATGAGCAAAGTGGCCTATTGAAGTATCTCATTCATAAGATTACAAAATATTGATCAAAGACAAGACTTGAACCTAAAGTCTTACAATCAAGTAGGGGCAGGCCATAATTGACAGATAGGTGGCAAGAACCATCTTGGTTTGATCATTTTGAAAAACAACTCAAGGGGGAAAAAAGGAATAGAAGGGCTCCAAAAAAGAAAATAAAAAAGATTGTAAGTCCTTTCTTTTGGGATATGTTCATCTTGTTGGTTTAATGAACTTAGTTACTACCTAATGAAGAATTTTTAGTCAAAGTTGGCAGAATTTGAATCTGAATTTCATAGTTCAGAGGAAGAGACTGAAAGTGAATTGTGATCACTTAATTTGGAATCAGAATCATCTTCAGAGGAAGAGAATGTGCAGTAAAACTCAACCAGAAGCTCATCTTTGGTGAGTATTCATTTAATTTCTCTGATTAAAGAAATGAATACTAAGTTATTTTTCATGATAGTAACCAAACGTGAAATAACTCAATCAAATAACCAAGAAATTCCAAAAGTTCTTGGGTGAGGTTTGGGATCCAATTGGAGATGGGAATTGCGGATTTAGAGTCATTGCTAAATCTCTTGGTTATGAAGAACATGGTTGGTTTAAAGTGAGAAAAGAAATGATGAAAACATTGGAGAAACATAAAGCATGCTACATTAAGATGCTTGGTGGTCCAAAGGAGGTTGAAAAGATTAAAAAAAGACTTGATGTTGAAGACATCAATGAAAAGATTCCCTCCGCAAAATGGCTGGCTAAATTAGATATGGGTCAAATAATAGCAGACACATATTCCAGACCTATATGTTTCATTTCATTGGAGTCATGTGATACTTTTACTCCAATGAAAAATGGTGTTACTGATCAATCAGATCCAATTTTCATTTCCTTTGTAAACAATAACCACTGGGTTCTATTAGTACGTGAAGGAGAAATGATTCCAATCCCGCCCATTTTAGCAAACCCGCAGTCCTTGATTTCTAAAAAAGCCTCTGGTTGGGTTGATCATCTCAAAGATCAACTGCAAATGTATTCTAGATTATAGAGATTATAGAATTCAACTTCATTTCATCATTGGGTTTCATATAAATTTTAATTCTAATGCAGCTAAAAAGTTCAATTAATATAAAGGGTTATCACATTTTGAAAATCATTATGTTGAGTGTTTTGATCTAACATCATTATATTGAGTGTTTTGAATGAGATTTTAATGGTAATTCAGTTAAACATTTTTTGGGCTGATTCAATCATAAGGAGTATTTTACTCCTTATGATGGGATCAGCTTAACACAAGTTGAACTGTTTTTTTTTTTGGTGTTTTTACTTTAGGGCTTGTCAATTTACTTGTCTTTTTTTTTGTGTTTTTAATTTAGGGCTAGTTTATTTAATTGTGTTTCTATTGGTTCCTTTTAATTCAGGGCTATTCCATTGGAGAGTCCCAGTTTTTTTTTGTTTTTTTTTTTGTTTTTTTATTTTTTTATTTTTTTTAACCAAAAAATCAACATTTTTTGATTTCTTTGATTTTTTGGTTGATTCCTGTTTTTTGCAAGGTTTATTTAATTCATGGGTTATTTTAGTGCCCTTTCTTTCCATTTTTTTTTTTGGCTCACTGTGGTCTGGTGGCGTGTTTTATGCCACATGACTACATTTGAGCCATGTACAACTCCGCACAACTTGAATGTAGTTGTGTGGAATCCAACACACCGTTGGACCAGGCTGGTTGAGCAGTACAACTCTTTGAGCTGTGGGGGGTTGTACACAGTGCCACACGACTACATTTGAGCTGTGTACAACTCCACACAACTCAAATTTAGTCATGTGGAATCCAACATACCGTTGGACCAGGCTGGGTGGGCCACTCCACTCTTTGAGCCATGGGGGGTTGTAAATGGCTTGGATTGGACCGTGTGGCATGCCACATGGCCCAATTTGAACCGTGTCCACGGCTCAATGAGACGTGAATTTAACATTACCCTTTTTTTTAAATTTCTTATTCAAAATTATTTAAGCCTCATTATTATAAAATTCATTACAAACTAATAAATGATTTAAAGATTGAAAATAATGAATAGGGGAATTTATGGGTAATTATTTTGAATTTCTCAAAATTTTTTTTCAATCTTTATCAGGGGATATTTTATCAGATTTAAAAATATCAGTTAATTGACTCTTTGATACTTTTTTCTTTCTTTTTCCAAATAATAAATAAATATATTCATGTCAATTCATATTTTTCCATTTAATTTTTCCAGAGAGTATTTATTTTAAAAATACTAAAGATCAAAATAAAAAGAGTTACAGCCCAATTTGAGGGAGGAAAGAATCATATAGGAATTGTGACAACCATTGGAACAAGATTTCCCAGGATGGTCATGACAGGCAGATAGGGTTCAGAGAGGAGGCCTTTTTGGGTTTTTTTTCTATTTATTTATCTACTAGGTTTAAGTTTAGAATAAAACTCTTGTAGATAGACTTCACCCTGCTTTTTTCTATCCTCCTTCTTTACTAATTCATCTTTTGCCCCTCATTCTTCTCCTCAACTTGATAACTGATCCTGATAACTGATCCCTCAGTTACTTGTTCTCCTCCATCCCATCATACTCCTGTCAGCTCATGGAAATCACTGGTAATTTCATAGGTTATGAGAAAGAGCCATCATTAAAGTTAGGGAATCTCTCCCGCAGGAGGTAAAAGTTGGGAGTCAAACCGTAAAATTAAGTTTTGCGCAGCTGGATTTGCCTCCCCAAACCGCTGCGCCAAAAACTGAAGGGAGGTATTTGTGTGTGATTTCCTGCCACCCAGACAAAACAATTGAGCAGTTTGGGGGGGTGGACAAGGGTCGGTGGTGACCCTTGGTGGAGGAAGAAAAAGATTTCCAGTAGGATTTTCATGTATTGCAGATGGATCTCCAAGATATTGAAGGATATCACAGGAGCTAGAGGGTTTCCAGATGTGGCACCACAAGACCCTCATCTATTTACCTCCCAGGATAAAATAAAACTGCAGACGGCACCCACAGAACAGCTGATTTTTGGGCCATTGGAAGGTAAATTTGGCTTAGCTTCACTGATCAAAACACTCAAAATAATGATGTTTGAATTATGATAATCCCTCATATCAATAGAATTACATGTTAGACCATACCCAAATGATGAAATGATATTATTTCTAAATTGGGTTGAGAAAAAGAAAATTATCCAATGGGCCAGTGTTGTGTACATTGGAGTTTCCAAACATTTTAGAATTTCTTTCTTTGGTTTAATAGTCCCACAATGTATGGAACATTCCCAAATTTGGGTTGATGGCACTCAAATGTGTTCCAGGGGTGCCTAGTTACTCCTAATTAACCCTACCATGGCCTATTTGGGGCTATTTTTCCCAAATGGCCCAAAAGTTTTTTTCACAGACTGAGGTTTTGAATTTAACACTGCCTTTTTTTCCCCTGATTTTTATTTTTTTTTTTTCAAAACAAAAATCCTCAATTTCAAAATATTTATGTTTCAAATGCACAAAATAAAAAATTTCTTTTCAATTCATTTTACTTTGAAATTTTTATCTGCCCAAATTAAAAGGCTTAAAAGTGATTGTAAACCATATGAAAGTTGAAAGCAAAAATAGTAAAGTTTATTATTAATTACTGCCTGCTTTTGATAAAATTAAGGACAAAAAAGCTGGTGAAAGATCAAGAACAAACAGGACAATAATTTTGAAAAAGGGGGTAAAAACTGTGAGAAACCAGGACATTTTTCTGGAATTCCATGGTATTTGCACAAACGTTTCATATTTCAACATTTTCCTGAAGGGGAAAAACACACCAGAAGGAATGAATTTACTTAGGGCATTATTCTTCTCACAACCCCCACCCTTAAACTCATGGTTAAATTAAATCCATGAACCATCTCCTACACACAGTGTTGTTATTACAAGATCAAGTTGCAGGGACACCACAAGCACACACCCACATGCAGGGGGAACCAACAACAACTCAAGCTCACCTCACAACAGCCACTCCGAAATTGCTTCTAGCTACCCCAGTACCACCTTAAATTTACCCATTCCTTGACCATTAAACTCCTCAGAAGACCCCGCCTATCCTATCAAAACTCACTCTCTGCAAACTCCAACATCATTTGATTAATCAGCCTACCTCATTTGACTAATTAGCCCCAGCTTGTGTCCCCTGAGTGTCCCTGGTAAAATCAAATCCTGACCTCTTCTTTGACTCAACTAACCTAACTCAACCTTCACCCTCACCTTTATTCTGTCTCCCAGTCTTTCATGACTTCTTTCCTGTTCTCCTTTCCATAAATGTCACCTCAAGAACCATGCTGTTCTTTTCTTTTCTTTCCGTTTTTTCTTGTTGTCTCACTTCTTCAAAACTTATCATTTTCTGTGTCTGTTTCAGTCCCTACCTTTATTAGTTCTATCAATCAAATAACTTCAAATTTAAAAGCCATATTTGGCTCTCAAACTCTCAATCACTGAAAAAGGCTAAGGAGGGTGCATTTTATCTCAACAATGGATCACTTTTGACAAGCTATGATCAAAACCATGCTGGAAACCATCCCCATTCTTGGCAAGGACAACTATGGAATCTGGAAGGACAAGATGGACAATATTCTTGATGTGAGAGGGTGCTCACACATAATGAATGAAAATAATGCAGACCTGGAGGCAAATGTTAACAATGAACTCAAACTTCTGATCATTCCTAAACTTGAATCCTCCACTCACAAAAATCTTTCAACTTGGCTAAGCTCCTCTGGAACGCAATAATCAAAAAATAATACTGTTCCCAAGCGTCTAATAATGCCAGGGTCTTCAACAATTTTTTATATCTTTGATTCAATTGTGAAAAAATTTATGAGTTCACCACCAAGGAAAAATTCTGCCTTAAGAAGATTTCCAAGGTTGGTATACTGCTTACCAAAAAATTCTGGTGTACAAATTCCTTTTTATGTTTCCCAAGACCATGAAGAACTTTCAACAATAGATCATGCAAACCAATAAGGACCTCACTGTTTACTTTGTTTTCAACCACCTCAATCAACTCAATAAAAAATATAAATCTCAAATCTCTATGGATCAAAAAGCTTCCTCTAAAACCAAAGTTTCTCTAGTATTGGATACCCTCACTACTCATAAATGGCATCCAAAGACCAGGGAGGTGAGAGACAACAATGCACCAATGGATCCTACAACCCAAAGCCAGACAGGTTTCACATTGACCCAAAGCAAGAAAATTTTCACCCGGCGGATAATTGTTGGAACCTCCATCCTGAAATTGCTCCTGAGTGGTGGAAGGAAGATCAAGCTAAATGGCAAAAGAAAAAGTCAAATCAAAACACAATAAGTCTCTAGCTGCCCACTACTTGCACCTAGTCTCTCTATGGATTGATTGCAGCAATCCCCAATCCCAATTACTGATAGACAGCAGCGCCTCTGTTCACATTATAAAAAACAGAAGTTACTTTTTTTAAATGGCCCCCTGCCACAAAGACTCAATCAAGACCAGGAAAAAAGGAGCTAACCTGAGAATCAAGGGAGAAGGGACTGCCATGCATTTCTGGAAGAATTTTACCCTCCAACTATCAAATTTCTTCTATGTAACCAATTTCACTATCAACCTCCTAAGAGCTGGAGTCCTAAACCAAGCAGGATGTACTCTTACCCCAAAGAAAATCTCCTTTTTAATAACCCATCAAGACAGAATCTTTATCTCCAGTACCATCCAACGCAACCTATATACCATCCCAACTCCAGCTTTTGGACAAAATCCCACTTCCAATTTGAGTCAATAATGACTCTTCAATTCACCTGAAAGAAAGCTCATTAATATCAATTGCAGATGCAGACACACCTTAATTGGAAAAATCCAGCCCTTCATTCAACATCTTCCACCAGAAGTCTGCTTCAATTTTGAATTTTTAAACTGTATCCAAAGCAAGATAAAAAATTCATCCTTCAACCACACCTCAAGCAACTTCCTGAAGGTCTTTGATTTAATTCACCTGGACCTTATAGGCCCACCCAACCCAAAATCAGAATTTGGCCACAAGTATGATCTAAATCTTGTGGAATACGTGTCCAGTTATCTTGGTGCATTCCCCATGGCCTCTAAGGATAAGACTGCAGATATCCTCATAGAACTGATGGAAAAACAATTCTACCAGAGGGGGTACTACCCCTCAGATGTTTGCTCTGACAATGACACTGAATTTCAAAATTTTAATTTCACCTTGTTCCTGCAAGAAAACCACATCTGTCAAGGGATCCCTGTTGATTTGACAGCCGGCTCCCTCAAATCATACACTGGTGTTGACACTCCAAATCCGCGTCAACCCGGCTCTTTCCGCTCATCTGATTTCTAAAACCTCCACCTCAGTCTCTCAACCTTGGCGTTTGAGAATTCCCTTTCCCATCTCTCCACCCCCTGATCTTCTCATTCCCTCCGTCTCACTCGACCTCTCCATTTCTTCTTCTCCCAATCCCTCGACTCCAACTTCCCGTCTCCGCTCCTGTACCTGATCCTATCCGCATCAACCGCATCAATCCACGTTCATACAACCATCGGCCCTTCCGTTCCCGTACCTTATTCCATTTGCGTCAATCCTTGATCCCATTCTCATGTTCATGCAATCGCCGGTCCTTCAACTCTGATTCTCTGTTCAGCTTTCCTTCTAACTCTCATATAAACCTCCACGAATCCATTGGTCTTGCTTTGAAATACAGTTCAGAAGTTTTCACGTTTAAAAGCCAAAAGGGCTGCAGCAACTAGACTACTGGCAGCATGGATTCAACTGGACCAACGGAAGTCAACTCCTCCCTCCTCAAAACTTTAACCAACTCCATCCTTAATCTCAATGAATCAAATTTCTCACTGTGGTGGTCGAAGTTGATGACCATATTCTCTCTCAAAGGGATAGTTCATTGGCTGAAAGATGGCAAGGCTAAGAATTGCCCCTCGTAGATCAACCTCGAAATTTCTGGCTACATTCTGGCCAAGCTCTATAATCAAACTTACATCCATTGCGTCAAGGAAAACAACACGCTGGACGGCATCACCTTGTGGAAATAAATAAACAAGTTCTATCCTTCATCACAGACCGCTAATCAATCACAAATATTCTTCAATTTTCTGAATATTGTCTTCGACTCCAAAAATGTGGAAAAGTTCATTACCAACGTGCGGTCTTGCTTGCTTCAAATTGCGGAAATTGGAATAAAGATGGACAAAGACATAGTGGCTTACCTGATACTGTACAAATTCCCGCCTCAACTTGAACATCTGAAGACCACAATAACTCATTCACTTGGGGACGCCAAGATTAACGGAGACATGCTCCTCAGGCATTTGAATCAAATCAAAAACAAGATAGCCGCTGGAAAGTACGCCTCTGCTCTGCTTGCCAATCACAAACCGTTGTGATGCAAACCCAACTGGCATAACCCTCAAGCCTTTCATCCAAAGAACAGGTGTTTCGCGTTGTACCCTCACCTCATCCCCAAAAGCAACTCCACTCCCAAGAATCCGGCTCCTTCCTCACAGTCCAATCCTAATCCCAAGGCCTCCGCAAACCTGGCCTACACTTTTGCCGTGGCCAACTTTCATTACATTGACCGTCGCTCCCTGCTGCTCGACTCCGGTGCATTGAACAACATTTTAAACAATTCAAGTTATTTTGATTGGCTTAAAAATGACAATACTGAGGTAAATACAGGAAAACCGAGTGCCTCAATAATGTCTCAGGGGACTTTTAATGCAACAATTCATACCAAAACCGCCTCCCTCACCTTAACCAACTCCTTGTTTATCCCTGATCTGGCCGTGAACTTAATCTCCCTCGGACAATTAATTCAAAAGGGGTGCATCCTATTTTGACTCAATTCCAAAAGCTTTGGTGTCTTCTTCAAAGATAGAATGATAATTTCTGGACACATTCAAAACAATCTTCTCTAAATAGAAGAATAAAATCCCAATCTCTCCTACTGCCATGTTTTCCTAACCATGTCAACTATTCACAAGCGGTTTGGGCACGTTCACCATGATCAGGTGAAACTACTTTTGACCTCATTCCAAAATCTCAAATGGGACCATGATCCCTGCATTGCATGCGCAAAAGGAAAAATTCACCAATCATCTTTCAAGGATGAAATTCCCTCCAGTTCTCTTCCATTTGAATTTATTCATGCCGACATTTGTGGACCCATTAACCCCATCTCCCACTCAGGTCATTGGTATTTCCTCCTCTTGACAGATAATTACTCCAAATATAAAACTTGTATTCCCATCAAGCTCAAATCCAATGTGACTGATGAAGTCATCAATTTCATAAAGCTACATTCAAACTGCTTCAACAGAATGCTAAAAATTTTCCATTCAGATAACGGTGGCAAATTTGTTAACACTCAGCTGACCTTGTTCTTGAAAGACAACGGCGTTTTACACACCACAACATAACCCAGTTGCCAAGAAAGCAAATAGAGCACTGGTCGAGGCCACCAGGACTTCCATGATTGACATGTCCATCCCACTGAACCTGTGGGAGGAGATCATGGTCAGTACCTGCCAAATTCTAAACTCAATCCCCTCAGTAAAACTCAAAATCTCTCCTTTCAAACTCTGGAACAATCAACATCCAAAACTGAAGCTATTCCGCACCTTGGGCTCCAAGACTGTCGTACTGAACAATCACTTGAGCTTCTTCAAACTAAGTGAAAAAGGTACTGAGGGTATCTTGGTGGGATTCAATCTTGACCTAAATTCCTATAAAATCTTTTGCCCAGAGACCGGATCTATAGTTTGTAGCAAACACGTTAGAATCTTTGAAAATATTAAATTCAATGATAATTCTTCTGTCTCCTCCAACTCTCCTTTTGACTCCCTTCTTGAAAGTGATCCTCTTGCTGATATTCTCATCTCACCCATTCCAAAATCCACTGAAAATCCCAATTTGAACCCGTCCCAACCTCTTCAATCCACCTCCACAAATCCCTCTAATTCCCCTACTTTGCCATCCTTGTCTCAGTCATCTGAAAGCAAATCAGCCTCCTTTTTGGACTCCGACACCTCGGACAATGAACAAATCTCAAATTTTCTTGCTCCTTGCAAATCTTATAACCTTTGAGATTGCTCCAGCGTCCAACGTCCTCAAAGACACGGCTTTCTAATGCGCTCTGTCCCAAGATCCTATGAGGAAGTTAAGAAAAGCTTGGACCAAACCAGATGGTTGGAATCCATGCAGGTAAAACTGGACGGTATAGACTTACTGAAAGTGTGGGAGGGATGCCATACCCTCCCTAACGGGAAGCAAGCGCTATCCACTGTCTGGGTCTATTGGCTAAAAGAACAACCAGAAGGATTGGGCTCTCTGTTTAAATCTTGACTCTGTGTACAGGGATTCAAGCAACTGGAATTTTGTGACTACGGGGAAACTTATGCCCCTACTGGTTCAATCGTCACTCTCCGCATCCTTCTTGTCTACTTGTTCCACCATTCCCTTGAAATTGTCCAAATGGACATTAAGTTGGCCTTCCTACACGCCCCTCTCAACAAAGACGTTTTCATCAAACAACCCAATGGCTACCGCTCCCCCTTTACTTACTTCAAACTAAATAAAGCTCTTTACGGGCTAAAACAGGCGCCCAAAAGTTGGTTAAATACGCTACAATCCTGGATAATATCCAAGGGTTTCACTGTCTCAAGTTCCAATCCCTGCCTCTACATAAACAAGGATCTTTCCATCTTTGTGTTTGTTTACGTGGATGATCTGATAGTCATTGGAAACTCATCCAAATTCCGCTCCTGTCTTAAATCCCAGTTTTCCATCTCCCACAAAGGGCCGCCTCAAAAAATTCTTGGAAATCATTTAGTTGAAACTGCCCATGGCCCTTCTCTAGTACAGCCAAATCATATCAAATATGCCTTGAAAGAACTAGGACTACTCAAATCTAGACCAATTACCACCCCAATGACGCCCAATGTCCATCTATCTCCAGCATCTGACGAGGAGAACAGTGAATTCCTCAAGCTCAACATAAATTTCCAATCATCATCCGGCTTCCTCAACTTCATAGCCAGCAGAACTTGTCCTGACCTTTCTCATGCAGTATCCTCCCTATCTCAATTCAACACCAAGCCCGGTCTCCAACACTGGCTGGAGGCCAAGCATGCCTGGCGTTATCTCAACCCTACCAAAAATCTAGCGCTCCGGCTGAAATCCACTGACTTCAAATATGACATTGAGTGCTTCAGCAACTCCAACGGTGGCAATGATACAGAAACGCGACAGAGTCACACTGGCTACCTCATACTACTGTACGGCTGTCCTGTTTTGTGGAACAGCAAACTTCAATCCTTGGTTTCCCTCTCCTCCACTGAAGGCAAACTGAAGGCACTGGTATTGGTTTCCCAGGAAAATCTCTGGCTTGATAATCTTCTTCACAAATTGAACCCTCTCCTTACTCTGACTCATTGTTTCAATATAGACAACAAGGCGGTAAATTATCTAGTCAACTTTTGTTCACACCACAGCGCCCTCAAGCACGTGGACACTCAGATAAAGTGGCTCTGAGAACAACAAAAAGCCAAGAAACTAATCACAAATCAAATTCCATCTCACCAAATTCTTGCCAATCCTCTAACAAAACCAGCCATTAAGGCGTCAGTTCTCAATTTAACAATGGCTGTTCTTACGCCTCACAACTAAACACAGCGGTGTGTTGAGTTGACAGCCGGCTCCCTCAAATCATACACTGGTGTTGACACTCCAAATCCGCATCAACCCGGCTCTTTCCGCTCATCTGATTTCTAAAACCTCCACCTTGGTCTCTCAACCTCGGCCTTTGAGAATTACCTTTCCCATCTCTCCACCCTCTGATCTTCTCATTCCCTCCCGCTCACTCAACCTCTCCATTTCTCCTTTGTTCCATTTCTTCTTCTCCCAATTGCTTGGCTCTGACTTCCCGTCTCTTCTCCCGTACCTGATCCTATCCGCATCAACCGCATCAATCCACGTTCATACAACCACCGGCCTTTCCATTCCTGTACCTGATTCCATTTGCGTCAATCCTTGATCCCAGTCTCACATTCATGCAATTGCCGGTCCTTCAACTCTGATTCTCTGTTCAGCTTTCCTTCTAACTCTCATATAACCCTCCACGACTTGGTTGGTCTTGCTTTGAAATACAGTTCAGAAGTTGTCAATCCCCAAACCCTATCATCCCAACAACAATGGGAAATCTAAAAGATCCAATCAAACAATTGTTGAATCAACCAGATCAAGTATCAAGGATGGAAGAACCCCATAAAACACTTGGGAAAAAATTATAAAAGGTAGTTGCCCCATTTTAAATCAAATCTCAAAAGGTGATGACGCTGTAGAGACTCCTTTGGGATTGGGTAAATTTTATCAAATATCTTCCTGGCAGTCACTTGAGGGGGAATTTATTACTACAACTACTGATGAGATAGAGGAATAATAAGGGTTGTTTTGGATTGCCTGCCCCTCTGAGTAGTATAGTAACTCTCAAAAAAATAAAATAAAATAGATTTGTGGCTGATTTTCAGATAGAGTTGCTACTATAGTAGTCTCTATTAGACCTAGGATAAATATGCTCAAGCTTGATAAGGAAGAATTGGTGGAACAGATGGGTGACATGGAGGATAGAAGCTGATTAAGGGAGGAATATTTTATCTATTCTTATCCTTTATGTATTTTATCTTTTTTTATTGTTCACTGATTGATAATTATTTGATGTTAAAATTGATGATTGAATAAGGTTGAAATTGTTGAGCCTATAGTTGATAAATGATGATGGATGATGATGGTATGGATGGATGGTGGATGATGATGGTTAAGGTTATGATGATGATGATGGATAGTGATGATGAGGTTTGATGATGATTGATGGATGGTGATGGTGATGGTCAAGGTATGTGGTATTGGTTGATGATGGTGGTGGATGGTGATGATGATGGTCAATGTGTATGGTATTGGATGATGATAATGGTGGTCAAGGTATGTGGTAATGGTCAATGATGATGGTTGTGGATGGTGTTGTAGGTATGTGGTGATGGTTGATGATGATGGTGGTGGATGATGGTCAAGGTATGTGGTAATGTTTGATGATGGTGGTGATGGATGGTATTCAAGGTATGTGGTAATGGTTGATGATGATGGTGATGGATGGTGGTCAAGGTATGTGGTAATGGTTGATGATGGTTGTGATGGTTGATGATTGTTGATGCAAGGGTTTTTCATAAATTTAAGTTTTCATTATTTTTGGTAATGGTTTATATCCTTTATAAGTGTTTGATATCTGTTATAAGGGCTTAATATCCTTTATAGGGGGTGACCACCCCAGGATGGGTGCTGGGGGGATGGGGGGAAATTGGCTGGAGAGGGACCCTCTATTTATAGAAATCAGAGGGTGTGTCACCTGTCAAAAAATCTGTGATGGGTGGTAAAAGGTGTTGCTGGCTGACTTGTGGTTCTAGGCTTGTGGAGTGGTTGACTTTTGGGTGGCACAGTTGAACTGCTGTGCTGGAAAATTCCATAGGTTTCCACCCTGGCTGACTTGTGGTTAAGGCTGTGCTAGATGATTACATAATCCCTTCTGATATGTCCATGTATCTTTCATGGGTCTGTGATAACTGATTGGGATATGGTAGGCCAGGGTTGATTTGAGCTGTATCTTCCAATCCATGAGAGATAGAGGGCTACTTTTGCTGATTAACTATAGTTTATTTTTGGTCTAGAATCCATTTCTGAGGTCACTTTTAGGATTTGGATTATATTTATACTATAAAATCAAGTCTGATGGCTACAGGTAAGGTTTGGTCTACCACAACGCAGTCACCCCCTGGGAAAAGTTTCACAACTACTTACTTACTTCATCATTTTATCAACCACTAGGCAATCTTTGCATCTACCTACTAGAAAGAAGGAAGAATTCTTCAAAATATGATCTCAAATGCAAAGGAGGGATTCTAATAGGCTTCAACCCCCTTCTTCTTTCCTATTGTATCCTAACAAAAGAAGAATTCCTAATATCTAAAAAACATTTACAGTTTCTGAAGATGGACCTTCCAAGGAAAGCCTCCTCATTGTACCCACAGGAATGCACTACTGAAGAAGCACCCCCTCCAATCTCAACCAAAAAATTTCAAGCATCCATTGAAACCCTATTGCCAAACCCAGTGGTATGGAAGGACTACAGAGAGAATTTTGACCAAGAGTCAGACTTTTCAGTTTGACTACAAGACAGCAATGATCAATAAAAATCAGGCTCCAACAACTAATATCATCCAAATCCCCAATCACCTGTCAGAAATTCCAAAAAAGCTGAACCCAACCCTTCAACCAGGAACCTCAGAGATAAATCCATGCTCAAAATTCCACAAAGATACAGATTTTAAAACTACCTTATGAACAATTTAATTCATGAAAGGATTTAAAGAATTATATTTTGTCAATGGAAACTGAGTTATTGTCTATTGAAAACCTCAACATTTTTGAGGACCACCTTGGCCCCAGACCCACAAACTCCTTGAACACCACTTGGATTCACTGAATCAAATACAATTGTCACGCAGACCCCCTCAAACCCAAGGCAAGGCTGTGTGTAAAATTTTTCAATAAAATCAAAGGCCTAGACTACTCTGAAACCTTTTCTCCCACCATTAAACCCTCATCACTTAGACTCATGCTCCTATACAACCTAAAGTAAAAACTACAAATTAGAAAATTAAACATTAAAAGTGCTTTTCTTCTTGCACCAATTGACAAAAAGGTCATCATCAAAACCCCCAAAGGATCAAACCAAACCTCTAAATTTGACAGGATGAAAATTTTGCTGTACAGACTAAAACAATTGCCAAAGAACTGGTGCAAAACTCTGAGCAGCAGGTTCAAGGAAATCAGCTTCACCAAATCTACCTGAAAACTGTTCCTCTGTCTATCAAATTACAGCTACTCAAGAATATTCTTTCATGTGTAAAACTTGATTCTGGTAGGTGATGGAAAAGAATTGGAAAGAAAATTTCTCAAAATATTTGAGGGATCCACAGCTAAAAGCCCAAAGACCAATTTTGGTATGAAAATTGAAATACAGGATAAAGCTGTTCTCCTGAGTCAACCAAACAATATCCATCATGGCCTAGACAAAATCAGTCTAACTAATTTCAAGGAATCCAAATCACCCTTAACAGGAAACCTCCAAATTGAGCCTGCCAGCAACCAAGAACACAAAGCCTTGAAAAAACCTAATTGTCAACTATTTCTCTGCAATTGGTCTTCTGAACCACCTATTGTTCTAAACTCAACCTAAAATTAGCTTTTCAGTGTCCGTCCTCGAAAGATTTTTAGAAAAGCCCAGGACCAGGCACTGGAATGAGTTAAGCAGACCTGGAAGTATCTCAAAGCTACCAAGAACCTCAAATTAAAAATCAAATATAACTGCTCATGCACTCCCCTGGAGGTCTTCTCAGATGGCGCTAGGGCTGATGACCCAGAAACCTGTAAATCTCAACCTGGATACCTATGCCATGTATTTGGAAGTATTATTTATTTGAACAGAAGCAAGCAAAGAAACCTTTCCTGTTCATCCACCAACAAGGAACTGAACTCAATGGTAAAGGAATTCCACAAAGAAACCTGGATCAGGGACCCAATAAAAGACATCTTTTCCATTGAAATTGCTGATATTCCTCTGAAAATAGACAATGGTGGCCTCAAAGACAAAATACACAAATTTGGATCAAATTCAAAGACGCCCCATCTCAACCTCAAGACTAAGGGGATTAAAGAAGAGATCAGCTGGGGCAACATCAGCCTCAAACTCATTCACTCAGAAGAAATGCCAGCTGACACATTGAACAGGGCTTCCCCCACCCAGAGCTTCAAAATTCTCATCAAACGCTTCACCAGATCCACCTACTAGTTGACTTTTGTTTTTACTTCTCATGATTTTCCTCTTTTTTTTCTTTGTTTCTTTCCTACTCATTTCTTACCTAGGAATGTGATTTCATAAGGCATGGAAGGGTGTTGGGATTTCAAGCTCAAGTTGCAGTTATTCCACATGTGCACACCTACGCGCAGGGAGCACCAACAAAAACTCAAGCTCACCTCACAACAGTCACTCCAAAATTGCTTCCAGCTACCCAAGGGCCACCTTAAATCTACCCATTACTTGACCATTAAACTCCTTAGAAGACCCTGCCTCTCCTCTCACAACTCACTCTCTGCAAACTCCAACATCATTTGACATATCAGCCTACCTAATTTCACTAATTAGCCCCAGCTTGTGTCCCCTGCGTGTGTGTTGCATGACCACCCCATTTACTATAGGGCAATCTTAGATGATTGTGAGCACAAAAGGAGAGGCTGGGTGCAAGGGAAAATGCAAGGTACTGAGGCTAAATGCAAAGTGCAAACTTAGGATTTGGTGGCTCACCAAACAGCAAGAGGAAGGAAGTGTTCCAATGTAAAGTAACTAAAGCCAAGCCCAATGTGATGACTGGATTTAGAAAAGTGCAAGAACTTATGAAATTAACTAACTGAGGAGAAAATCTTCAGGTGGGAAACACAGCCTTTATCAGGTAATCCAAAGGTGACTAGATACAACCCAATGGATGGTCAGCTAGAGCTAGAGAGCAATGAGGCAATCAATGACAGGAACAGAATGAGAAAATGAAATAAAAGTAAGGTTTTTTTTGAGGTCATAGCGTAGGTGAAAGACAATAGAATATTAGTTTACAAGGACGTAATAGATGATAAAGGAGGGAAGGACCTGTGAGGACAATTCAAATATGAAGATGTAGCATATGCAGGGTAAGTGACTAGTCTATTTGCAAACTATACAGTTGATGTGTCTATCTATTCATGATTTCAAACTAGTGTGAGTGCATGACCAAGAATGGAAGTAAAATGGTTTATGATACCCAGGGTAGAAGATCAAAGCTTGAAAGGATGGTCAACTGGCATTACATTTAACTTCAATATTTGCAAGTATATACTGAGTCAGTTTCCAAGATTGGAAGGTTGTTATGCAAGCTGGAGGTAGTAAGCAGAAGGCACCATTGATGTTGTGCTTTATTTGTGTCATGCTTTATGGACTGAGGTAGATGGTACTGAGGAAAAGGATATGTCAAAGTGGGGAAGACACTAACCTTTAACCTTGGAGAGTGACAGTGTGCCTGGTAAGATCACATCCTGTACCTCTTCTTTGACTTAACCAACCTAACTCAATCTCTCATTTATTCTCTCTCCTGGTCCATCATGACTTCTTTCCTGTTTTCCTTGTCTTAAATTTCACCTCAAGAAGCGTGCTTTTGTTTTTTTTATTTCCTTCTTTTCTTGTTGTCTCACTTCTTAAACCCTGCTCATTGGCTGTGTTTTTTTCAGTCCCTAGCCTGTGTTAATTCTATCAATCAAATCCCTTCACACAGCAAAATGCTTTGTTACATGGTGTTTCAAGAACTACAATTTGGTGAAATTTGATGCCTAATTCTTGTAGCTGGGTGTCTCCAAACCCAATAAAATTTTTTTTTAAATTTTTGAACCATTGTAATTCCTTCAAAAATCCATCCAAAACATCAATGAATTAAAAATAAAAAAAGCTCATAACATTTTTGGAACCATTCCTTTGCCTGTTTTATTTCTTTTTTTTAATTCTTCAAACTGTCAGAGAATTTTAAAATGAATCAAAGAGCTCTGAATGATTTTTTTGGGGTTTTACTGGATGTATTCTTGGCCTCCAATCATTGGATCCAACATAAAAAACTTTACAATAGCACATCCTTTTCAATTTTTTTTTACATGAGGCATAAAAGTTTCCATCAATTTATTTTTACAGAGATTTATGAAATAACTCAAATATTAAAATAACAATTTTTCCAAGTGCTTATTACAGTTTTCAACCCACAAAATATTAATCACAATGAAAATGATTGGAAATTTAGGGGATGATCTGTCTCTATTTATCCTTTTTTTTTGTTTTCCTCAACCAATTTTTTATTTTTAAAAACATTTAAAGTCTCAAGTTTAAAGAAATCCTTTCAAGTTTTTAAAAAATTACTTCATGGTAATTTTTGAGGCACTATTTTTTTCTCAAAAACTAAACCAAAAAAGGATGGCAATAGACCCCTTTTGGGTGGTGGTCCACTTTTTTTAGCCCTTTTGCATTCATAAATTCAATATTGCTTGAATTGTTTCCATTTACCTCCTCCAATCTTGAATTTCTCAATTACTCTCATCAAATTTCACATAGACCTATCAAACCCACTCATAACCACCTATCACCAACCATCACCACACCACACCACCCATCACCACACCACACCACCCATCACCACACCACACCACCAATCAACACACCACACCACCCATCAACACACCATACCACTACCACACCACACCAAGATACACCATACAAACCCAATAAAATCCAATCCAATACATCCCACTCCAATCCAACACACTCTACTCCAATCCAATCCACTTGAATCCACTCCCAATAACTCCACTCCACTCATCACCACACCCAACACCACTCATCTTCACACCCAACACCACTCATCACCACACCCAACACCCCTCATCATCCATCAACACACCTCAATAAAAACAACTCACCACTCAAAAAATAACAAAGCAAACCTCCTTAATTCAAAAATTCCATCAAAAATACAAAGATTCATCAACTCAAAAATATTTTTGTAAAATTTCTAATTTTACAACTAAAATGTTCAACTGATAATTATACCTCAATAAATACTTCCAAGAAACATATTTCAATCTTATATCATGTCTCTGTAGAAATTTTTACACTCAATTTCGGCTCAATCTCTTTCTGAAGTATCAACTACTATCTTTGCTTCAATTTATGAAAATACAATCTTGTTTCAAAATGGTTCAATGACAGATCCAAAAATTTCTCAGAACTGTTTCACCACGCCCACCCTTCATAACTCCATTTAATCAAAATAGTGATTCAATCCTCTTGCCCTTTCCTCAGCTACTCAAATTCCTGATTCCACCCCTCTGGCCCCTACTCCTGAACCATCATATATTCAAAATGAGGATCTATTTGATGCTATCCAATAATGGGAAAGGTCCCATGGATATTTCATATCCATCGAATTATCCAAGTTCAAAAAACACGCCTAAACATATCAATGTGATAAATATGGGGAATATAAACCCAGTTAAGATGCCAAGAGGTTGGAAAAAATAATAAAGACAATTTGCCCTTTCAGATTATTTGGGAATTTTTAAAAAATATTTGGTCTCTGAAGGGTAAATTTTTATTTCCATACCACAACCATCCACCTTCAAATGATCCTTCAACTCATCCAATCCACAGAATAATTCAAGAGAAGCAAGAGGGGACTGTGGAACATTTATCCAAAGATGGTTTTACCCCTTTGAATATTTTAAATTCTCTCATACAACCCTCCTGATCTCTTTTTCATACCAACCTCATTACTAATTACAATAAAAAATCCAAAATTCAAAAAAATACCTTGATGTAAAATCTCTAATTAAAGCCCTAATACAAGAACTCTGAAACTATTCATGTGTCTACTGAATTAAAAATATGGATGGTAGCATCACTTCCTGATTTATTTCAAATCCTTCTTCCATAAAAATTCTAAAATGCTTCCAAACTCTTCTCATGATGGACTGCACATATAAAACAAACATTTTTTTAATTCCCCTTCTTCATTCCCAGTTCCTTTCTTTTTTCTAACTCAAGATAAAGGAGATAACTAAAAACAAGCCCTCACTCAAGATCAGGGGATATTGCCAAATTAATAACCCAGTTTAATTTTTACAGAAAAAGAACAAGCATTAATTCAATTCTTTGAAAATTCTTTTGAATCCTTTCATTATCTTCTCTCTTTCTGGAATATTTTTAAAAATATTTAAAGCCATTTCAGCAAGCACTTCAAATCTGAAGATGAATGGAATTTTTACAGAAGAATTTGCACCAGTTGGTCGATTCCTAATCTGAATCAATTTATCATGAAACCTTTAAAAGACTTTATCTAGTCAGGAATCCCCCAAGATCCGACTAACTGCTTGAAAACTGGATCCCAAATAAAAAACAATTCTCTTCCTTGGCCAACAAACACTATCCCTTTGAAAATAATGGTACCTCAAGAATGGATTGACTGAACTCCTGCTTCAAAAATTTCATCAGTTCATCTACTGGCTCTTTTTATAATTTATTTCATAAATTCTGAAATTACATCAACATCCAAATCCATGAAAGAGATATTGAAGGCTCTCAAAAAGATTTCATGAATTTCATTGGTTTTCCACACTTTGAAGTCCCCAAATATTCCACTCCTTGCTTTAAATGTGATTAATCTTCTTATATGGGTATAGCATGTATTCATAAATTTAAATCAGCTATCATCAAGGTTTAACTCTTCTAAATTGAGTCCCTCCGTTTGAATAATTTTATTTTTGTTATTTTCATTTTTATTCAAGTCCGAATGAAGGCTTTTCTGATTTATTTTCATTTTCCTTTCTCCAGTTCAATCATAAACCCTTGAAGTAACAAAAAAACCCAATGAAAATAGATATGACACTGTATTATTTGAGAAATTCAATAAATTGGAACCTTGATAAAAACATTATTATCTGGGTGAAATGAAGAGAATTGACAATGGTAAGCATTAGCTTGTTCATATTCAAGACCCCAACTCTACTCAAAGATCTTAACTAAGAGGGAGGCTCAAAGGAGCAGCCAATAATCTCATGAAAATCTTACAATCCTCAATCAAAAGAGATGAATCTTTTTTTGAATCTTCAGAAAAACCCAAAAGGGGAGGAATGCCAAGGAAAAAATTTGAAGAAAATTCAATGGTCAATAATAATTTTTTGAAAAAACAAAAATTATTGAATTTCATAATTTATAGTTTTAATGTATTTATTCATTTTTTAATAAAGTGGAAGGCCAAAAAGGAAAATTGGAAGGGAATCAGAGGAATAGTTTAATGTACATCTATACAATGTTTCTAAATATGAAATTATTTTTTAAATAATTCCTTTTATTTTTTTAGCATAGGATTCTTTTCTGACTGAACAAGAATCTTCAGAAGATCAAGAGATCCAATATGTAGATGTTATAAAGATGTTGAGATTTCATTTTCTTCTATTTTTGTTGAATTTCTTTATATTATTTTTTACTAATATTTCTATTTAATCTTTTCTCAGAGGTCTGGAACCATTGTCAATAAGAGGGTTCATTCTGCTGAATATGGTCCTGCTCCAAGATTCAAGATACAAGAGAAAAACCAAATCAAATTAATCTGATTAATTTCCTTACAATCCTCCTGGAAATTATTTATTTTCACAAAAAGAAACAACAATAAGTTAGAAAGTGGGTACATTTGATTATTTCTCATTTTTTTGGTTTCTAAGATTGTTTTTGTATTTTCTCTAGGTCTCCTGTGCATTATCTTATTCTTCTTCTATAATTTTTGAAAATTTTTTAATTGAAAAAGGGAGTGGTATCTTTAAAACAAATTTGAATTTATGAAAAATTCTGATTTTTTCTTTCAGTTTCAACACAAAGACTTCATTTCCCTTGCAAACTCTATTCCACATATATCCCATGTTCAAGATGTCATAGGAGATGTAACCTGGGGATTCAGATCAGAATAATTTTTCTTTGGGAAGGAAATCTTAATACTGGATTGAAATTAGGAAATACAGAGTCAAAGAGCTGGATTCCAACCCAATCTTCAAGGACCCACAATCAATGCATGAAATGTGGGGTGAATATTTTCAAGAAGAAAGAAGTAAACTCAACCTTGTTGCTGGACCAGCTCTATTGAATTTGTGGATGAAGTTTCAATTCAATGGCTTCCCTCTTGCTGAAACATATAGTTTTCCTGTGGTTCTATGATATTCCTTGATTTCTTTCACTTCTCTCCATATACTTTGGAAAGACTTTGTGACCAAGGTTTCCAAATCTTGGAGGAAAATTGTTCACAAGAATTTAAGGCTTGGTTAGGAGTTTGTTTTCCCTTTGAGAAAATCTTGAATAAAAACCAAACCAATAGTAGTGGGATGATATTAACTTATAGTAGTTAAAAATATTTGTAAAAATATTTTTTCTCTCAATTTATTAAAACATAACAAAAAATAGAATCAAAAATGTGGACAACCCCTTTTATTTCCAACTATTTTCACTGTTAGGGATATTTTGGGAGTTAAAAACTGTAATAATCACTGATAATCATTTGTATTTTCATCTTTTAATTTTTTTCTTAAGCTCTGTACAAGAAAATTTGTAAAAAACCTTGATTCCCCATTTGTTTTTTTAAAAAAAAGGAAAAGGATGTTTTATTTTGGATTTTTCTTGACTTTGATCCAATTTTTAGAGGCAAGAATACATCAAAAAGATCCCAAAAAAAAATTGGATCTCTTTTATTAATTGTTCAATTTTCTGAGAGTTCAAAGCACCCAAAAAAATCAATAGAAAAAAGGAAAAGGAATGGTTCCAAATATCCTATGGGAATTTCTTTTTTTTTTCTGGATTTATTGGATGGATCTTTGAAGGTGTTAAAATTGTTTGAAAATTTTAAAAGAATTTTTATACAGTTTTTAGACACCCGTCTACAAGGCTGAGGTGTCATATTTTGCCCCCCCCCCCCAAAAAAAAATGTTTCTTGAAACTCCTGTGTAATAAAGGATTTTGCCTTGTGTATGAGAAGGCGCATGGATTTAATTCATCCATGAGATTCAGTTTGGGCTTTTTAATAAAATAATGCGCTTCATTTCAAAAATCAAATTAATTTTCTTGCAGGGGAGATTGATTAAATCACAGAATTTTACATCTGGGCGCCATTGCTACTACATGGGCAACTACTTTATTTTGCAGTTGTTTGGAGAATGCATTTTTTTAAAAAGCTCTAAGGCTGCAGTCCAGTAGCTGGTTTTCATGAAACCCTAAAATAAATATTTCATAATTTTGGCGTCATTAGAACCCCTTCAAAAATATAATCAAAAAATTCAAAAAATCAAAAAAATCTAAGTTTTCAACAGAGCTTGAGATCTTGCCTTTTGCCTTTTTGATTTTTTTTTTTTTGGTGATTTCAGTGCTGAAAAAGTTGAATCAAAAATTGAAGAGCTTTTTAGCATTATTTTTCGACCTTTTGGATGTATTTCTTTACCTTGGAAAACTCATTCAAAAATAAAAATAAAAAAATTTCTCATTGGAGTTGCATTATTTTATTTGCCTTTTTAGTTCATTTTTTTTTGGTGATTCAAGCTCTCAAAAATTCATAAAAAAAATTAAAGAGATTTTCAATTTCTTTTCCAGATTTTTTTGATGTTTTGTTTTACCTTAAAAACTTAATTCAAAAAATAAAGACAATCAAAAAAATCAAGTTTCTCATTGCACTTTTTTATCCTTTTCTTTGCTGTTTTAATTAGTTTTATTTTGGTGATCCACCCCTCAGAAATTTGATAAAATAATGAAGAGTGTTTTAATATTATCAAATTATTTTTTGGATTTATTTACCTTAAAAAATAAATTCAAAGAATCAAATAAAAAAGAAAAAATAAAGATAAAAATAATAGATTTTATTCAACTATGATTGTTTTCATGTTTCTGCTTTATTTTCTTTGAGTTAAAAAACCCTCATTACCAAGTTCTAAAATTTTCTGAATGATTGTTCCAAGATTTGGAATCCTTGGTCACAAAGATTTTCCAAATTGGATCTAATCTGGGAGCTGGCCAACAATCAGACTTGAACTTGAAGGAGAATGTGCTTGGAATATTCTAAAAGAATGAAGAAAATAGGAGAAGATTTGGAATTTTGAGTGGGAGGGGATTTTTTAAAAAAAATAAGTGCAATGAATTAAAGAAGAAAACAGAAAAAGTTGACCCTTATATGTTTCAGACAGAATTAAACCATTTAATTTAAATTTTATCCACATATTTATGGGAGCTGAGCCAGAAAGGTGGTGCAGTTGCCTTCTTGCTTCTTGACTAGTTTAGCCCCAGATTTCATGCAGTAATCTTTTTTACTTGAAAATTGGGTTTGAATAAAGCTCTTTCACCAATTCTTTCCTTACTTGAATTCAGTCTTCTGAGTTCCTCCGCAGACAAATGTATGCTTTTTTAAGTCCACAGTTCCCAACCCCAAAGAAATCTTGAAGATGTGATATATGTGGAATGGATTTTATTGGGGAAATAAATCCTTTGCATTGGAACTGAAAGAAAAAATAAGAATTTTCTTTTAAAATAAAATATGGTCTAAAGATAACACTTGCTTCTTCAATTGAGACTTGTTCAAAGATTCCAGAGAAAGAATAATATACTTTACAGGAAACCTAGAGGAAAAACCCACCAAAAATCAGAAAAAATGAAGAAATTAGAAATTATCAAATGTACTCACTTTCTGTCAGGTTGCTACTTACACAGAGCAAACTGTCATGTTAGAAAAAAAATTAATAACAAAACACTTAATAAACATAAGAAGGAGTAGTAAATCATGAAATATTTTCACAGATATGGATTTCCCACCCAAATTTAGGTAGGGTCACCAGAAGGCATTCTTTGCATACTTGAACTCACCCTCTATGAGGCAGAAAAACACTCATCTGATTCCACTCTGACCTCTAGGAATTCAAATTTATCAATCACTAAATCAAACCAATCATCTCATTGCCATGATTTTATGAATCATCCTCAGAATAAGAGGAAGAAGGCAAAAATTGATTCTAATAGTGATCTCTTATGGATCAATTTTTCACCCACTGGCTCAGCATCTATGCCTCTGTCATTTTTTTTTTGATTGAAAGTTGATTCTAGAAGTGATCTCTGATTGATTTATTATTCACCCATTGGCTCAACACCTAGGCCTCTGTCATTGGTTTTGATGGTTTGCACCTCTCCCCCTCAACAAAAAATGAAACCAGCCCAATGTTCAAACCTGAGAAGGATTCTCTGAGATGGCTATGGAACTTGCTTAAGAAAAACATGGGTTCTGGAAGGATACACCTCTACATGCCATTTTCAGGAAATTCAATTTTGAAAAAAAAAATAAAATTTGATGAGTTTGGTCAAAAAAAAAATCTTCACCTTAGCCCCAAGCCAGATAACTCCAACTTATGTTAAGAAGGTTTTTTTAAATTTCTGGCTAAAACCACCAATCATGGAATTTCCCATACAGCCTCAAATTCATACTGAGTGCAGGATTGGATAGGTGGTAGAGGGTTTTTTTGGGTGAAGAGGGAAATGATTCTGATCCATTGGGTGTTTGATTGATTGGATGGTTTCAGTTCTGGTTGGGTAGAATGCTCTTTTTAATGGATTGAATTCTTGAAGTTGTGAATTTGAATAGGAACAGAGTGATTCTGGATTGATGATGATTATTGTGTGTTTCTTGTTTCAGTTTTTTGTTTTTTTTTTGTTGTTGTTGTGGTGGTGGTTGTTGTTGATAATGATTGTGAGCTTACTTTGAAATTGATTTTTTAAGATGATGGTTGGAATGAGATTGGATTGCCATCATCATCATCTTTTTTGTTGTTCTCATTCTTGTTTCTTGTTTTTTTTTCTTATTCATTTCTTATTTCTTTTTCTCATTTTTTTCTTTTTCTTGTTCTCATTGCTTGCTTCTCCTCCCTTCTTGTTACCAGTTAATCAAAGGCATTTGTTATATTGAGCTGGAAGGAAATTCAGTAAAATAAACAAGATTTTCAACTTGAGAGACTCATAAAATTAAAATACCTAGGATAGTAGGTACACCACTTTGTTCAAGATAAATGTGTACAGTTCCACAACTTAAATCTATCAAACCAACAGATTGGTTCCAGAAGTGCTCTGTGACCCTGTGGGTTTGATAATATAATGCCTAATTACAGAAGCCTCAATCTTCTGTAGATTAATTATCACCAAGAAAAAGAGTAAGATCTCAGACAAGTTAGTGCCTTTTTAGAAACATAACCACCAAGATGAACCAGCAAAAAAATGGAATTGGATGATGATATGAAGACCAATAAAATAAAATGAATTTCAAAATCACAGATAAAACCAAAAAAGAAAGAAATAAAAAATCTCAAGATGAAGACAAGATGTGACAATCAAGAGGATGAATATTTTAATTGAATTATTTTGAAGTGAACTGCAAGTATAAAATGATGTTTTATGAGGTGTTGAAATGAAGATGGAAATAGTCAAGAAGAATTTAATCACATTTTCAGTAAAATGAGGAAGGAAAATATCAATATTTGACAAAGATTTCAAGGCAAGAGTTTATAAAGGATGAGTAAGTTTTCAATTAGAGAAAGATTATGATTATTGATGGATTGCAAGTCCTAGAAAGTTTGAATGGGATAGATTTTAGCATTTTTTGAATTGCACAGTTTAGTATCTGAAGGGTGATGATCTTCAAGAGATGAATGAGAATTCAGGGGCAATGAGTGTTGATGATAAATGAGAGAGAGAGAGAGAGATTTATATAATATATTTGAAAAAAAACTACTTATTTTCATTTAACTCAGACACTCCTGAGGTAAAATAAGTGGTTTTTTCAATCTTTTGACGGCAGTTTTTAAATTGAAGACTTTGGTTTAAACCTCTATTAAATAAATGGTGTTTCTCTAACTCTGATATGCCCTATTGAGGAATTTTCTACATTTTTATTTTTATTTTTGTGAAAATTTATTCATCTCCCACTGGATTAATTACATTTTATCAAATAAAATTTCCTTTTAACAACTCTTCTTAGTTTTCTTACATTGAATGAACTCTCTTTAAAAAATCTGAAATCATATCTGGATTACTTCCAAAAAATAAAATGTCATTTATTGTATTTTTCAATGCTACATTAACTCCAGTGGTGTGCATAGTTCAATTTTCCAAAAGCCCCCACCCCAGGCAGACGCTACAGGGGTTCTGGGGGATATATTTGAACCCCTAAGGCCTCAATAAAGTTTTACAGTCCCCAATGAATTTTTACAGGCCTCAATAATTTTTTACAGGCCTCAATAAATTTTTACAGGCCTCCACAGACCAAAAGAATCCTCACAAGGTGTGGTTTCCGACCTTAAGTGCTCCTTAAAACCTCAAGGGGTGTATTTTCCCTCCCCAGACTGACCCTTAAACCTTACAGGGCCTGCAAGCACCCTAAACTGGTGTTCTTTCCCAATCCAGGCAGTTATTTGAACCTTAAAAATGCACTCCAAACCTCAGATGTATATGTTCACACCTTTTTTTGAATCTTCACATCTTTTTAAATTTCAAAAAACTTCCTGGAGTCAGAAAATATGCCAAAAGGTGTGAGTTTATCAAGAAAAAATAAACCCGTATTCATTTTTTTTTTTTCAAAATGAAGGATTTATTTTGACAATTTTTTTGCTAAATTCACATCTTTCTTTCAAGAAAGGTGTTTATCTATTTAATTTCAAGGCATAAGTTTTTCCATTGCCTTTTTATAATTTTATTGAGTGTTTGGATTGGTCTGTGAAAGGGAGTTTGCAATACTGGGGACAGAATTTAAGTTGGGGGAGTATGTGTTGACAACCTATAGGCACAAATCATTCTTGACCTGTGCCAGCCAGTGTGTGGGATGAATTATTTCCTTCAGGATTGTAAGGAGCTATTCTCAGCTATTAGAAAATCACTTTTGGATCTGCAGTAGGTAACTCAAATTTAAAAAATACTACACAAAAGAATTATTCTGTGAATTTGGTAAAAGAATGCATTTTGAATGCATCATTCTCCATCCTTTGGAAAAAATATTACTTTTTGAATATTCAAAGAAAATAATGTTTTTTGAAAAGTTGTGGGGCATGAGAAAGTCATCTTATGATGCAAAAAACACTCATGCTTTCAACAAAAAACTATGTTAAAATGAAGCAACCAGATTGGACAGGTCATCATTGGTATGAAGGGCAGGGAAATTTTAGTATTAAGAGGACACCAGATTAGTTGAGGGGTATGAAACAAGGGATGTGTAACCACTTCAGATTGGCAAGTAATACATCACAAAGAAGGGGCAACAAAATAGAAAATATTCCTTAGTGTGATTATTGGGGCTGATCATGCAATGAGAATTAGAATTCAAGGTTTGGAGGAAGGGTAAAAAAGGATATTATTCTTATATATATATATATATATATATTTAAAATAATTTCAATTTTATTAACTAATTAAGTAAGTAATACATTTGAGTTGGAAGGTGGGATAGAAAATTACACAGTCATAAATAGAAGTACACAGATAGAAAAATATAGATACACCTACATTGTGAATAGAAGAGAAATTTTAAAGAGTTCCAAAAGTACTTAGATCAAGAATACCAAGTTTGAGAATTAAAGAAAGGTCACAAAATTCTTTGGTTTCTTGCACATTGGCCAAGTTATGGTAGGATTAGTCCTCAGCACCCAAAAATATAATTCTGATCCCATTGGAATAGTGCTGCAGAACCTGAAATGATTTGAATGCAAGGTGGATTGCACAATAAATTTCTCAAATTGCTCTTTACTGTTTGGAAACAGAGGGAAATTGACAATGAGGATTTATACAATTTTGTAAAAATTTCCCACTATTGGTTAAACACAGAGACAATGTGAGGTGGGTTCAAATGTGATGCAAGGGGAAAATTATGCATAAAGAAAAAATTACCATTGGGTGCAGATGACAACTATGGATTAAGTATTTGATTCTTTCAGGCAGGTCATCTCTGGACCAATGGTCACATAAAATTGAGGATTCCAAGAGCTCTGGATTAGTCAAGGAGGATTAAAAAATGTATGAGTCACCCAGGAATATCAGCAAGGAAGACATTGGATATGGGAAACAGAATTTGATCACCCTTGGCATGATGATTGGGGCTGATCATTTGGGGATTTTTAGAAACAGAAGTTCAAGTGGATGGAAAGGGATCCTTTTCTGGCGTTTATCTCTCTTATCATTGGATATATTTATTATTTCAGTAAGTTTTCTTGTTATTAGACAAGAGGACATGACATCAAGGTACAAAAGAATATACAGGATGATATCTATTGAATAGATGCACACCTACATATATACAGATGAGGAAAGGTTGCAGAGGTAGCATACTATCATAAATACAAAAGTAAACTTGTGGAAATGAATACTGACCATATATATTTTTTTATGAGAATTGGATTCTAGACTGGTACAGAATTTTTGTTGGGGAATGATTTCCAAAAGTACTTGGATGTTTAGACAAGTTTACAGAGCCTAGATGAGAACAATCCCAGAAATTTTGAATGATTTCAGAGTGGATGATTGATTTTGAGAAGTGAGAGTATAAGGATACGTCTCAAAATTGGAGTGGGATTCCGCAATTTGAGTGGAATTTATGGTGTCTTGCACACAGATCATAAATTGATTTAAATCTCCTTTGAAAAACTCCCAAGTATGGACTAGCTTCAGGAAATTGAATATAATATCTGACTTATTTTCTTCTATATTTCTAAGATAGTTTGAACATAATGAAAATTTTAATATTAATAAGCCTGTTTATATTTCTTGACACAATGATCAGTTCAGAATGATTGGAGATGACCAAATGTTTAATGACCACACTAAGGCTGCCTATCACTCAATCCACAAGATAGCCCAAGATTTTTGCAACCTCTCCCAAGCTAAATTGCCTTCTACTATGGACTTGTAAAAAGATTTTGACCAGATACCCATTGATACAGACAGCAGAAGCTTAATTAGAATTAAAATTCACTTATTCATGTATTGAGATTGAAGGATTTACTTTTGCATAAACAATTTCCTTTCTTGTCTGCAGATGATTTTGGATACTGTCCTTGGAACTCAAATCAGAAAAGGATGGATGATGGTCTTTATTGATGATCTGAATATATACACCAATGGTTGTACTAATCACCTAAAAAATATCAATATAGTCCTGAAAACCATATCCAAAGTAGGATTCAAGATATCACCCCAAAAAAATTTTCATTTTTTTTTTTGGTGAATTGGAAGCCCTGGACATATGGTGTGTAAAGTGCGTCTGGGTGCCTGTCCCAGTTTGACTTGGCATGCACCTAACAGGACTTGGATGGGCGCCCAGGGAGCTTGATTAGGTTGGGCTTGTGGCGGTTAAATCTTGGCGCCTAATCAAGGTCCCCTTGATTCCAATCAAAGCTGGTTGCACCCAAATTGACCAGCCTCCCTCCCCCCAACTTTGAGCTGTTTTTTTTTTTCAAGTATGATCATGCAATTGGCGGGTAAATGCAACCAGCTTTGATCAGCGCCAAGATAAACTTGACCAGGCTACAGACAAATTTGGCCAGGCGCCAAGTCAACCTTGGCAAGGCGCCAAGAAGGCTTTGCCAGGCGCCAAGTTGACTTTGCTAAGTGCCATGCGCGCTTTAGCAAATTTTGCAATAACTTGGCTCAGTGCCCAAACACGCTTTACAGACCATACACTATCAGGAATATCTCTAGCTCTAGGTCATGATAGAGTGGTTTCTGTCCTCAGCAGGCCCATGCCCCAGAACAAAAAAAAAATAAAATCCATTGTTTATTTTTTTTTTAAATTGTTGCTTTTAATATAGACATTCCACACTTAACTTGACTTACATAGCAAAGAATTTTTATGAAGCTTGTGGAGAAGAAATTATCTTTGAGATGGATCTTGAGAGGGTTTTTACCTTTTAAAAAACTTAACAAAAGACTGTGGATGTGAGAGAGATTGATTAAATATTTACTCTGATTCAAACAAAGTTTTCCCCACACCCCCTTTACCCCAGCAATCCTGATTGACCTTTTCAAGCTTTCATGGCTTGCCTCTCTTGGGTTGGAAGACTAGTCAAAATTCCTATGAGCTTATCCAAGAAGGATACTTATCTCAAGTCCTAAATGTTTGGATAAAATCATACCTTTTGAAACTCTTTGTTTTTTCCCAATCAAACAGGTATGAATATCCTGAAAGCCATATTGGTATGTATATAATAAGACTAAGATTCTATCAAATGAACTCTTTTTTTTTAAAAAAACATAGAAGAAGGTGTTTTTCTGTTTGATATTTTTTTTTTTGTTTCTTTTATTGTTTTCATTTTTGTTTGAAATCAAGAATTTTACCTAGCTGATTAACCCAAGGCCACAACCATGGTTGCATTGAATCCAGTATGTAAGTACAAAAATCCCATCCATTGGGTCAATTTTATGGATCCTAAAAGACCTTTCAAGGATTGATTACCAAGAATTGGATGATTGAACTGACCTGAAAGGGTAATTTTTCAAGCTTGGACTTTTTCAGCTTGCTACTATTGCAGAGCAACCTTCAAAAGTAACAAAAATAACACAAAAATAATAATATTAAAATTATCCTAAGAAGGAGTAGGAGAACCATGAATATTATTTCAGAAATGGATTTTCCACCCAAAATTAGTTAGGGTCACTCACTGACCCCACCCTTGAAATCCAACTCCTTATAATTTTAAATAATTAAGAAAAGAGAGACCAAAATACCACAGCACCACTATTGCACTTTTTGGCCATTTAAATATTTTACATGTATTTTCATGTATAGGTTTCACAACTAAAATTACATTAGAATTGAGGTGGGGTGTATAGTTTAGGAGTTACAGGGGGAAATGTGTTCTGTCACAATTCCCACACGCAGCCGCTGCAGCCAATACACCCACGGGCGGCTGAACTACAGCACTGACACCCTGTCAAAGCCGTGTACACAGCCCCAGGCCTCTGAAAAGTACGTAGCCATGGGACTATGAGTTGACAAAGTGACAGGCGGCCTGAGAAACCTAGGTACCGTGTAAACATGCTACAACCTACATGGGAACATTTTAAATATGTAATAAATGTTTCTTGTGGATGGTAGATAGTCTAAAAATACATAAAATTATATAAAAATACCTAAATAACCTTTATACGTATTTTTTATTAAATATAATTCAAAGTACCAAAAATGTCAAAAATAAGATAATGACTCCTTCTAAAAATATGTTAAAATACTTTAATATACAATTATGAGAACTTCTAAACATCAATATTTTGTGACATACTAAGTAAACTAATGATGTAAAAATATTACATGAATACCCATGACTTATATTTTTTAAGTGATTATTTTAGTAAATCAACTGAAATTCAAAAATAAGGAGTAAAATCAATATCATGAGTTTACTCCAATTATTTAATACATAATGAGAACTCACCTGAAATCAGACTATCCGTAGGAATTTCTATTAAAATAATTATTAAATTACTGGGAACATTTTCTAAGGATCATTAATTAAAATAATAAACAAAAAGGACAGATTAGTTTTATTCACATGTCCAAACATCAATTATAAAGTAGAATAATTCCCATACCCTGTGGAATTAGATGCTACCCGTGCTACAGCACCAAGAACACATGACAGGCTACCACTGGTTACCCTTCTAGCCTCAGTGTCTGTCCCCTTGAGCCCCTGTACCCCTTCAGAAGGACAATATTGGGACTCAAAAAGCTATAGATAAAGAGCTCTTTTGAGGATATTGATACCCAGAGACCCAGTTATATTTATATCCAGGCACCGTTCCAAGTTAATCAAATACTTATAAGAGATAAGTAAGTGATTTATGGCTTTATTCTGATTAATAATATCCGTCCCCAACCCTTTTTATAAATTTAAACTGCTGAACAACCTTATAACCCCAGTATACAGGTTTAACCCATCAGTGCAAGTCCCAAACAGGTACCCAAAGGATTTAATAAAATACCATTGAGTCTTATTATCCTTTCTCTATCATGTTATCTTGGTTAAAAAGCCCTGCCACTCCACCGTGTATTTTATATACATATTATCTTTGGGCAATATATCCTTTAAGAATATAAATCAAAGGTTCCAAAGTAATCAATCCTACATGTTTTCATACTGAATAACCTGAGGAGAGGTGTTAAAGATCCCCAATATTTTTTTTTGCCCCTCTATTAAAATATTGAATAATCAATTTATTTAAATTGATTTATAACAATAAACCATATCCAAACCAGTTAAGCTTGCAATAAGCTTTATTCAAATATTTTATGGATTTTTGCTGCATTTATTGAATAATATATTTATTATTTATTTTAGTATTACCTCTGGTAGCTAAAGGATAGTAAGGATCTTGGCATCCAGGAGGCTGAAAGCCTTGGAGAGTATGTATCTATAAATATAAAAAGATTGGTTTTTCAAGGGTCAGCAAATACCAACGTTGGCCTCCCTGGGAAACCTCCCTCAAAAACCCATTGACTAGCCGGTGTTGTTCTCTGGAATCTTAGGGTGCACCTCTTGCATCCAGTTCAGTCCACTTTTTTTCCCTTTTTTTTTTGTTCTGCTTTTTTTTTCAGCTGCTTGTTCTTTTCTCTGTCCAATTTTTTTTTTCTCTCTGCCAACTTTTTTTTTTCTCTGTCTGCTTTTTCTTATTTCCAGGGTGTTTTTTTCCAACTAATGTGTATTCATAGGTTTTAAGGTTGAATAATTTTCACTACCTCTTTGTATGTATTTGGGTTTGTGTGATGTATGTACATACAAAAGGTTTGTGTTTATTGTCATAACTGTTTGGATAAAATCATACCTTTTGAAACCCTTTGTTTTTTCCCAATCAAACAGGTATGAATATCCCACAAGCCATATTGGTATGTGTATAATAAGACTAATATTCTATCAAATGAACTCTTTTTTTTTTAAAAAAAAAAAAAAAAAAAAAAAAAAACATAGAAGAAGCTGGTTTTCTGTTTGATATTTTTTTTTGTTTCTTGTATTGTTTTTATTTTTATTTTTATTTTTATTTTATTTTTTGAAATTTAGAATTTTACCTAGCTGATCAACCCAAGGCCACAACCATGGTTGCATTGAATCCAGTATCTAAGTACAAAAATTCCATCCATTAGTTCAATTTTAGGGATCCTAAAAGACCTTTCAAGGATCAATTACCAAGAATTGGATGATTGAAATGACCTTAAAGGGTAATTTTTCAAGCTTGGCCTTGGAGAGTATGTATCTATAACTATAAAATGATTGGTTTTTCAAGGGTCAGCAAATACCAAGTTTGGCCTCCCTGGGAAACCTCCCTTGAAAAACCATTGACTAGCCAGTTTTGTTCTCTGCAATCTTAGGGTGCACCTCTTGCATCCAGATCAGTCCTCTTTTTTCTCTTTTTTTTTTTTTTTTTTTTTTTTCTTTTTTTTTCTTTTTTTTTCTTTTTTTTTCTTTTTTTTTGGTCTGCTTTTTTTTCCAGCCGCTTGTTTTTTTCTCTTTCCACTTTTTTTTTTCTCTGTCCACTTTTT
Organism: Puccinia polysora; assembly: GCA_025617555.3. Classification (NCBI taxonomy): domain Eukaryota; kingdom Fungi; phylum Basidiomycota; class Pucciniomycetes; order Pucciniales; family Pucciniaceae; genus Puccinia; species Puccinia polysora. The sequence goes on from CM062622.1 coordinate 24,101,806, forward strand.
TTTTTTCTGTCCACTCTTTTTTTTCTCTGTCTGCTTTTTTTTTCCAGGGTTTTTTTTTTATACTAATGTGTGTACATAGGTTGTAAGGTTTAATACTTTTCACTACCTCTTTGTATGTATTTGAGTTTGTGTGATGTACATACATATTAAAGGTTTGTATTTATTTCTTTTTGATACTTTTCAACTGCCTCTTTGTATGTATTTGGGTTTTTGGGATGTATGTACATATGTAAGGTTTGTAATTATTTCTTTTTGTTAGAATTTGAGTTTATATTTATGTGACTTTCACTGGAGTTTGAAGTATCATTGATTGGATTGATTTGATTTATATTATTGTTTTTATTGAAGTATTAAAATAATGGTTAAAATTTAACTAGGCTGTGTTCTCAGTAGTGATTGTCAGACTGTCCAAGCATAACATTTCACTTACCATGTCACTTAAACTGCTTATGTTAATTTTGCCTTATTTGTTTTGTACTCAACCACTTGTTGGCCAATCATGTATTTAGTATATATAAACCATGGTGCTCTCAAGTGGAATTGATCATCTGTTCAGCCAATACATCAACCGGAGTGTCCTTTTCCTCCTGATCTCAGGTCCGTTACGCTTGACGTTATAAGCCCCTTTCACTCATTCTTTAATCCTTTCATCTCACTAGAGCTCAAGCTCTCTTTATTTTTTAAACGGTTAAAAGCCTTTGCTCAACCTGAGCCAACTATACTTCATTCAAACTGTACGCCTTCAACAGTCTCATCCTGAAAGCCAATCTTCAAATCTTTTGGCGAGGAGGGGAGATTAGGATGAGCCTTGTCATTGACTATCAAGCTCATCCTATCCACCCACTTTGACGACAAACACTAGGACACCATCAAGTTGGAGGACAAGGAGGAAGGAGTCAACAGATACAAACACTAGGACACCATTGAGTTGGAGGACGAGGAGGAAGGAGTCAACAGATACCAATACATCCATCCAATTAATTGGTCATCAATGAAAATCAAACGGAATTTCTGAAGGACAAACATCCTCACCAAGATCACCAAATTGATTGCTGGGGCAGTAGGACAAAGATGATCAGAGTGATCCCTATCAATCACCAACACCATCATCATCTGCTCAAGAACCATCAAGCATCCATCCTCCGTCATCTCTCCAAGAATCTCACCAACCACCGTGTCAAATTTGTATTGAGGTCCAGGTCAAGAGGCCAGCGAAGCGACACCCTTTTCACTCCAATCGGCACTGAAATCCCTCAAGGGTAGACTCAATCCCTCCAATCCAATCAATCTCAAGCCTAGGATACCACTCAAAGTTTGGCAGTTGAGATATCCTACTCCTTCTCTCTTTCCTCTTCTTGGTTTCCTCCGTCAGTTAGACTACCATCCCTGATAACAGATGTCAAATAGTATTCAACCCTCCAATGGTGGAAAGGACAACCAACGATAGGAATGGAAACAACAACTCGGAGAAACCCATCAGAATCAATTTCCAATTTGAATCCATTGATCAACAATGGTCCACCGTCCAAGATCAAACCAACAGTTGATGGCGAACCTAATCCAGTTAACTCGGCTCTAGAATCTGCCACGAGCTCAGATCAGAAACCCGACCAGGATCCAATGTCCGCTTCTCTCCCTGTTGCGGCCCCCAGTGGGCAAGATGTCAACACTGTTCCAGATCCAAACCAATCGCAAGTCTGAAGATGTACAGTCGATGTAAACTACCATCCGCAGCTCAGAAGGCCCCGATCCCACCGGCTAGCTCTCTAGAAGATCCCGCCGTCCGGTCCAATTCAAATCATGTCAATCCACCAAGGGAGCTCACTCCCAACTTTAACTTCTACAACAACAATCAAACCTTTCAAGATTGCCACCTTCTCAGTTCTACTGGCCAAGGTTCTGGCAGCTAACGCAACAGGCATCAATCTCTTTGGTCAATGGGACTCCGCCAATGTTGAAGTCAAAGACATTTCCTTGATGGACTACATTCAAATCCGTAACCCCGTCTTTGTCCCTCACACAGCTGGTCGTTATGCTACCAAGCAATTTTGAAAAGCCCAGATACCTATTGTCAAGCGACTCATCAATAGCTTGATGATGAAGGGGCGCAACAATGGTAAGAAGCAGATGGCCGTTCAGATTGTTGCTCACGCCTTTGAAATCATCCATCATCCATCAATTTTCACAATCATTCCAGTACTCAACTCCGAAAATCAATCAATCAATCAATCAATCAATCAATCAATCAATCAATCAATCAATCAATCAATCAATCAATCAATCAATCAATCATCAACTCAATATCAACGGGCTTGACCAATCAATCACATTTGAACTGAATAATTTTCCAGCAAATAGTAGATATCACACTTAAAGATAGCAGTTAAATTCAAATATTCCCCAGGAAGTTTACTAGTCAATCAGCTTATCTCATTATCAGTTACTAACCTGTATGTAGAATAATTCCAACAGTTGGTAGAACATTAAGTTAATTGAAGAAAAAAGAGTTAGATTCATTTCAGACAGTAACTTCCTCCAGTGCAAGTCAAGCGGGTGTGTTAGAATTTGAGTTTATATTTATGTGACTTTCACTGGAGTTTGAAGTATCATTGATTGGATTGATTTGATTTATATTATTGTTTTTATTGAAGTATTAAAATAATGGTTAAAATTTAACTAGGCTGTGTTCTCAGTAGTGATTGTCAGACTGTCCAAGCATAACATTTCACTTACCATGTCACTTAAACTGCTTATGTTAATTTTGCCTTATTTGTTTTTTACTCAACCACTTGTTGGCCAATCATGTATTTAGTCTATATAAACCGTGGTGCTCTCAAGTGGAATTGATCATCTGTTCAGCCAATACATCAACCGGAGTGTCCTTTTCCTCCTGATCTCAGGTCCGTTACGCTTGACGTTATAAGCCCCTTTCACTCATTCTTTAATCCTTTCATCTCACTAGAGCTGAAGCTCTCTTTATTTTTTACACTTTTTAATACTTTTTCAAATGCCTCATTGTATGTGTTTGGGTCTGTGTGATGTATGTACATATGTAAGGTTTGTGTTTATTTCTTTTTGATAATTTCAAACTGCCTCTTTGTATGTATATATCAGTTTTATTTTGTACTATCACACACATCCAGGGCCAACAAATGTAGCAAGGACACCAGGACCAACAGAGGAGATTGAAAACACATGTAATAAACACTAATTCCTCATGTATCTCAAGCTTTTTTGGTTAGTTTTCTTTGTACTATCACACCCATACAGGGCCAACAAATGTAACAAGGACATGAGGACTTTAAAAGAGTACATTGACAACACGTGTAATAAACACTCATTCCTCATTTAGTTCAAGTTTTTTTTTTTTTTGGAACATTGAAGATTTATATAAACCCTCTTCCATCCCAACTTGATTTGATGTGCTTCCCCCTCTTAACCCACAAATTAACACACTTCAGTTTTTATCCCCCTCAACCCAGAAATTAACACACTTCAGTTTTTTCACTTATGAATTTCATAAGGATTTTTCACTTCACAAATTCATCACATAGAAGAATGCCCTCCTACCCTTACGTTGTGGTTCCAAATTTGATACATGTTTTTTACAATTGGGGGTCAAAGCAGTCATGCCATATATAGAAAAACACCAGAATGGAACTACCATTTCACTGATGAGGAATCATACAAACTTCCTCATTGGTAATTTCTGGGTTGTTCCTTACAATCCTTACCTTTTAGAAAATTAAAAATTCCCTGCATCAATCTTAAGATATGTGCAGGTATAGTTTTGATATTCATCTTCCTGACTATCAACAGGTGTTTTTGAGTCAGGTGAAGCCCTGAATGAAGTTCTTCAAATAGAAACCCAAGGAACAATTATGCTCACACAATATTTCAAAATAATCCAATTAATGGTTTTGCAAGGAGAATCAAATATTCTGACTTTCCACAATACTCCACATTCCATTCACTCAGAATAGAATGAAGGCACTGTCAGGGTGGTTGTTCACTTGGGAGAATTTAGACTGTTCATCCTTCAGATTTAGAAAGGTGGTTTATGAGGTTGTTTTTGAATAATTCTGTTGGTGATACTGCATTTGAAAACCTAAGGTGATCCAGTAGAATTGCTTATTTAACTTTCAGAGAGGCAGATTTGACCATGGGCTTACTTGAGGTTGATCATCAATTTTTTTTTTTTTTTTTTTTTTTTTTTAAAAAAAAAAAAAAATATGCAAGAATCCAATGAGGATATTCACCCTTTTGAACTGAGGAAGTTGTTCAGAATGCTATTGGAACTTTATCAGCCAACAAACTCACTTTTAATATAAAATTCTTGCTTCAATTTCACAGTGGGAGATTGAATTCACTCTGGGATTAAAGATCCAAGAGTTTTCAAAAAAAAAAAAAAAACTATTAACATCAATCAATCACCACAATTATGTTTCAAAGTAGTGGTAGAAGTATTGAATAAGACTTTTCAGATTTTCCAAGATTTGATCAAACAATGGAGTTTAAAAGATTCCACAGGGAATGGATCTTTTCTGAAGAGAATAATCCTGGTATAAATGAATCATAGTTGCAAGAAAGTTATGTTTTTAATAGTCAACAGAAGCATATTAATTCATGCATACGATTACTCTCAACCCTCTGGATTAGTGATTCATGGCCTGATGGGTCATCAAAAACCTTTTTGTGTGTGCTGGAGATGGAATAGCAGCCGTGAATCTACAAAATGGAAGAACAACTCATCTTAACTTTTGAATTCCCTTGGAGATCAAAACTATGTTTCAAGAATATCAAAGCTCACTCCAAAGAGGGATTAATCTATCAAAACAGATTCTTTGATAATCTGTGATGAAGCAACTATGACTCATGTGCAAGCTCTTTAGTTGCTTGACAGACTAGTTCAAGATCTAATGGATTCTATCATACCTTCTAAGGGAAAATTAATTGTTCTTGGTGATTGATTTAGAACACAATTTTCAATCCATTCCCCAAATTTTGGCGGCAATACACTCCAGCCGACTTGTTGAATTGATCACCTGAATTACCAATTTGATTCAAGGCCAATTCTTTTAATCCATTCACCAGATTTTACGCTTGATTAAAATTGTTTCAATCGATTTCAATACCGATTAGTCCCCAAATTTGGGGGTAATAATACTCTAGTCTAGGTATTTTATCTACAAACTGAGTTGGATTGTTGGTGGGGATTTTGAGAGCCCAGGATGCGGAGAGAGTGTAACAGGGCCTGTGGGGAGAGAGAGGCCACGGAACAAGCAAGAGATTGAGTCCTGATGATGAGTTTGGTGGGATGTTGATCACTGGACTGGTCTTGTCTTCCCTTGGTTGCCTTGGGGATTTCTATTGAGTTCCCAGGCTTAATGAGTCTTAATACTTGTTGAGGGGATAAAGTCCCAAAGAGTTCATTGCGTTCAAAGAGAGTGTGATATTTATATCTATGTACATAGGATGTTGGGTGATGAAATGGTGAGAGATTATGTGATAAGGGATGTTCCTACCCTAACACTCCCCCCTCGCCAAGTCATCAGACCCGCATATTTCCAGCAATAGGTGAGGCCCAATTGTAGTCAATGAAGGGATCAACCATCCGGGGTTGTGGGAGGTTGTACTTGAGGTAGGACGGCGCTTGAAAGACAACGGAATGCCTCTGGGCCAAGGTTCTTTGTGAGTATGTCCGCTGTTTGCAGATTGGAGGGGACCCAGTCGACGCAAGCTTTGCCCTGGAAGACCGCTTTGTTGATGCAGAAGTATTCGCGCTTGACGTGGCAACAGCGTTTGTTGGAGGTGTTGTCCGTACTGACCCAAATCGCCAATTTGTTGTCGCATTTGAGATGAATCTTGAAGTCTCTATCCAGCATGTTGGAAAGCAGATGGCGTATCCATAGGGATTGGCGCGTTGCTATGCCAAGCCCCATGAACTCAGCCTGGCATGTGGAAGCGGCAATGGTTGTGAACCTGCAACTCGACCAGAGGATGGGGCAGCCCCAGAACGTAGCAAAGATACCATAAGTGGATTTGGCATACTGGCCGCCCCAGGAGGCGTCAACGTAGACTGTAAGGGGTTCCGGGGTATCGGATGGGAAGATGTTCATACGCGCTTCCGACAACCCAATGACAAAGTTGACAAGATGATTTAAAGCCTTCCAATGGGCTGGGCCAGGAGCGGAAGAGTAGCGAGCCAGGGTGTTCACCGCATATGCAATGTCAGGTCTTGTCCCAATAGCAAGGTAGCTGAGGGACATGACAATGCAAAGGTAGTTGGTTGATGTCTCCGGTCTGCCGTCAGGGTCAGCAATGGCCTCAAAGGAGGGCGGGAGGGGGGTAGCAGCCGTGGAGATACCATCCCAGAAACGTGCGGCAATGGTATGGATGAGTTTCTCCTGATGCAAGGAGAAACCTTTCTTGGTCCAAGTGATGTTGACGCCTACTACAGATGTAAGATCGCGCTCCCATTTAATTTCCAAACGTCCACGCAGGTCTATCTCCAGCTTGTGAAGAAGTTTGGTGGACGAGGCCGTGATCACGCCATCGTCCACATGGATCCAGATGATGCCATGGTGCCCACCCGACCGCAGTACATACAGACTATTGTCATATAAACTTGCCGTGTAACCAAGGTCAAGGAGAACACCCTTCAGGAATTTCCACCAGCAGCGGGCAGCCTGCCTGGTGCCGTAGAGAGATTTGATGAGCCGTAGGCCGTGTCCTTCCGGGACCTTCATCCCTGGGGGAGGCTTCACCCAGATCTCTTTGTCAATAGGTGAGTTTAAGTATGCGGTGACAAAATCAAAAGATTGAACCGGCCAGTCAAATTTGGCGGCCATAGTGAGCAGTAACCGGAGAGAGTTGAAAGTTGCTGTGGGGGCAAAGGTGTCTTTGAAGTCAATGCCCTCCAGTTGTTGGTCGCCTAATGCAACACAGAGCGCCTTCTTTTCAGGAGCGGAGCCGTCTGCGCGATCTTTAACGGTGATGACCCATTTTGTGGGCATAGCGCGCTTTCCTCTAGGCAGAGGCTTGGAGACCCATACACCTTTGCGGTACAGATTGGCCATCTCCTTATCAAATACTGGAAGCCAATCCGGCCCGTCCCTGCCATTTATTGCCTCCCAGTAGGATTTGGGGATTATTGGGGATGGGATAGATTGTTCAACCTGCGCCTCTTACTGTGTAAACACCCTCTCGTTATCAAAAGTACCAATATCCATGTGATGGGCAATAGCGGCCTGCTGTGCGGGCGATGATGATTGATTGGCGCAGAAGTCGGCCCATATGGATGAGACAAAGGTAGCCGTGGTGGGGATGTAGAAAAGCCAGCCTTTGCTGTCTGGCATATGGCCAACCACCTTAGCTTCCAAAGCCCTCCCATCCAGTTTCAGCCTCTTTTCCGGAGGTACATGCACATATGCCGTGTTGCCAAAAATGTGGAGCCGGTCAAAGGAGGGGTCACGCCCAAATACCACTTTGTAAGGTGTCTGGGCGGAGTCCTTAGTATTAGGAAGGTGATTCACGGTTTAAGATGCCCAGATGAATGCTAGACTCCAAAAGGATTTGCCCAGGCCGCTGTTGACAAGGAGGGTACGCGCCATGTCAGCGAGAGTACGGTTGTGACGCTCAGCAGCCCCATTTTGGTGGTGATGGTATGGGAGGCTCCTCTCAATGACAATTCCCTTTGGCGCAGAAAAATCCAAAAGAACCTTAGAGGAAAACTCCCCTCCATTATCACAGCGGAGGATTCTGATTGTACGCCTGGATTGCACTTGTAAACGACTAACAGCGCTCATAATTTGGGCCGCTGCGTCACCTTTGGACTTTAAAGGTATTGCTTGGCTGAAACCCGATGCTATGTTGTACATGGTGAGTAAATACAGTGATTTATCCACCCCCATCACCTCAAAAGGCCCCATAAGATCCATTGCCATGGCCTCAAGTGGTTCCAAAACGCGCTTGGTACAAGAAAGGTCCGCCGTGCGGGTGCTTTTAGCAATTTTACATGCGTGGCAGTGTACAAAACTGGCGGGGAGCGACTCAGGGAGACCTGGCAGAGATGTCTCTTTAATTAGAAAGCGTATTTGTCGTACACCGCAGTGTCCAAATACCCTGTGCCAGTGTAACAGGGTCATCTCATCTTTGGTAAGAGTTGGCATGGGTATGGGAACGCCCTCTGCGGGAGTAGGCTTGGTGGGAGGAAATGGCTGTATTGCAAAGGCAGAAAGACAAGATCAAGAGAGATAGGGTCTGGGCATAGCCCATTGAAAACCGCCTGGCTGAAGGTGGCATGTGAAGAGGAGAGTGGCATCGGGAAGATAGATCCTAAAGGAATCATCCCGGCGGTCATAGTCAAACAGAATATTAGCGCAACGGAAAGCAGCAAGGGAGATGAGGGTGGTGCGAGCATCCTTACAGTATAGGACTCCCAGAACAACCGCCTCGCCGCCACCCTCAGTTGGGAAAAACATAGAGCCAATGCCTGTAACCATAGCGGCCGCGTTGTCAGTAGCAAGCTTAAGAGACAGAGGCCTGATGGGGACAAATTCAAATAGAAGCATACGGTCTCCTGTCAGGTGATGAGAGGCACCGGTGTCCACAATGGGGGCTTCAGGGGATGTGTCCACAGTTTCAGAATTGAAGTGGGCCATCTGGGGGTCCAGCCCGTCTTCAGGCAATTCGAACATCCTTGCACGGTGTGGAAACTTAAGGGTGCAACACCCCAGAAGTCGTCCTCGAGTTCCAGAAGTTATTGATCAAAGCGTCTGTAAGGAGATTGGATGCAGCCGTTCAAGAGAGAGAGAGGGAGAGAGAGAGAGCAATAATAAGATGAATTCCTTCCTTTCCAATCCAATCCAATCCGATGCCATAAAAAGTGATATCCTAGAGTGCAGTCCAGTCCGTGAAGTGAAGTGAAGTGGGGTGAAGTGTTTTTCCTGTCCTTCCCCTCCCTTCCTCCGATCATCCGATGCTCCTACAACCCGGAGTTGAGAGCAAAGTATTTAAGTCCTCCCTCTCAACCCTAACCTAAGTACAACCACAAGTAACAAGAAAGAGTGATGATATACAACCCTAAGCCACAGAACCCTAGCCCAACCCTATCCCTCCATCCCTTGCCATTACCTGCGCCCTTTGGTATTAACGTAGCCTGGTTTGTCCGCCCGCGCATGTCCGCCCAACAACCCGTTCCAATATCCGGGGCGTACCCACGTGATCCAATCCGCGCGTCTTGTGATGCGCGGTCCGATCCGTGCAAGCTTTCCGATCCGCGCAAGCCTTCCGATCCGCGCAAGCCTTCCGATCCCCGCAAGCCTTCTTATCCGTGCAAGCTTTCCAATCCGTGCAAGCTTTCTGGTCTGCGCAATCCGTTGTCTCCCGTCTCCAGGTGCTGAGCCCAACCCAACCGCTGCTGGGCCTACCTGACTGCTGCTGAGCCCGCAGCGTGGCTAGCTGCAACAAAGCCCTTCCCATTGCTGAGCGTGCCGCCTGCAGCCCTTTCCTGACTTGCGTCCATAAAAGAGCACCACAACGGGGGCCTGTTCCCGTCAACAGTGCGGTGGATGTCCTGGATGTGGCCGCCGAGGTGGTGCTCCCCCCCCCCCGGCATAATAGCGTGGACGGTATAAGTTGGCGGGTTGCTGTTGTCTTGGCACCATATTGGAAACTGCATCCACAGTGGGTCGGTTTGCTTGCTGGGCAGAATGATTTAGGGCGGGATAAGTCGCACCAACATGGAGAGGGGCAATGATGGGGTAGAAAGATTGGAATCCCCCGAGCCCCTGGGGTGGAAGAGGGGGCTGGTAGGGGCCCCTCTGTTGAATTGGCTGCCCACCTCGATAGGGAAATTGGCGCCGGTCAACCAGAGGATGGGGGCACCTATTCTTAACATGGTCGAGGGACCCACAATTCCAGCACGTAGGGGGCCCAATAGCAAAAGCGTTTGGGTGGTCGTCATCATAGTGAGAAGGCAGGGGGTAGTCTCCCAAGGGGAGATGAGTAGCGTGGTTGGGCATGGGGAAGGGGGCAGTATTTGTTGGTGGCAACGGGATTGTTGCTTGATTCACAGTGATGGGCAGATTAGGGAAGGCATGAGGGAGGGTGGAGTAACTGGAAGAAGAGATGGCCGTGTGCTGTCTGGAAATCTTGTATAACTCGAGGAGCTTAGAAAATGGGGGGGCAACGTTAGACAAAGATTGCCCCATTTTGTGGTTGATACGGTTCTCAAAATCTTGGTAGAGGTCCGACGATGGGTCAATCCCCGCTTGAAGGATAAAACCAGCTAATGCATCACCGTTGAACTTGCCTCCTACGGATTCAAATTCGTCGGCAAGGTCACGGATACAATGTAGATCCCCCGTGGCCATTGACGGGTCAACCACAAAACTGAAAAGCTTTTGGTAAAGACGCATCTGGGAGGATTGGTTCCCTGCGTGAAAATGCTCTTGAAGCGTCTTGTACACAGCCCGGTTGGTCGGACATTTCTGCAGCATTTGCTTGAGAGGCTGGGAGACGGAAGCGAGGAGGATAGGGCGGACCACACGCTCACGGTAGTTGTCATATGATTGAGATTGAAGATAATCACCATTGTTCACCGCAAGTTGCATTTGCTCCTTTGTGTCATTGACCCAGGTGGACCAGTTGGATCCATCAACCTTCAGGCGATCTATGTCTTGGATAGAGTTGATGATGGAGTTGGATGTAGCAGCCGCGTTCCTGGCGTCTAGGTTGTCAGGGCAAAGTGATGGCTCCGCTGAGGGCCTAGTTGGAGCTGGGGAGCTGAGTAGAGAAGTGGCCAGGCGGATTCTATCATCCAGAGCGTGAGTCTTCTCCTTGATGAGGTGTTTGTGATCCGCCATTTCTGCCATCATATTTGTTTGTAGGGTAGGGATATCCTCCGCCCATCTAGCGTCCTCATCCGCCAAAGAGCGACACTTAGCCTGCTCAGTGAGGAGATTGGTAGTAGCGGCTACTGCGGCAGGGGTGAGGTAAGAAGAGGAGACCTTGCGGGCGCGGTGTTTGTCTTTGGATGAGGAGGGGAAGGCATGGCCATCTTGAGGGGCAGACATGGCGGGAATGGGCTTAGAGTAAAATGGAATAAAGAGAAAAAATCAGGCACGAGCAGCAACCTCAACTACTCAGTCTTGGGATAGCAAGAGAAATACAGCTCTTCTGACAATGACCCTGTTGTCACAGAGCACAATTGTCCAAGGAGCCACTCTTAAACACTGTTGGAAGGGTAATCCTAGTGCTACCGGCAAGACAAGACAGGAGGGGCGCCCGATCTGGGGAAGATTGAAAACGGAGAAAGTTAAGGAAGAATGCACGCTAATCAAGCGACTTTGGATAGATAGAGTTTCAAGAGACTAATATGGCACGCCTGCTACCCCAACGGATTTTCAGAATTTGGATTGAGAATGAGTTGAAAAAGATTTGGAAAGGGCTCATAACCTGTTGAGGGGATAAAGTCCCATAGAGTTCATTGCGTTCAAAGAGAGTGTGATATTTATATCTATGTGTACATAGGATGTCGGGTGATGACATGGTGAGAGACCAGCGGCCACCCCCAGTGGGTCTACCATACCAGTAGTCTAGTCGAGTGCAGGCAGGGTCGATGGTCCCAGTTCAGTCAGTCCACTCTTGCTCAGCTTACCGTCGTGACTCTTGTTAGTTCCTCTTGCTAATTATTAGCTATTTCATCTCTCGAGCAACTTTTTAAGCCTCCGAGATCCACCACACCTTCCGCGCCATGGAACCTACTACTCGGCTGTCGATCGAAACTCGGCTCAGGCTGAACTCCGGTCAGTTCATCTCTCCCAAGCCAAGTCGACCATTCTTCTTCCTCCCACTCTTGTCGTTCATCGAGTCAGGATCCCGATGAGGATCGGAGAGGGTCTTCAATCATCCTGATGACCTCCGAATCCCTAACCCCGTCAAACAGGACACCAGATCCCAGTCCTTGGGTTCGGATGTTATCAGTTGGAACGACCCCTCGAAGCTTGCCGAGCAGCCATCCAGATCGGTTACCGGCATCTTGACTCGGCGCGGGTGTACAGAAACGAGGCTGCTGTGGCCGACGCAATCTTAGACTGGTCAGTCCTAAAAACTCAAGTCAGACTCGATACTTATCAGAGTACTTGGCAACTGTACCTACCTACCTACTCCAGAAATTACTCAACACTAGATATCGCTCGAGTGTAGACCCATGATGATCTATTCGAGTCCTGCTGCTTGATTCAACTGACATCAACCCCTTCGACCTGGCTCGATCTCCATCTCCATCCCGGCATGTTCATCAGCGGAATCGAGCGTGACTCTCTATTTCTCACTACCAAAGTTGCCGGTCGAGAGCATGGCTACGATCGACTCAAAAGAGCCCTTCAAGATTCGGTCACTAGTCCAAAACCCGAGTACTGGGATCTAGTCCTCCTACACGATCCCACCAGTGGCTCTCAGAATCGGATCGAGGCCTATCGTGGATTAGGTATGGATGATACCCATTTTGGCTTCTAATCCTCATCTATCCCTCTCCTTCGCTCCATCTCCACGATCCTCCTATGTACCTTAGATCTTTCGATTCTCCCCTGATTCGACCCATCAATAGCAGATGCCCAGAAAGACGGAAAGGCTAAATCGATCGGCGTCTCGAACTTTGGCCTCGCTCATCTACGAGAATTGGAGGCTGCCGCCCTCGGACCGATCCCCGCGGTCAATCAGGTCCGTCTCTTTTGATGTTGTCATTCATACTTCTTATCTTTCAATCACTTCTCATCACTTATCCTGTCTCCCCCAACTCATCCCGTGTGGAATAACCTCTTGACCGATCATGTTCTGTTTGATCGAACTATCTGCTTTAGATTGAACTACATCCATGGTGTCAACAAAGACCGATTGTCGAATACTGTCGTTCCAAGGGTATCGTCCTTCAAGCCTACTCTCCGATCGCTCGAGGCAAGTACATGAACGATGAGACCTTACGGAGGATCTCAGACAAGGTAATCCCTTCGAATTCTTGATCCCCTCAACGCTCCCGTCTTCCTCTGGGATCCTTGACCGATCCATCGATCATCCTCACAGGTTCGAAAGACTCCAGCCCAAGTTTTACTACGCTGGTCACTACAGAGTGGATTCGTCCCGCTACCGAAATCGGATAGACCCGAGCGGATGAAGGAGAATGTGGAGGTGTTCGACTTTGAATTAGACCCGGATTCGATGGCTCAGCTGGATAACCTCGACCGCGGCGATCGGGGCGCCGTATCTTGGAATCCTACATCTGTTCCTTGATTCGGCTATGATGGCTAGGGAGGACTGATAAGTCGTTTGACTTGGAGGCGAAGATCGGACTCGAAATTGAAAATTGGAAGCCTGTCGTTCACATCAAGTCTGGATCCTCACCTTTTCATAAGACATCTTCGATCTTGGCTAAATGTGTCATGACTAGCAAAGACAACGGAAACCGATTTGAATCTTGCTTCGCTCAGATTTCGCCAACTAGGTCTCATTTCCATATCTTCCCATCTTGCATGTACCAATTTCGAAGTGACGAATGTATTCGGCAGAACCATATAGGAATCAGTCCGAGCATGTATACTCACCTCTCTCTCTCTCTCTCTCTCTCTTCCTCTCCCCCATCGAGTTTCTCAGGATTCAAACGCGTGCATCAACTTTGTTCCACAACGTTCTATACAATTTACCGGTTGGATAAACGTTAAGATGACAAAAACAGCTAAGGCCTTGAGATTCGTTTCAAAGCTACGTATACAAGCGTGTGTACATGTGTAACCGCTTCAAGTGCTTCCTTGTCAACAAACGAAAGGAAATCCGTGATACGCAATTGGTTCATGCTGTGCTTTTTCTCTGGATTTATGTTTCCGGTCAGGATGTAAGATCACGAGTCGAGAAAAGAAGAGTAAACGTGTAGAGCTTGTCTCGAATGTGATACTAACTCCACATGTACAACCGCCCTTCCGGGCCTCGGGAATCCTAATGATTTTTGAGGAATAGTTTGATTTTCTCTTTTTTTCTTTTTCTTTTTTTTTTTTTTGGGGGGGGGGGGTAAGATGACCATGGTTATTAAACTCTTGAATGGTTCAGAGGGGATTGAGAGGGAGGATCGGTTGTATACTCAACACACGATCAAGTGGACAGGACCGCCAGATCACCCAAGCTGTTCACCACAAACTCTGGTAAGATCTTCGCATCGGCTCGGTTAAGGTCTGCCTTGGTCACCACCCCAGTCAGAACCAACAAGGTTGAAAGCTGGCCATTGATGCCGAAGGAGATATCGGTATCCAATCGATCGCCGATCATGCAGCTCCTGGAACGATCGAGGTGATGCCTTAAGTATTTCATATCGACCGCGGAGTCATGGTATCGACGGTGATCGTTAGTCATGGAGAGATGGAGAAAGACTTGAATGATGATCATCATCGGGAGTAGCAAAGAGGCAAACTTTTCTAAGATACAATCTAACATGGCTTGGTTAGGTTTTCCGACGACGATCGGATCCTTCTTTCCCAACATGGCGTACCTCAGAGGAGCGGAAATCGCACCCGATCCTGGGAAGATCGAACCATCGGTAGGGAAGGTCTAACCCATCATTTGAGACGATGGGCCAAAGAGGCATCAGAGTGTCGAAGGGGACCAAGGCATCAACTTGGGTGAGAAACTGATTTGAAACCTCTCAGGTTGGAAAAGAAAAGAGAGCAACCAACAACGAAAGTGACACGATATCAATTAGAGGAGAACAGTAGAGGGGAGCTCACGGAATCATCGTTGGTAAGGATAAAGTGACAGCCTTCATTTTCGAGGAGGTACCTGTGAGCCTTGGCGATCTTCTTGTAGCTGGGTCAAATGTTTATCGAAGTGAGGATAGAACAGATTCCAAGATTAGGATGATTAAATGGACGCGGAGGCAGGAAAGTAGAGGTTGTCAATAAAAAAAAAAAAAAAAAAAAGGATTAACCGGGAATCCCAGTTCCGATTGATTGACGAACTTGATGTGCATATCGAACCCACAGATTACCGCGCCCACCTCAGCGTCGGATTGGATTGATGAGAAGTCCATGAGGTCGATGAATTGATTATCGGTTGGATGCTGAACGATGACTCGGTGGGACCGATGGGTGAATTGGGTCGTCGAACAGGTTTAGTTTGGTAGAGTGGGGGATGTGATGGAGGAGTCAGGAAAGATGCTCGAGGCCTAATCGACTCACCGTCCCACCAGAATACCTGATCTT
Organism: Puccinia polysora; assembly: GCA_025617555.3. Taxonomy (NCBI): domain Eukaryota; kingdom Fungi; phylum Basidiomycota; class Pucciniomycetes; order Pucciniales; family Pucciniaceae; genus Puccinia; species Puccinia polysora. The sequence continues at coordinate 24,117,054 of CM062622.1, forward strand.
CTCACTCGTCAGTTCATCCTCGAGACCCTTCTCACCGATCACATAAACCTTTTTGTGATCGGGGAAGTTTAGGATTCGTTTCAAGTACAAGGCGGTTGCGTAAGCTGAACCGAAGATCTCATCCTGATACGATCCAAGGGAGAGAAGGATCAATAAGGATGGATGAGGTCATGCCAGTAGTGGGTACGAGGATCGAGAGGAGTATAGGAGATGAGTGATCGTTCGAGTTAATCAGTTACCAAATCGACCTGAATCCCGAGTCGATCGAATTTAGCCTTCAAGGCTTCTCGACTCTTGGTGGCGTTATTGGTGACGAAGATGAGTCTCTTCTGGGAACGACGGAGGAAGTCCAAGACTTGGTGGACGCCTTCGATCAGTCGATCACCGTGCCAGATCACGCCATCACAATCGAATAAGAAGTTATCGAACCTATCGACGAACGATTCGAAGTGATGCTTGGATTCTAAGCTCTTGACGTTTGACATGGTTGGGTTGGGTTCGAAGAGCGTATGTAGTGTTAAACTCGAGAGCTAGGATGGTTCGATGGGTGCGAAGTTATCCTCTTGAGACGAATGTTGTTGGTCATCTGCAAGCCAAGCCAAGACAAGACAAGACAAGAAGTGAGAGTAGCACCTCTGAGTAGCACCTCTGAGTAGCACCTAGTGTGTGCACGTGCTCCCATCAAGTTCTAACGCTTCTTGACCTGCCGTGGGTGGGATGTGGTCGATGGGCGAGTGTAGTCGATCGCCACGCAACCCGATTCGCCCACTCCTCCCCCAGGACTCAGTCTCGAGTGACTATCATCATCGCTGGCCACCAAATCCAACAAGTAGACTCAGCCTAGAAGACCACCGAGGAGGAGGAGGAGAATAATAATAATAATAATAATCAGTCGAAGTACATTCACGTAACCATCGATCATCATCATCAACATCAACATCAACATCATTCGAATCGAATCGAATCGAATCGATTCCCGATCCAAGTCGGATGAGACCCCTCAGTGTCTCCTAGGAGATCGAGAGTAGAGAGAGTGAGGAAGGCGATCGATCTATCGACCGATTCGATGGTCCAAAGATTCATCAAGACTCATTCCATCACCATCACCATCATCACTTCAACGAGAACGCTCCTCAACACGCTCATATCCAACTCCACCCGATCGCTCTCAACTCAACCGATTCACCTTCACCCTGCCGCCGGCAGTCAAGTTAAGACTCAATTCAATCATCAACCCTTGAGACCGAAACCAAACTCCAAGGCCTTCCAATTCCTCCCGCCCGCCGAATTCAAGTTGAGGATCGTCTCCATCTCCTACAATCGTCCCACCCTCCACGGTCTCTTGAACCCCAACTTTTCTAGCTCAAACTGTCAAAGGTATACCGATCCGAACGGTCATTTTATCCTAACTGCCATCCCACCTCAATCTGCTAACCTCAACCGTCCGATCCCATCGTACGTTCGTTCGTTAAACTCGTGCTTCTCTAAGCAAGATCAAGAACGTTGGAGACTCGGGAGAATCCAACGACGCAAGTCCTCCTCCAAGCCGATCCATGAACTCAGACTCACCTTCTCTCTCAGAATCAAAGAGCTACACAAATCCTCAGTGATCCGAAAATCGATTCGAAAGAGATGGATCGCCGCTCTAAAATTGATCGTTCAATACGGTGCTCGCCCGTCTCGTTCGGTCACTCCTACCGACGATTCAAGTCATCCAACTTCCCCTCAGGTTCAAAAATATTCCCCACTCAACTCATCAGAGCTTCAAGCTGAGAATGACTTGATAAGCTTAGATCCGAATGACTCGGGTTTTGGTAATTGGTTAGACGAGGGTGAGCTACATTGTAAGGCCTCCAACGGTCGATTTCCCCCAATATCCTCACCCACCTTAGGCCACCATCATGGTAACCCACCCCAGGATTGATCAATCACTTGACCCTTCCTTGGTCATAGAGCACTATTATATCGTTCATCCAAACCTGTCGCTCAACACGGTTGGTTTAGTCGAATTGATCGATTCGATTCGGACCGGACTTCGCACGATTAAAACGTCCATCTCTTCACCACATCCTCGAGGCCTCAAGCGATCTTCGAACGCCCCGATGGCTTCAAGACCCAAGAGCAACCATGACCGGAGACTTTCTAACGAGCCGACCGTATCGCCAACTTCACAACTCGTGAGATCACAATCCGTCGATTCCCATCGAACCCGATCGTTCAACAATCCTCCCCGGATCACCAATCCAAAAACGGGTCTACCGCATAGAAAACAAAATCCATCGCCACCATCCGATCAGGCCACCTCCCATTCAACCCATCCCCCGGACCGACGCGATCGCCCGTATAATCATTCCACCAAACCAGATTCCTGCCCACCTCCTCCCTCGAAGATCCCGATTCCTAAAAGATGATCCGATCTTACCTCTTCGTGGCATTCTCTCATCACCCCATGCTCGGATATTCGCGTTTCATCCTCCAAAACTTGCGCTCGTAGCTGGCTCTGATCCACGATCTTTTTTTTACAGCTGGTCCACCAGCTACGGTGCTTTCATTTTCTCTTGCCTCGAGCGTCCTTCTTCGTCACGAGTTGCTCCCGATCATCGTTTTTCGTTTTTATCTGGAATGCACTCGTCGATCGTTCACTCGATATATTCGTATGCGTATCGATTTACTCGGCTCTGTCATCCGAGGGTAAGACGGGTGAGTTGTACGAGTCTGGATTGAACTCAGACAGTGTGAACGCAAGCATCGTTGAGTTTCACTGCGTGAAATCGGGTGATACAACGAGTGTGACGTCGCGATCCATGAACAATCATTGCTGCAGCTGATCTTGACATGTCCCTCAACAAGAACCCCCACGTTGGCAAGAATGTTTAAGTTGGTGTGCTCCCAAAAAGGTCCCTATGAGATTACGTGTAGCAATGCTTCCTGAACTTGAATACGCACCGGGTAGGCTCATTCTTGCAACTGGCAAAAAGATCGTGAAAGAGAGTAGACTAGACTCCTCCAGGTTGATCGGCAGAAACTCGTTGGGACCATCGATTCTCTAAGGTGGTTTTGTGAACGTACTGTGATGCCAAACATGGGTTCGAGAAAAATTCACGGGTTCCTTCCTGGTATCTAACTCCACCCAAGTATGACTACCATCGATCATCTACTCCAACGGTTTTTGAATGAACTAATTGGACTGAGAGGCAGAGGGTCACATTCCGACCGTTCTAACGCTCAACGCATGGTCGTTATTGGATCTTGGTTTTAGACCTCTAGCCCTCAGGGGAGACACGTCCTAACCGATCGTCCAACTTTTCCAGACCTTCGATCCAGATTTGTACTCGAGCAGATAGAGCTTTATCCATCGGTTTGACACTCTTAAGCTGAAGACCGGCGCACTTGCTGGGTTCGAAAGACCTGGCTAGTCTTCTCACCCAGGCTAACTTGTCACTCGCACTTCTGAACTTGCAAGATCAACGAGAGTGAGAACGAGAAAAAAAAAAAAAAAAAAAACACACACTAAAACTCAATCTATGAACAAGAATCGAGGACGGGCGGGATTCACGAAGGAGTCTGGCAAAAGGGAGCTCGATGGGTTTGACTGGTTGTTGGGTCGTATGCTCGACGGGTGGTAGGACTGCTGAAATCCTTGAACACCACCATCTATAATAGTTCTTGGTCTTGGGAGAGGGTCCAGAGTGGTCTCTCTGGGGACTGAGACCAGTAGGGCTGAAGGTCTATTGTTTCGAGAACCAAGTTTGACATGTACACCAGTTCTCCCACTGGATCGAATGTTTGAATCAGATGCGTGACAGCTCATTGAAAGCCTGCTCAACCCTCGGTAGATGGTGCTGACTACTTTGAACACTCAAAACTCCAGGGACCCATTCACGCGTGACTTGAGTCAGTCTTCACCATCAACCTTTGAACCTCTCTGGCACCTTCTTGAAATCATTCGACCACAGACTTTGAAGACCTGGTTGTCAGGTAAGACTCTTTGCAGTCATCGACTCCGTCCTCGGTCACCTTCTCCTCTCAGACTCTCAGTCTACACTTCACTTATCATCTGCATCGAAATATCTATCCTATCATCAAAGCTCTTCTCGTCCCTAGATTCTGGAGCTCAAGCCTAAGCACCTCACACTCACCACCTGAAACTTAGTTTAGCTTCAGTTTGGATTGCCTTCGATTTGCTACTCACCTTTTTACTGACTGTTATGATGAATGCCTCACTAGCACCGTTAATGTTGTGTTTGAATGACAAGATCCGTGCTTCCCATGATTTTCTATGGATCCTTCACATCCGAATTTATGTTCAGGATAGATTGAACACCCCTCAGCTTTTAATTTAGTTTAGAAACAAAGAGAGAGAGAGAGAGAGAGAGAGAGAGAGAGAGAGAGAGAAAGAGAGAGAGAGAGACTAACTTCTTGACCTTATTTATACCTACCTTCTTTGGAGTAATCACTTCAATAAGATGCAACCAGCCAAAAGAGGGTAATGATGGTCTTGCCAACTACCGAGGACACTCCTAGGGACAATCTATAACCTGTTATTATTATTCGTTTTTTGTTTTTTGTTTTTTGTTTTTTGTTTAAGAAGCCTCGTTTGATCAGATGAGGCACTTTTACAGGTCTCAGTAGCCTTGATGATGTCTTGGTAGGGACTCTTTTAAGGTTTGAGACCTTCTTCCAGGATACTTGGGTTCTAGAGGACTCAGAAACGGTTCCTGGTGATTAAATCGAGTATGGTTGGGAGAGACCCATCGGAGTCCTCATCCCATGACATCATGACTCAAGTCCTTCTTACTCTTCAAACGGAAGCTGTCTCGAATCCCACTCACTGGTTAATCTTGATACGTTAACTTCTTTGGATGTGGGATCGGATTCGTTCGGGAGGCCAAGAGCCACAGGTAGGAGGGTACTCTCACGTGTGCTTGAACACATCAAGAGCCCCAAGAGAAGTGATATATATATATTATGTCTCCATATGATAGTTTATAGAGTCTTTGGAGTCTCCTTAGGAGCCACCATCTGGTGTTGTGGGCTCAAGCACTTGCCAGCTCCCATGCTTCTCTGGTGGTGGTTGCACAAGACCCACAACTATGCTTACGCTGAGAATTTTTTTTTTTTTTTTTTTTCTTTTTCTTTTTCTTTTTCTTTTTCTTTTTCTTTTCTCTCTCTCTCTCTCTCTCTCTCTCTCTCTCTCTCTATTTTTTCAAATTTGTGCTAGTAGTAAGATTTGTGAAGAAGGGGGGAACGGGTGAATGGCACCTACTGGAGGCAGGAATGACAAGGAAGGAAGAAAGGAGACGAGGATTGAAGGACGGCTTGGGTTGAAACGATACCCATCGATCCAGACCTGTGATCCTACGATGTATGATGTTTGGGGTACTCCCACATGAGCTC